>PYHW01009314.1:1512368-1548944 GCA_013186435.1 Turdus rufiventris | reverse complement strand
AGGAGAAGGAGAAGGAGAAGGAGAAGGAGAAGGAGAAGGAGAAGGAGAAGGAGAAGGAGAAGGAGAAGGAGAAGGAGAAGGAGAAGGCGAGTGAAAAAAAGAGCTTTTTTTGGTATACTTTCTATCTTCCTCACCTACTCCATGTGGGACCACTAGATGCCACTGTGCCCTAAGGAAGAAAATAAACCACAGCTTCACAGCCTGCTTTAAATCCAGAGCAGAAACAGTTTCAGAAAGGCACTGTTGATTCAAACACTGCAATTTCTTTGAGTGTCTTTGCGACCAGACATGGCCAGACTGCTGATAAGCACGATTCCCTGAAGCAGGGAGTTTAGTTCAAGAGGGTTAAAACACTTTGAGGTGTCCCAGCTGTTTGCAGAGCTGGTGCTAAGGGAAGACTGAGTTTTCAGCCAAGGGAGAATCTCCCCCAGCACAGCAGGAGCATCCCCTGGCAGCACCCCTGCTCCCTGTGGGATGCTAGTTGCTGCTTTCTCACTTTTCCTTTCTCACAAAAGAGTAGGGTTACAGGTGCTGAGGTTCCATTTTCCTGGAGCCACGTACAGTAATTGATATTGGAATGCTTAGGAGGAGGAAAACGATCTTCCAGGAGAGGGAGCTGGATAACCTGATGCTGCTTTGCTGATTCTAGCAGTTGTATTTGGAATAAGAAAAAAAAAATAGAATAGCTCAGCATATTGAATTTAAATTCATAATCAAGAAATTACAGTGTATAACTGCAAAAAGAATACGGTATTTTTTTAAATCCCCCAACTTCTTAAAATATTTGGGTTTTGCATTTTCTTAGTGTCCAGTCCTATAGAAGGTATTTTGTCCAGCAGCAGAAAACAGCCATAATTTTATCTCAAAAGTCATCTGTCCTTTTATCCTGTCAAAGAGGACATGACCATTAAATTCACTGATATTTTAATGAGGTTTATAGACACAGTAATACCTTCCTACCAATACCTGTATCTTAAAACTGTTTTCCAGCTCTATTTTAAAGCAACCCTATTAAAAAACCAAAATTATAAACCCAAAAAAACTCCCCACAGCCTTCCCAAAAAA
This sequence comes from Turdus rufiventris, assembly GCA_013186435.1. Taxonomy (NCBI): domain Eukaryota; kingdom Metazoa; phylum Chordata; class Aves; order Passeriformes; family Turdidae; genus Turdus; species Turdus rufiventris. Next base: position 1,547,879 of record PYHW01009314.1, on the reverse strand, counting down.
CCCACACCAAAAGCGAATTTTAATATGCTGCAGTTTTCTGAGAGAAAAAATGGAAAATTAGATATTTGGACAGGGAGGTCTACACAAGGAGCAAAATATTTCCTACACTCTTCTGTTGCCACAGCGAGATACAGCTCTGTTAGAAACCATGGCAGAAAAATTCAGAGGAAGAGGAGGAGGGTTACATGATTCCCACCTTTCTTCCTGTGTTTCTATCAGTGTCCCTGAGTGGTGTGCACTTTTTTAAACCTCAATATATCTGTATGAATACATAATACATTTTGAGACACACTTACTTTACACCCTGTATAATGCAAAATTTTTTAAATTTCAGAGACATTTTCTCAAAGGTGGGTGGGTGTATTTCTCTCCCTGTCTGGCTGCTGGAACATTTTAATGCAGGCTTCTCTGATCTTTTCATCACATCCAGTTGGCACTGAGCTGAATTTCAACTATACCTATCCTTTTTTTCTCCCCCAAGTTCTCCAGAGAAACCTGCATGACAAGGCACTCAGTATAGCCCTTTTCTGCATTTTTGGAGCTATTTCCTCTCTTTTCATTAAACTAAAGATGCAAATGACATCCCTGTGGTTGACATATTACGGGAAAAAATCACCAAACCCCACCCTTCCAAACTTTGTGTGCCCAGTACTAAATAAATACAGTGTGAGCAGAGGTGTTGTATTTGCATTGCCCTTTCTCTTCAGAATGTCTAGTACAACTTTAAAGTCTGTTTGGTTCCTGAAAATATTGAGGTCTGTTTTAGGTGGTCCTTGGAAAGAACCTGTGGCCACCGAACAGAGTTGCTGTGTAACATTTTAGAATTTCATTAGTTGTGACAACAGAATCAAATCATCCCAGAGTCTCAACCTCCCCATATGCTAAGAAAAAATAAAAATCAAAAGCTGAACAAAGTGTGATTATGTTTATAAAAAAACCATTTTACTAGGGCAGTGAACCTAAGAAACCAAATCATTTACTGAAGTAATTCAATTCTAAACACTGTCTTCCCACTCCAAAAAAAAAGAAAAAAAGGACAAAATCCACCAAGATCTTAAATAAATCTTCAAGGATTAAATTACAGTAATTTCATGACCATAAGGCGCACTGGACTATAAGGTGCACCCTCTGAGAGTCGCCAACTTTCGCAACTTTGTAGCTCAGATAAGGTGCACCGGACTATAAGGCGCACTATTTTTTTGCAGCGAGGAGCTGCGCGGCGCGCAACAAAGTAGCGAATTACTGGCAGGTTCTCAATTTGCAAACATTTTGCCTCGATTTTTCGCCACTTTTTCGCGGTGATTTTTTGACACTTTTTGGCCACTTTTTTGTGGCGATTTTTCGCCGCTTTTTCGGCGCTTTTTCACGGTGATTTTTTGCCACTTTTTTGCTGCTTTTTTGCTGCTTTTTGGCCGCTTTTCATGGTGAATTTCCGATGCTTTTTTGTGGCCATTTTTCGCTGCTTTTTTGGTGCTTTTTCACAGCGATTTTTTGACGCTTTTGGCAGCGCTTTTGGCGGCGATTTTTCAATGGTTTTTCACAGCGATTGCGCTGTCTTTCACAGCGCTTTCTTGCTGCTTCTTGGCAATTTCCCCTGGCCGCGCCGCTTTTTCCCTGCTTGTCCCTGGCCGGCGGCTATGCCGGTTCCCGGTTTCCCCCACTCGGTGGCTGCGGCTCCCGCGGTTCCTGACTCCCCCCGCACGGCCGCAGCTCCCGCGGGTCCTGGCTCAGTTTGCAGACCGCACTTCCGGGTTCACAATTTTCCGAACTTTGTCCATCATATAAGGCCCACCGGACTATAAGGCGCACTCCCGGGTTTTGGGGAAAATTTTAGTCAAAAGGGTGTGCCTTATAGTCGTGAAATTGCTGTAAATTGGCTTCATATTGCAAGGGATTTTTTTGTGGTTCATGGTATTTCACACATTTGCTAGTAATTCTTTTCTGCTGATCCAGCTGGGCTATTAGCCCAATGTGTTGACCAATTAATTAGCATTTTTAGAGTCCAAACATGGAAAACTTGTAATGAAAGATCTTGGGGCTTGATTAATTATTTTGGGTGTGGATTTGTTTGCTTTGGGTAAATGCAGTTGCAATAAATTATCTTAGAATAACACAAAGTGAGTCAGTGGCATAGGTAAATAACGTGGTAATATTGCAGAAGCAGGTATAGGCATAGATAATGACAAAATATAAAATAGTAGTAATACAAGATAATAATAGAATGTACACATTAACACATGGATTGAGGATTGGAGATCAGGAATTTCTGCTCTCCTAAACCACAATAACGATATTTAATGTGATTATAAAGAAATTAATATCATTGTTTCACACAGGAGACTTCGACAAAACACCACAGGTCCACAAAATTGGTTCAGAATATTTACCAAAGCTTTTGTTCTCTGGAGATTAATTTAGTGTATTTTGCCAGTGTTGGAGCCAGTGTTTCTTAGAGGTCAGGAGGAATTCTTGTGTGATTAGCAGATTGTTCCCATTTTCAAGAAAACAGTCACTTTTGGAGACACAATACCAGACTGGATTGTCTTGGGTTTGGTCCAGCTGGGAAATCCCAATATTTTTAGACATGCAGCTGGAATGTTGAACCAATGCCTTGTCACATCACTGGAGAGGGAATAGAGAAGTGGGATTTACAGGGTGGGGACTATGCACAGAAATACAGAAACTAAAATGTTCTACAGCCTGCCTGCTGCAGCAGTTTAATTTAAGAAAGCAGCTTTTATTCAAGCACGGTAGTAGCCAGATTTATAGCTGCTATGAACTATTCTCAGCCAAGATTGGAAAGACATTCAAAGTTCATGGGGACAATCCCCTACAGCTTTTTCTCATGCAAAAGTGCAATTGACTTGAAAAAGAGTGTTTTGGCAGGGAAAACAACTTTTGTTCAGAGTTTATGTTTAGCAATAAAGAAGAAATAGCTTTAGGCAGATCATATGGCAAGAAAAAAAGCCCCCAAACAAAATGCATCACAATGCTAAAAAATTGTTTAAAAAAAATACAATACCTCAATTAATACCCAGAAATTGTGTAAGAACTTTGTTGAAAAAGTACAGAAAAGCAAATAATGGTAGGCATCTTGGGGCAAGAAGTAGATTTGTGGTACCATGAATTCTTCAACAGCTGAGTGATCCAGATGGTGATTCTCAGGCTTTGGGTTTTGTTACCAGTCCAGTTTCATACTTGATAAAAGAAACCAACTTTGTGTCTCTCTGCTGACCTCTGTCCTGAATGTATTACACTTTTTTGGATCTTTTGCATGGGAAAGAGTGAAATTTCATCCTCAGAATATTCAAAAAGTGTTTTGAGGTGTTTAGAAATCACAATTAGATTTGAAAGAGTCCTTTGATTTCATGGCTTTTGGTACCTAGAGGTGGAGTTTCAGAGTCAGGAGCATCTAACTTGGTCATGTAATACCAGAAGAAGTGAAAAAGAAAAGGAAAAGGGCTCTTGTAGATTGACAATAGGTAAATTAGCTCCCATTTTGCACACACAAACCCACCCCATTTCCTGGTAAAAGCACAAAATGGAGAACTAGCTTTAGAAACAGCCGTAACAAACCTTAATAACTACAAAACTGTAATCTGAAAAACCTCTTTTCTGCTTTTCTATATCCTGTTACACCATTGTGTGTACGATTCCATTATCAGATAAGAGGATATATTGGAGCTCAGCAACAATAGTAGATGGAATCTTGCATTCAGAATCAAATTGTGTACTACAACAAGGTAATGTGGGCATCTGTGGTAATTTTTTTCTGATTTTTTTTGTTTGTTTGTTTGCGTTTTTTTTCGTTGAAAATCCCTCTAAAAAAGCATTTTAGCCTTTTGCTTCCTCTCAGTTAATTTTCTTCCTTCGTAAGGATATTCTGGCTTGGCTTCTGTTCTTCCAAGCTATTGTCCTGGTTCCTTGTGATAAGGCTGATATCAACCTCACCATGTCTTGAGAGCATCCCAGGAGAGGAAGTGATGTTCGTCAAAGCAAAACTAAATTGTGTAGATGTTAAGGCCTCCCGATGCCTTGCTGAGTTGAAAGCAGTGCCATTTATCCTTTACCCTTCCATAGCCACTTCCTCATTTTCCTTCTAATGCGTTAAAATGGATGGCATTATCAGGAACTGTGCAGGAAAGGGCTGTGTGGTAATTTATTTTTGTGTAAATATGCATGCACAGACACACAAACACACGCTGCCTCCTTTGTAGTGCCAGGCTGAGCCTGTGAGCAGAAGGCATGTCTCAAGCGTTTCCCAAACTCCATGGCTGCGTTGTTTCTGAACAGCATGTTTCATTTAATTAAGACACAAATGATGTTGTGCCAAAGCCATTATGACTGCTGCATGTATCACAATTAAATAAAGCCCGCAGAAGCAAGGACTGCAAAGTCACATTTCCAAGCACAGACATATATTCCTTTATCAGTCAGTTTACTGTTCCTCAGGCAAGCTTCCTGCACATTCCTGCCCCTTTTTCCTGCCAAAATGCCAAGTATATCAGACCCCAGTTTCCTGCTGCCTCCCCACATTCAATGTGTTTTGCTAGGTGGACAAGAATGGCACGTGGCATAAAGTGTCCAGTTGGGACAGTCTGGAAAACAAGAGACAAAAGAGACACAAAACCTTGTTGAAGTTGAGAGAACAAATAAATCAGTCTGAGGAAGTGCCTTTGGACAAGCCACTGAGCGTGGTGTTGCAGCAGCCTGGTGTGTAACCATCTGGGAGAGTTCAAACAGGCTGTAAATCCCAGGCCCTCCAGGCTGTGGGAAGCTGGCTTGGAGAATTTCTTGTTTTCTTTCTTGGGAGGTAAAGTAGAGACTGGCTAGCTGATGCTGTAAGCATTCCCTGCTGGCTGATCAACATCAGACAGAAGAATTTTCTTAACCTCCAGCCAAAGATAAGGGCAGATGGTTTAGAAGAGAGAGAAAAACTTTGCTGAAATAAAGGACAGAGCTGACAGGAAAAAAAAAAAATCACAATAGTTAGAGAAGACAATGCCCAAGGCAGAAGGACAAGGATTTTAATCTTTTTAGGTTGTTTTACACTGAGCACTGAAAGTCCTCAGAGGAGATTTCAGAGGATCTTCATCATTTCAGTGAGATGGGCACCCTGAAAACCTTCATGTAGGTTCTGCTCTGCCTAAAAAAATCCAACTGAGCCATTCCATGAAAGAGCTGGGCTTAAAATTAAATGAATGGGGAATCTTAAGCAGCCTTGAAGGGTGTTCAGGTGATTGTTTCTAGGGACTGAATAGGCAGTGTAGATCCATTCTGGTGTATTCAGGTGGGAACTGCCTAGGGACAACTGGCAGAAAGTACCAAGCATGGAAATGTACCTGAACTCCTATAAACCTTTAATTTGGGGTATCCTTTATAGGGCAACTACAGCCCAGTGGAGCTGGAGAGCTCTCATACAACTGCTCCTGCTCAGAATATTTGGCTGGGAGCTTTCTTTTCTGGAGTCAATGAAAGCCTTGTTCTCCAGAGGAAACCTTAACCACCAAGCTCCAGGAAGGCTCATGCAAGGCTTACCTTTTTTGTGAAGTTTGGCCATAGCCTGCATTCCATTCAGGAATTCAGGAGCTCTCAAGCTGGCAACAGAGCAAGCAAGAGTGCATGAGTTAGGTATGATATCAGCATCTCTGTCAGGCTGGGGCTCTGATTTGCTTGCCTAGGTTTGCACGCCCTTCAAATATGTATTGATAGCTTTGGAGAGGAGAGTAGGTACGCAGCTCCTGAAATGAGGAAGTGCCAGAGAACATGTGGAAGTGTAGCCTTGGCTGTAGGAAATGCTGCCATTCAAAATGGGAGCACTCTGTTCTTGCAGGCAGCCGTCAGGCCTGGTATTGCTGGCAAAAGGAACCTCTCAGTTACATTTGGATTTGGATGCCAATAAGCACTGTAAGGTCTCCTTTTAGCTCTACATCTTATTCAATGTGTGCTTCCTGAATTCTCTTAATTTCTGCCCTCTGTATCTTGTAACTCATCTTAAGTTCTTCCAGTTCCCATCAGAAATCAACACCTGGAGTCTGAAGCTGTTGTAATCCTGATACTGTGACCCAGCACTCATTTTCTTTCCTCTGTCAGCTCCAGCTTTTCACTGGGATAGGAAAATTAACCTCACATGTAGATAAAAGTTTCTGGAGAGTCATTGTCTAGTTTCTTCCTTGGCTGTAGGAATGTAGCCATCATCTGTTAAAGATGAAACACTTTTCTCCGCAGGAGAGAAAATCAAGCAGTGCTGTGTGAGGCAGAGTCCTTTCCAATCCACCAGAGATCCTCGCCCAGGTCTAGCTTTCATTTGACTGCTTTTTTCTACCCACTTATTTCCCACTGTGTGAACTGCACATCAGGAGGATCTGAGGGAAAGCAGAGAGATCAGTAGGGTTCAGACAGGGAAAGATGAAGCTGGCTGTGTGTGACAGCATTATGCAGCTGGACACTGGGCATTAGTCACTGTGAGACCAGAAAAGCCAGTACAGCACCAGTAGACAACTGGTTTTGGTCCAAAGGACCAATAAAGGGGAGGATGTCACCAGAAAGAAAATGTTTTCTGTGGTCTCCCAATTTTTTTGTTTTCTGTGCCCTTGTGTTGAAATGACAGCACCTCACTGCAATCAATGTCTTGTTGGGAAGAACATGACACCCAGTGAAGTACCAACAATGCAAAAGGAGAATGGATGTGATGAGCCACAGCGACTGAGCCACATGGTTGTTTCAGGAACAGGATTTTTCTGAGAGGCTTAGGCTGCTTGCAGGGAAATAAAATCAGATTTTAAGTAAACACAGCAGTGTAGAAGACAGCCCACTGCTGACACAGTGCTATGTTTTTGGCTCTGTGTTTCTATCACTGATTTTCAGATTAACCCAGCATAATTTAGTGCTAATAGAGAAATGAATGTCGTCAGCTACAACAATAGAACAGACCTGTAATCTCTGTAACACACCTGTAAATTAGGAAAAAGAGGGAGTGCTATAGTGACCATTGCACTGAGGGGTTTTGCTGTCCAGGCTGACTGGTTAGATCAAATCACCTGAACAACGTCCAACACCATCCATGACAGTATAAGTATTTAATCTGAGATGTGAGTGGGATTTTTGTACTAACCTAAAACTGAGATCACAGGATCCCAGAATGGGTCAGGTTGGAAGGTACCACCCTGGGTCAACCCTGTGGCCCAAGCAAGGTTATCCCAGAGCACATGGCACAGGATTGTGTCCAGGTGGTTCTTGAGTATCCCCAGTGAGGGAGATCCTCAGAACTCCTGCTTATGTTATAAACACAGCTAAATCCAACAAAGATTTCTGTCTGCCTGATCCTGACAGATTTTTAAACATATAATGTTTTATTTCTAGGTGCACCTTGCTGAGTTTCTCTCATGGCAGCTCCCTTTTAAAGGGCCTCCAGGATCCACACACCAGGCATTACTGCACCTAAGGGTGTGGGAGATGGTTTGTAGGGCTGAGGCTGGCATCTGTAAAATCCTCGTAGTTTTGATTCTTGTGAGCAAAACTGGCTGCTCTGCCTCAGCTCATTGCTCAGCAGGTCCAACCCTACTTACCACACTGAATTTCTTCTCTCTGTGAGACAGACGGAGAATTCTCTTGTACATTTAATCTAGCAGGGATATTGGAGGCCAGACATCCCAGACATGTACACCAAACCAAAACAATAGAGCAGCATCCACTGATAGGCAGGGAGTGGAAATCTCTTGTTAAAAACCACAGAATGACAGGGTATAAATCCTGTTCAGATTCTGTTCTCCCAGTTGCAGATGACCCTGGGAGCAGGAGCTGGTTCTTGGCCACAGAGAGGCAGAAAGCATCCTTGTCCACATGGATTTGAAGTACTAGATTGTTCTGCTGCTCTGTGCTCCCCAAAAGGTGCTGTGGGATCTGCTTCAAGGCCATCAGCTCTAGATGTAAAAATGCCTGCTTTCTCCCACTGAAACAAATACATTCTCTGTGCTGTGAGAATGAGAGGGCCAGGGCTGAGGAAATTCAATTAGAGAGGCAGGTAGCAGAGCAGAAAGGGTGCACAGATCCAACCAGCACATGGTTTAACTCATGGTGTAACTCACGGTTACACCCAGGCTGCTCACTGTACGGCTGCCCAAACCTCCTGCCCTCTCCTGAGATCTGCAGGATTTCTAAACAAGTGTGGGCTTGATACAGAAGCCTGCTGAAGCTCTGGGGAAATTCCAGGACTCAGAAATTTGACACAGGATGTAGAAGTAGTAGCTGTGCCCCAGTGTTACATCCATCCTACAAGGCTGAGCTCCCAGCTGGAGCATCCTGTCTCAGCTCCAGGGAAAGTTGATTTATCCCAGCTCATGGATCCCTGCTGAGAGCCTCTTTTCCTGAGTAAACCTCCTTGTGCCTTTTTCAACACTGTTCTAAGTGCAGGTGAACATATCCTTGCCTCATTTGCTGCCCTAATCACTGATAATCAATTGAAATGGTGGTGGGACTCTTGAGGCTTGGATTTTGTTGATCCTAGCTGAACTCAGAATATTCTGTGATTATTTGGAAGTAATTTAAGAACTCCTTCCTATCATAAAATAACTGCTTTGTTGCATGCCCTGATATTAAAGGTATTAAAATAAGTGAATGTCTGTTTTACCCTGCTATCATAAGGCTTGTTATGAGCAAAAAGAGAACACACCACAGATATAAACCCAATAATTACTATTATGAAAAATAACAATAAAATCTTTATTGGCTTAATGGTAATTCTGGAAGATTTTCATGAGCCTAGGTTAAATTATTGCAGAAAAATAAAGGAAAATAAAACAATATTATTATGTAAAAAGCTCAGTTACACAAAACACTGCTAACTGCTTCAATAGGATGAGCTTTATTTTTCCTCCTTGTTATTCTGATTATTTTGTTTCACCTTGGGGGAGCAATTTTTTTTTGCATTTTCTAATATTCAGCCTCCTACCCACCCGTGACTTCCCCTCTGCCACCACTGCTCTCCTTCCATGCCTGCACTGCTCCATACAGCCACAAATTCCTGCACTGCACCAGAAAAATAAACACTTCATTCTCTACAAAATAACTCCCTCTTACTGCCACCTCGCCCAGAAAATGTGGCTACACTGCACAAAGATTGGCAAAAGTAAAACAGATTGGCCACAGCCAAGTGGCCACTAGAAAAATCACTGTTAGGGCTAAAACAAGGTAAAACAGAGCTCCAGGCAGGTCAAGATGAAATGGAACAGAGGAAACCTGACATGTCTCAGTTGTGTGGTCTCCCAGGTGCAGAACAAAGTCTGTGGGCCTCTACTGTTGATAGCAACACTTAATTTCCTGGCCTACAGGTCTGAAATAAATATAATTTCAGAAAGGGACAGCACTATCAATAGGAATGGCTAATTCTCACAAGGTTCTGAAGCTTATAATAAATCTTTTAACATTAGGGTTTTTTTTCCCCATTGCAGGCTGCAAGGGCTGTCTGTTAACACAGCTGGTAAATAATTCTATTTTTCATTATTAACTTGGAAGTATTTATGGCCTGTGATCATGTATCTCATGTGGAAGTGCTCTGTTTATACAGTAAATAAATTTAAAGCTCTTAATCTCTGCTCAGACAATTTGTTTCTGTCATTTTTCTTTCCCTTGTTTCCTATAATTCGGATGCTGGTTGTGAAAAGCACATAACTGCCATCATTTTGGTTTTTCTTTTTTTCAACAGCTTTATAACCTCAGGAATATTTACAATTCAGCTGCTTGCTAAGAGGAAACCACAGATATGAACAGATTGATAGCAGCCTTTTCAACGTCCCTGCGTTCAGGATAAAAAAATAAAACCAGGGTTTTTTAAAGTCATGGGTGAAGAACTGCTCTACAAGGTATTGTCGACACACTCATCAATTTTGACCTGTTTGGGATTAAACCCCATTGGAAAAGATTTTCCATACATGCTTCCTGAAAATGTGGTGTTTTTAATCAGTTCATAGATTTCTTTATAATTATAAAAGTTTGTTTTCCCCTCTGGTGTAAACAGCACCTGAGTGAATTTAAGATTGTACACCCCCATCCAATCATTAAGCTAATTAAAGCGAGGCATTGGAGTTGTAGGCAGTTTAATTGTTTGTGGTGTGCTAATGACAGCACATTAACTGGGTCCTGAGATGACATGAGACAATTTTCTGTGTTTATTTCATGTCACTTTGCTACCTTACAAAGTGCTGATCCTGTGGTCTGCTCAGGATGGGGAACTTACATACTTATCACAACAACATTTGCACAAATTACAGTAATTCTGTCGAAGTCCTGAATTAATACCTGATTAATTTGCATTAATTGACTTGCTCTGTGTTGAAAATGCACATGGACACTAAATTTTATCACTGCTTTGAGCAGAAAATGTGGATATGTGGATTCAGAGATTGCAATATGCCTCGACATTAAAGTCATACTTGACCAGCTGAATCCCCTTATGATATTGATAATTAATTGTTGAAAAGATGAGCAAATAATTGCCAAAAACCTCCAGGTTTCTTGCAAGATAAGCCCTGATCCTTCAGTTACCTTGATGAGGGTGGGCCCTTAAAATCAGCATATCCACCGGTAAAAAACGAAGGGCATAACAGAGACAAAAAGAGACTTAGCCCAAAAGTTTTAGAATTTAATTTCTCTGCAGCTGAATGATGAAAAAAAAATTAGAAAGGTGACATTAGACATTTTGTGTGAAATAGTAATATTAGAAAGGTGACATCAGACATTTTGTGTGAGTGCTTGAAAGTACAGCAAGGTTTTTACACATTGGGCTCAGATTTTTTGGGAGGACATCATGCTGCATACCAAAGCCTGCTCACTCTCTTCTGGACATCAAAATCTGCAGACATAAAGGGGTCATACACTGGTGTGACTTGTTCAGTTCAACAGCAGCTGGACAGAGCTCAGGCAAAGAGATAAGGACTGAAATAAGCGGTAATTCACTGGCTCTACCCTGCCAGTCACCCCTGTCTGTAAACAACCCTGGGTTCATGTGCTGCTGCTCTTCCCTTTCTTCTCTTTAAACTTGCAGGTGAGGGGAGTCTGAGTTTGTTCCTGTCTGGACACCACACATGGTTGTGTAGATTTCCAGTTGTCCTTGGCAAAAAGAAAAAAAGCCTCTTCCAGGACCTTTTCTGACCTGGAAGAAAATTACTGCAGCTCAGTGGAAAGGAAAACTTTGATGTTTTTCAGCTGCAAAAGGCATCAAACACCAATAGTTCTGAAATAAAAGTAATCATGAAGTCTTCTAGAAGATAAAACTCAAAAAAACTTCCTCCACCCCTGTTTTGTGGCAGTGAAACCAGAGTGAGGTGTGGCATGAAGAACACTGCACTGATGTTTTCCCCTAATAGAATTTTAAGTGCAGACAAAACCTGTATTTTAGACCGTTTGAGAAGTGTTTGCACTTTAGACCTGCCAGCAATTTTGAACAAAGTAAGAGCAATACTACAGGAGTACAGTTTTACTGCTTTTCTCTCTTCCCACTGACATACTTCCTCACAAATTTCACTTGGCTCGCTTGCTCCTGAAAACATGTCAACACTTCAGCCTGCAGTGTAATGCTTGGAAAGCATCAAATTTTGTGAAAGCTGTAAGCTCTGCACAGCTTGAGTTCCAAAAATCATCCACTTATTTGGGGATTGTCAAGTGTGTCAAGTCACAGATCAAACCCTCCTAAAAAATTTAGCACACAGAAGCAAAACCACTTCAAACTTAGCAACAGAAATTCAGAACTCATAAAGCTGCAAGTAGTGATGGCTCAATTAATCAGCTGGGTACGGCTGTTGTTTTAGGTGTCAGGCTGTTGAAAACAGTGTACAAGAATATCATGTCCCCAAAAATCAGCTGCTCACCAACCACAGGCACAAAAATCATTCACACAAGTCCAGCCCAGTGTCAGACAGTGAAATGAAAACCTGTCCTTAAAGCTAATTTGCTTTACTTGGAGGGAACAGTTAATGATCTAAAGACCTCTCAGTCAGCAGGATGCAAGCTGTTTGAAACTTATAAAATGGGAAAACAAAGTTTTCCATGTTAAAGAGTTATAATAAATCACATCAAATGGAATAAAAGATTAAAAATCTGTTTACACTGAACTACCTTACAAAATAATCTCTATAAAATATGTCTTGTATTTCAATTCATGTGAGCTCCTTGAACATATTGGGACTTTCAGAAACCTTCTCAAACACGTATTTTTCTACTCAGAATAGAACTGGTCTCAGGATTTTGTTTTAAAGGTGATGCCGGGAACTATTTGTAAATAGAGTTTTTGACTTCATGGAGGTCTAAGATGTATCTCACATCATTACATTGTGGATAATACCCTAGACTTGTTTTTTCTCGGGTTATTTTGTGCTCTGGTCCTGTTAGCAATATTCTTTGTGTCATCCTCATCCCCATTTCTGTCTTCTATCTATTTGGTAAAAAATCCAAGTCACACCTATTTAAAGTGTGTTGATAGTGGTGAAGAAGACATGATGAAAATATTATCTTCAAGTTAAAGAAAGTTGCACCAGCAGGCTTCCTGGAAATTAAAAAAAAATGTTCTGTTTGTGGTTCAGAAGTTTATTGAGAAAATAAGGTATTTCCAGCATGGCCCAAAGGTCATCCAGACTGAGCTAAGTTAATCATAATCAGTGAGCTAATTTAATAATCACTTTTGTGAAACCAATTTTATAATCAGGCTCCTTAGCTCAATAAACCTTTCCCTTGTCCCTCCTAGGCTTCATTCTGAGCTGTATGAATGCAGAAGAAAACGACAGTAAAAGCCACGCAGTATGTGCTGACAGGTCATGCATTATACATGGAGAAAAATAGAGCAAGAGACTCTTCAATTCTTATTTGAAACAACCTCTTTGGAGCAAATCTATTTTCTATCTCCAGTACTTCTCAAGCAACCTGCCTGAAGCCAAGCTGTATAAAGCCAGTACAGATGTGCAAATTCAGTTTGAATAATTAACTGCAGCAGATGATGTCTCTGTGTTACAGGGATTGTAGTCTCTGAGTGCAAAAGTTCATGATAATAATTCAGAAGCAGTTTAGGGAAATCTGATTCCCTGCCAGAGCTGCACACCAGGAGGAGAGCAGGCTCTCTGAAGTTTCTGAGTCAGCCACAGATCTGTAGAAATTGGGTTAATAAAGCACTCAGAACAGCGCTCTGAGGCATGACCTGCTGTTCTTGAAATCTTGGCTCTGAGGTGTACTACAGGTAAACATCTTTAATTTCACTAGAAAAGAACAATTCTGGAGGGGTCAGTGAGGGCAGGTGGGCTACATCTGTCTCGGCAGAGCTGACTTCTCTGAGCTGAGTTTTGTCCTCAAGCAGAAGAACAAATGTGGTAAAATTCAGGTGGGAATTAGGGGTGAGATGAGGCTTCCTCCATTCCACTTCTGCAAATCACTGGAGAACCCAGCCTTGTCAGACAAGTAGGACATGGAACTACGCAGTGATCAACTCAGGGTAAAAAAAAAAAAACAAAAAAACTAGCATAATTATAAAAAATAATTTGGTGTTATTCAAACCCAAGTCAGCTGCTTAGAGCTCTGTATCCAAAATTTTAAATCCCTGGTGTCTGGTGAGCATTAACAGGGGTAGAGGTGATCAAGACACACCATGTAAAGCTGCACCACTCATACATAGTGCCACCAGCTTATTTGCACATGAATTGTGCTAATATTAATTAATAACTCTCCTTTGCAATAGGTCTCCTAGGGACATTTGGACTTCATTACTTCACGTGCCCCAGATCTGAGGAGTTTTGGGGTGAGAATGTGAACACAGAAACAGAAAAGATTTGAGAAAGATCAACACATTTCCAGCAAGAAAAGACACGCGTCTTGCTGTTATTGCCATCATTTAATGACTATGGTGATTAAAATGCCTAAACTATCAGTTCTTCAGATATTTATCTGACCATTATATTGTTAGTACTATGTACAGGAAAAGTGTATTGTATTGAAAGAACTATTATAATTGTATCATCATGAAAATTAAGAATTATTTCCCAATGACAGAGAAATCTAATAACTCATGTAGGAAACTATGTCACTACAGGCAGGGGAAAAACAAAATGAATAATTATAAATTAAATATTTTTCTTGATTTTCAAGTATCCTAAAAATATTTCTGAATACATAGACAACTACCAAAATTGAGCTAACTGTAATTTTTTTTTCTGTTTTGACACCACAAACCTACTACATAGTGCTCCTAAAGACATCACTTATACACAGGTTATAAACTTGTGCAAGAAGTAAAGTAGATAAAGTAATTCCTGGTATTCAGACATTTGGAGACAAGAAGCCAACTGTTTTTACAAGTTTACATCATACACAAAAGTAGTATTGGATATGAACGTGTGCTACTATTCTTTTCTTACTAAAATTTTCATGGCTAAAATGCCTTTAAAATAACATTATGCTCATAAATGCAATTAAAATTTTGTGTGAATACATTCCAATCTGTGAGTTTTGATAATTATTGACTTTCATTGCGTTCTTGCTGATTTTCTGTTCAGCTGTTGAGTTTGTGCAATTAGTCACCAAAATTAGCTGTTGCCATAGAAACTGTCAATCTCTAACTGTTCATCTCTCAGGTATAAAATCTGAAGATGTGAGCATTAATCCATACTTTAAGTGCTGTTAACTCTTTGGTAATTCAATTCACTTTTTAAAATTACGGATGGAATTGCATTGATTTTGATGAGGTTGCCAATGCATAATAAAGTGAAAATTGACTCCAGTGCTGAACTTTCTGTCCTAGAGTGAGGAAACACCAGGGGGATATTGCTACCTGTTCTGAATTCTCTTAGAGCATATCATGGTAAAAAAATGTATCATGTGAAACCAAAAAAAATATATCATGTGGAAAAAAAAATATTAAAAAGCCAACAAAGAAAATAAAGTGTCATAATGTTTTATTTATGAGCCAAGAAAGGGTTTCATTCACTAACCCCTGGCTGCTGTAATTCCACCTTGTACACGAGATCACTTTATTGACTTAGAGATTCTGCTGTGACAGAAAATGGCAAAGGTAGTGCTTGGGAAATGAGAGCAAATGGAAGAAATGCTCTGTGAGCAAAAGGAGAGGAAAATGGTCTGAGAGAAAGGAGGGAAGAGGATGGGAGGGAGAGTTGAAGAGAAGAGAGGAAATCATGGTAGAAATATTAGAGCCATAAACAGAGCATAGCTAGAGTTGTTAAAATAAACAGAAGTATTCATTCATGTTGGCAATGAATCCCAGCCAAACCAAACACTCCCCAAGACCTTTAGTCCTGATCTCTGTGGCACCATCTTGTTCTCCTCTCCAGCCTACAACTGCAAAGCATCAAACCTCCCTGGAAATCTGCAGCTGCATTACGTCTGTCCAGCCTTCATCCTTCCCTGCACAAACACTCCTTTCAGAAATCCAAAACACATCCAAGTTATCATCCAGGACCCTGAGAGCCTTCTTTGTTTCCCTGGGCTTGTTGGCAGATGTTTGGTGGTGTGCAGGGTGCTAGCTCTCACTCACTGGGGATACTCTGTGAAATTCAGAGCACACAATCCATCCCATTGTCGTCTGCTGTGAGGTATGGCAAGGACCACATGAACACAGTTGGCTCTTTTATTGGAATTTTTCCTACAAAACGTCCCTATTAGACATTCTGATGGTTTCAGGGGTTTTATTACTTTCCTTTTCACAAGGTGTTTCTGAAATGAGAGGAACAAATGATGTGTCTATCTCTGGGAGTGGTGACTGTGGGATGATTAACAAGGGAAAACCCAAGTTTAGTCTACACCAATATCCACATCAACTCACAACCTGAGTACTCTGACACTACAATTTGAATTTCACTGCAGTTGGTGCTACAGGGTGCACCAAGAGCTCCTGTGAGACTGAGGATCCAGCTGGTGGCTGAAAGGATTCTTTATTCTTCTGCTGAGGTGTCTTTTAGGCTCGCTAAGGCTGCTCCAAAATCAGCAGATTTAATGCTGTAGTTTAAATTATTTCAATATTCTGTTGCCTCCAACTAGTTGCATCATGGATTTCTCACATTGTCTAAGCCAGTCACATTGTTATGTTCTAACTTCTCCACATTTTTCACTGTGTGCCATTTGTTAACAAATTCATGTACACCGGTGAAAAAATCAGTATACAATGGCTTTTTCCAAGTTTTGATCTTTTAGCAATTATGAGAGAAACCAATGCAGTGAACTGGGAATGAAGTCAAGCAGCACAGACTGCAGTTTGTCTGCTAGCTATGAAATAAATTTCATTGTTGATAATAATTCCTAAGCTCATGCAGGCTCTATCCAGACAATGTTCTGCCACACATTAAAAAAAAAACAAAAAAAAAACTAAGACCTTAAGAGCCTGTGTTTTACATATATTTTAATTATAATTAATTCTATTTCTGTATTATTTTTAACCAGTCAGAGCACTTCTCCTCCTTACAGTGCATATATTAAAAGCATGACTTCTCTGCCTCTGCTTACTTTACTTCATTCTCATTACAATTTAATCTGTGGCAGTTGTGCAGATTCAGTCTAACAGTTTACTGCCAAGTTTGAACAAGATTGAGTAGTTGTTTGGATTGTTTTTTCCTCCCCTACTACATTCTTTAAACCAAGAAGCACAGGAAGTTTATGATCCACTTCTAAATAAAGGGTATTCCCTTTTACATGTACAGATATTTTTACAGGCATGGCCTAGAGTGGAAAGGGTCCCAGGAAAACCAAGGAAGTGCTGCAGATTTTCTGGTCCTCCATCAGGATAGGCTGGAAATTTGGTCTGGGTCCCACATCAAAATTGCAAAGCAAATTGCTCTGATTTTTCAGGTGTTTCCATTGGAAATTATTACTGTTTCTGGACACTTCTTCTTCTAGGGGCAGTTTGAAAGAGTTCAGGGGGAAAGTCAAAATTTTAGGGACAGGTTCACTCCAAACTCAGGTCCTGAAGCTCAAGAGCCCAGGTTTAAGGTACTTAGGTGATTGCAGCCATACAACATCAGCTGTTATTTTCCTCCTAAGTTTTACTTCCTTAAATTTATTTCTTATTTTGGTTGTATCTGAGAATTTAACCTGTTCAATGAGATTTTTTTTTTACTGTGAGGACACAGGCTTTTAGCAAGCAAGCACAGTGGTCTTTTAAACAAAAAGCCTTGGCAGCCAAGGAAAATGTACAAACATAAACCTACATACCCCTGAGCCAGCTGCATGGTCTTTTTTACTGAACTCCCAGTTTCTTGTTTGCCCCTCCAAATACAAGTTCCACATTTACAGCTTCATTGAGTTTTGGCTGTGAATGCAGAACTCAAAGCAGAGCACAAACTGCATTCTGCACATCCAGCCTTCAAACTGTGAAATTTCCAGGCCCCCTTTGTTCATGATTTCTCCAGAATGAGAGAACATCACTAGCTGGAAACATATGACAAAACCAAATGACAAATACCATGTGAATTAAATTATTTGAGGACATATTTTGTGGGGCATAATAAAAGTCGAGCTTGTGGAAAGCACTGTAGCTCCATAGCAATTTGGGAACTGGAGAGGAAACAACCTCAGTTTCTTTATATCCTCCTCTAGAGAGAGTGAGATATAAAGATCATTGATATTTAATTAATAATAATTAAATTAATGTGCCTCTTCAGTCAAACTAAGCTGCTTTGCTTCCACTGGGGCAACTGGAGTGTCCCAGAAGAGGATTTTGGAGTGTGCTCTGGAGCTTTAATTAAAAAAAAAAAAAGAAAAGAATGGGAAAAAGTTGTAAGTTAAGCAGAAATGGAAAGATAACTCCACTCCACATCCAGACTCATGGTAACTATCATCCTGTTCCCAGAACTCTCCTTCTGGATTGCTGTGCTGGTAGACAAGAGTCCAGGCAAGAAAATCACTTTTCTGCATTCCCACTGCACCAAATCCAACACATAAAACCCTGAGGGAGATTAAAAATGTTTTTTGAGGGTTTATCGAAGGTCTTCAGCTGCCTTGTTTTGAAGAACAATTCATGCATTTCAAAGGGGAAATGGCTCTCACAGGGCCAGTTCTTATTTTTATTTACCACTCAGGTAAGTGCCTTACCACTCTACGTTTTGATGTTTACATGTAGTACTTCATGGCTACTAATTGTGCACGTCAGGCTTCATGGGACAGCTCTCCAATGTGCCACTTCCTGTGAAATGTGAGTGTGAAAACAAAGCGAATAGAATTGTTCCAGCATATTGTCCATTCTTGATCAAAGGGAAGCTCTTAAAGATTATCTTGTTACTTACACAGGTCTTTTTTTCTTTTTAAAATAATTTTCAGTTATCAAATCCATTTTTGTTTTCATAATTTAAAAGGAAATAATTAAAAGATTGAAAATGTTCCTGGAAAAACAGCTGCCAGATGGGCCGAAAATTGTTGCAGAGGATAATTTTCTCAAACATCTGCCTCAATCTTGACCTTTGGAAGAGGAGAAACACACTGCTGACAAGGATTGAAGTTGTTATGCTACATCACTTAATCAATTTATGTAATTGGACACATTTGCAAACTATAGAGAAGAGTGAAATCCTGAGATGAATACGTGATTGTCAGGATTTTTTTTTTTTTTTCAAAATAACTTAATTAAAATGTTGGTTTCTCAGTAAGAAGGCTGTAAGGATCATTATTTGGCAAGTCCTATAAATCCTGTTCAGGATACACAAAATACAGGTATCAATCCCCTACATCTTCCCTATCTCAAAGTACATTTCAGCTTTTTATGGCTGAACATTTCAGGCTTTTTAACAGACAGAGGAAAAAAGAATTACTTTTGGGTCTTACTCTATGGATTTCATGTCTTTTCATGAGGATTGAAAAAGTAGAGATTTAAGAGTCTCTGTAGGCCCTGCATTTCACCAGATTCAGTGTTAAATAAAAACTGATTAAATCCTTGTGTGAATGGGCTCAATAAAGGCACACGTGGTGTTAGAACTGCGTAGTCCAGTATCTCGTGTGTCTTTGTCAGATTTTTCCTGACTTTCTCACAATCTACTCCACAGAAGTGACCTATTTTTCCTCTCCTTTCTCACCACGTAATTTTTTTTTCTCTCCTCGTGATCCAGTAAAGGAGCTAATAGTGGTGAGGGGTTATGCATATCACCTGTGTGGTGTGGATATGCATTCCATAAAATTACCTTTTGTGGTAAGACAGAGGTTTGGGGATGGCCAAAGCCGATCTTTGATGAAGCAGGTTTTGTGTTTGCTGGGTTACCTCTCCCCTGTCCTAATATTTCAGATGAACTCAGAAGGTAACACTCATGTGAAAAGCCAGGAAAGCTGTAAAGGCGTGGTGGTCTCTTTGTCTCTAAATATTTTACAGGAATATGTGCAAGCCTGCCTTCTCACACGAATAATGGGAAAGCTTCTGATTCACATCTACCCATCCCTTTGCTCTGCTCCAGAAAATGTCACATTTTTCTGAGGAGGCCAGAAGGGTGGGAGATTACTCTGCACGGTTTGCATTCTGTCATACTGAAAAGGCATTTCTTCTTTGGAAGAAAGTGACAGCAGGCTGGAAAGGTGCCTGAAGGATCAAAAAACAACTCCCAGCCTTTGTCTGATGAGATCGGCAAGGCTTAATTCAAAGCTTGTTGCTGCTAATGGCAGCTCCTCTGTGGACTTTAATGCATGCTGGGTTGACTCCACGGATTTTTCTGACATCAGAGGAAGAAATTTAAATCACTCATGTCAGGGATCATTTGTAACGATTTAAGTTGTACTATGGAGCAATGCAAGAGTAAAATAACACATTTTTTTTCCTATTATAGAATCACAGAATCATGGGATGGTTTGGGTTGGGAGGGACCCCTAAGCCCATCCAGTGCCATCCCTGCCATGGCATGGACACCTAAATGAGAGACTCAGTATCTGTGTTATCACCTTCTGCTTTTACCACCTGTCTTTAGAATATTTTCAATTTACCTTAATCTCTCTCTTTGGTATAATTTGAAAGGATGTCTGTGCTTAAAAGTAACCATATGTACAGCAAAGAAACACCTGGATTATGATTTTTCCCATCTGGATTAAAGGTTCTATTAAGAAATTATTTATTCTGCAGACTTGCTTCCCACCAAGTCACAAATCCATGATCTCCTGAACATGTTTCCCAGAACACTTGTTTGGAAGTCCCTGAAAACTCCATATGAACTTACATTACATCTTTTGAACAGTTTGAAGACATTTTTCACCCTAAGGCAGCAAATTTTTTGGTACCTAGCTAAAAAAAAAAAAAAAAATAGTCCTATGTTTTAGGAAGTATAGTACAGACTAAAGGCTTATAGCTGAACCGGTAATTCCTAAAATATATATTTGCTTTTTTTCTTTTCAAGCCTAGAATTACAGCATTCGGTGTATTCCTTAATGGATAGCACTGAAAAGAAAAAAAAAAAGTAATTTAGACCTAGATAGGAAGTTCCAAGGATATTTTTTCCTTGCATTTTCTGTGCTAATAATACTGAAGTGCTCATCTTAGTTGGCCTCTAAGTGGTTTCTTTAAAATTTTGGAATAAAGCAGGAGTTTGCCTGTTAGTGACTTCCTCTGACTGTGCTTCCAACATGTCTTTTGGATTTTGATTTGGTTCTGCCCAGATCAAGCAGCTCTCTGGTGTGTAATCTGTCCATTTCTTAGCAACTGTCTGAACACACTCCTAATTTTATTAATGTCACGGTAAGGGGCTCCAGACATCCCCAGACATGGGGGGACTTCATTGTTCTAATTTTTAAACATTCAGTACTAATGAATCAGATTTTCCCACTCTAAGTGACAAATAAGACAGGAGAATTATGAGCGCCTGTTTATGGTCTTGCAACTAAAACACATTTCTTCTCATTGAGACCCCTTTAAGACTTAGAGGCAAATTTTTGTTCCTCCAAAAGAATCCAGGCAGAAGTGTTAGAGAAAAGTGCTAACTTGCTGCTAGCAATGTTTGAGGCTCTCTACTGCTTTTGTGAGTGAAGCTATTAGTGGAAATCTGACAAATTTTGAAATGTCAGATTAGCAGCAGGTGGTGCAATGCAGTAACAGAAGTTCATTAGAAGAGCAATACATTGGTCATAAAAGTCTCAATTTTGCCCTGAAATTAAACAAGTCATGATTGAGAGGCAATTTTTAAGTTTCATTTTTGAAGTATTAAAGACTATTCAAGTGTGACCTTTTTTTTCCTCCCTGCAGCACTAACATCCTCATTTGTTTTAATGTTACACCTTTATCTTTAGCAAATGAAAGGCTGCTTTTACATGACATGTTGCCTAAATGTGGCTTAACTCACAGAAGCAGGAGGGCTAAAATAAGAAATGAAAAAGAAATGAAACAATGTCATTCTTTATCTTAACATACAACCAACCAGTTTTACGTTTGGACAAAAATTTGAAGCCTGTCTTTCAGAATTTTGGAGAAGCTCAAGGGCTTTGAAAGTCAGAAATCTTTGTTTAGGGGTTTGATTAAAGACTTCTCCTTGGAAATCATAGGGAAGCAATTGCCTAGGTGGAGTCAGCCACCACGGACGGACAGAGGTGTTTGAGCCAGGAGCTTCTGGATTATAAAATTCCATTACACGTCCTTTTTGTTGTTCCAATATCCCCATGACAATTAATAACGACCTCTGTGGTGTGGGAGCTGTTGTTCCCTCAATCAGGGTGGTGAAAAAGGGGCCACCATCCTGATTTCATATCTGCTGCTCCTGGTATTTCCTGTTGCTGCTTGAAATGTGTTACATTTTCATGATTTTAAATGTAATGACAATTGAAGAGAGCACACACAGGGATGTGGTTATGAAGTGTTTCATTAGAAATTATAATTATCAGAGCAGCATGAGACAAATCCTTAGTAATGAACAGAATAGGCACCTAGTAGATATGCTAACATATATTCTAATACTGATTTAATGACTTAATCAGAAATATAAGTGACCTTAAGTGTGTGGGGAAGGTTTTTTATTAGTTCCACACAACTGTCTTTACTCTTGTGATGAGCATTCCATGTTTTCCAACTACAGCTGGCCTGTGAGAGATTTCTTAACCAAGCAATACAGAATTTAGGGAGTCCATCACACTTGTCCTGAGTACATTTAAAAACACAGACTAAAGTAAAATCTGCTGTGGTTTAATTGTCTTGCCGTTCTTCTGTTAAATTTTCTCTCCAGTGGTACCATTACTGACTTGAATGCAAAATGCAAGTTAATTCTGAGAGGTAAGCAGTGCCCATTTGTTATTGGTCTGAGCAGCTATTTTGGGTTCAGCTTTGATGTTGTGTATTACTTTCATTAAACACATAATATTAATTTCCTTTAATTTTCCTTCTGGGTTAAATTTTTTGATCTCATTAATTTTATCCATGACGGCCTGTAGTTTCCAGCAAGATCTGCACTGATATTCTGATGTCATTGTGACACTATTTTGTGTTAGGTTATATATGTAATTCACACACACATATAGATATATATGCACACGCACACACACATAAAAATAAATAAATAAATAAATAAATAAATAAATAAATAAATAAATAAATAAATGAGAAATATCTTAGGAACTGCTGAAGTTGGATCTGCTGAAATCTGTGAAAGGTAAGAACTGTTCAGCAAACATTATTTAAATCTGAACTCTAATCTGAACTCTCACTGCAGCTGCATTTTCAAAGCTCTCGATTTTTTACAGTTTTGCTGATCTGTAGAAATTACATTTGTTAGTCAGATCTTAATTCCTGATGACTTACAGTTCACAAGTGATTAAACTGTTCAGGAACACGAGTCACAATACTTATACTTGTTCAAATATGTCAAGACCAAGACGTATTACATCAGGTGGGTTGTTTTTCTTTTGAGGGTGGGTGGTGAACTTTACTTGCTTTCTGATCTCCAGGAGCTGCAGTTTTGGATCAAAACATGACGAAAATGAACGTGACTCAGGTAAAATGATGCAAAATAAACTCAGAGGGATTTCCCCCAAATTTTCCGGACAATGCAAAGCAAGGCACATTGCCGGATGGGTACTTTTCTGTGCGAGTGGTTGGACTGTTCCGCGAATTTCTTTAAACACTTGCAGACAGCACGAAAACTCTAGGCAGAGTTCCTGAAAGAGTTTAATCACCTGTGCATGGAATTTTAGCTGTGAGGCTCCCTCAGGCAATGCGCCAAGCGATTGTCCCATTGTGGCATCACTGTGTGGCGGCCAAGGACGGCACAAAGCGGCCGCCCATTCTGACCTCACTGGCCGATGGATTATGACCCTGGCCGCACAGATTTGAGGGCAGAGCCGAAGCAGGCAGCCAGAAGGCGGCATGGCCAGCGGCGGGAGGGAGTGGAGCTGCCCCATCTGCTGCGAGGTGCCGGGGGATATCGCCCATGCCCTGCCCTGCCAACACGAGTTCTGCCTGGGCTGCATCCTGCGCTGGCTGAGGGGAACCCGAACCTGCCCGCTCTGCAGGAGGCTCGTCTCCACCGTCAGCTTCTCGGAGAGGGAGGAGGATTGCTTGCACTGCATCGTCAGGCACCCCAGAGAGGCAGACAATTCTGGTGGCAGCAGGGATGGGCATGACGGCTCTGCCCCGGCCGAGCAGAGCGCTGCAGGGCCGGAGGCCGTGGGCGGCATCCTGCCCGAACTGTGGGCAGAGCTTTTCCGAAGGAGGTGGCACCTGCTGAACCCCGTGCGCTCCTGGCTGCAGCAATGGCTGCAGAAGATCTACCAGGAGCGCTGGTGGCAGGTCAAGACTGCGGAGAGCAGCATCCTGCTGGCGCTGTGCATCTTCGGGCCGGACCGCCATGTGCTGCAGGAGCGGCTGCAGCCCCGCCTGCGGCGCCACACGGCGCTGCTGGTGCAGGGCGTGCTCAGCATCATCGAGACGCAGTGCAGCCAGGAGGTGCGGAGGCTGCGGGGCTGCCACCATGCCCAGCAGCAGGGCGAGAGCCCCGGGGCCAGCTCCGGCCCGCCGGCCTCGCCTGGGGATGCGGCCGCCTCGGGCTGTGAGGCCGGGCGGGCGGAGGGAGCCCTGCAGGGCAGCCCCAGCAGGTTTGGGACTGTCCCTGCAGGGCTGGAGCAGCCCTAGGAGGAGCTCGGGGAGCTGGCGGTGGCTGCAGGGGCCCTGGTCGCAGTCGGGGCAGGGCCCCTCAGCCATTGTGTGGCGGTGATCCCGAAAGCGCAGCGCCCTCGGGCCCTGTCGGAGACGCTTCTTCAGTCAAGAGAATGAAAATAAATAGCAGTTTCCTTGATGCAGCCCCTGGGTGTTGCTCCTTCCTGAGGCCTTTTCCTTTCTCCTGAGGCCTTTTCCTTTTCCCTGACATTCCTTTTCCCCTCACAGCACGAAGCCCCACAGCCCACGTTGGCCTCCCTCAGGAATCGCCCCCAAGGCCGCGGTGCTGGAAAAGTTTCTGAAAAAGCATCAGGGTGATGGGAGAGGAGAGTCATGAGTGAAAGGCCAGGCATTCCTCCAGCAAGAGGAGTGAGAGGAATGAGGGATTTGTCTTTAAAAACAGCTGTGGGTCTGCTGGTAGATAGGACTAGAGCTGGGAAGATGAGACTACGGGAAGGATTCTGGTGATTGGTGAATGGGAAAAAAAGAAAAGATAATTGCCTTTACAAACAAACTGTAGGTTTGCTGGTAAATGAAATTGGATATTGAAAGATGAAAGAAGCAATGGGGAAAACCTATGAATTCTATAAGAATTAAAAATTAAAAGGGAGGGTTGTATATTAGAGGGGAATCTTAGGTATCAGGTATTTGGGAAGTCTGTGCCTCTCAAGTACCTCAGCCACTGAGGAAAGAGAGGGAAATGCAGCTGGGAAATTTGGATAAAAAAGTACCCAAAAATTTGAGAGACCACAGGGGAATGCCCCATGGCCCTTGCCTTTATTTCAATAAAGCAAAAAGGCCTCCACTCTCTCCTTTTTGGACACAAACATCAGCTGTTTGTGGATTACTTTTCCTGACAAGAGGAAAGCCTGGAGAATGCCAAACACCATTTCGGCTAATTGCTTGAGGGACAAATGTGCACCTCCTTTTTATGTAGAGAAGGATGTGGGAAGTCTGGATGGCATTCAGAGACAGGAGAGGGATTTCCATCCTAATTTTTGGAGCTCTGCTGCTGCTGAGAGCTGTTTCATGTGTCTGGATTATCCCTGTTAGCCACAGGTTATGGGACGTCCAACACATAAGATGCTGCAGTAACGAGACACCAGAAATAACAGATTTGAAAGTGTATAATTATTTCCATTTTCTCGGGGCCCCAGTTCTTTCTGTGGGTGTGTTTTCTTTGCTGGTCTCCTTTACAAAACATCAACTTCATGACTACAGTCCTTCCCTTTTAAAGTATGATTTTTTGGCTATATTCTAAATTGGGAAAAGTGATTAAAAGTAAGGAAATATTTAAAAGAAGACTAGCTTCTTTGAAGTTTAGCGACTAGCTTCAAGAAAGATTAAATTACTGTCAATGAAAAGCTTCTTCTGCGATATGTTTTCACAGTGATAATACATTTGAAAGCAGGTTTACTGTCCCTACCACAGCAAGACAACTATTCAATATCTCTTTACCTGATTAAATGGAGTACTTTTGAATATACAGCTGCTACAAGGGGTTGCCCTTTACTGCTTTCTGAAACATTCTTCTGTATTCTGCATTTTAAAAATATATTTAAAAGAAAATGAGCTGATAAATTCAATCTGTGATTTGTAGGCTCCAATTTGAGAAGGATCTTGTAATCAAAGTTGGCTTTCTACATCAGCGTGTCTACTTATCAAAAATGAACAAGGAAGCAAGCCCCCAAACCTTAAAAATGGTAATTAATAAATGACAGTGTTTCCTCTGTTTCTTCCTCCAAAGGACTTTAATTTTTAATTTCTTTTTTACCTAAAAACTGTGGTTTCTACATAGCTTAGCCAAAATAAAATGGCAACTGCTGAATGAAAAAAAAAAGATGTTTTTCAAGAGGTGAAGATAAAAACTTGTCTGTAGCCACACAAAAATAATGGGAAGAAAGAAATTCATTAACATGGAAAATTCAAGGCATATTTGGGATTGTCTGATAAAAACTCTTCTCCAAGTGGAAGAACAGAGGAAGGGACTTTTTTTTCTCTGATGTTTGCAACTTGAACCACCAAAGCAAAATAGATCTTAAAATAAATGAGTGGAAAATATTTTTTGCTCAGTTTTTCCAGGAAGAGTTCTCTCCACTTGAATCCCTATCCATTGTACTGTGAGGAGAAAGGAAGGAATCAAGTGGTGCTGGAGGAGTAGCAGGATCTCATTTGCAGGCAAGTTTGGTATAAAACTTAGCAGAACTTGCACCTGTCACCAGAATTATCATCAATATTGCAGATACATCCACATGCCTGCAAAAGACTCAGAGCTTTTCACACTCACTTACTCATTATTGTTCTCATGATGTTTTAAAAAATAAAAAGTATCTTTCAGTCTCTTTATCAGGGCTCCAGTGATTTTAGTGCAGGTCGTTGATATGAAGCTGTAAGTTCTGCGAACCTTAATTTTTAAGTGTACTCCATGCAGAACACCTGAAATTAAATTTTAAGTAGTATTTATGAAGGAATGGTAAATTCAAGTCTCAGCACTGGCATAATTAAGTCAGATGGACGGGTTTTTTTATGGGTCCCTTTGAAACGTGTAAATGGACTTGTCTGTGCTTAGAGTCCTGCCTCAGTGGAATATATGGCTCTTATTAAGGAGAAATTCTAATACATATACATTTATTACCCATGTGTCCACAGGAAGAGATTGAAAGATGAAACCATATACCATTCTCCATAAAATCCTGATGGAGTAACGCTGGACAGTTAAAGAGAATATTTTCATTAAACCCTTGGAATGTGAAGCACTTTTGAGGATCACCTAAGTATGACCTTATTAAAGGCATTAATGCAATGATCATGGCATTGCAACAGGCTGAGAGAACTCCAGAATTTATCCTCTGTGTCCTGGCAAATGGGTGGAATTGCTTCACAAGGAAGGAGAAAGAGGGGCCATGCAACTGAAACATATTTAGTAAGACCTCCCCACTGAAACCTAAATCTCTGTGCTCACTTTTTTCCCAAAAAAAAAAAAAATCTTCTTCAATAGGTCTAATCAAAACTTACAAGCATCTTACTTGTGCAAGCAGGATAACAGGTTCCTGGAAAGGTCAGAAGCTTTAAAGTTTCTGGGTTAATTGGGGAAAAAATACATTTGAAATCGATCAGTTTTCCCAATTTATTTTTTTAGCTACCATTAATTGCAGGCAGCAAGGAACATGCTGGGAGTGATGCAGGCTTGCAAAGGTATTTCCAGAAGTTAGATTTGTATGATCTGGGAGGGTTTGGTGAATCTACTTCTTCTCAGGCATTAAGTCCATAAAATATGTTTAGTCCTCAGGGAAAAAAAAAAAAAAAAACAACCCGGTAAAGATGCTACAAGCTTAACATTTCTTTTATTATTTTTCCTTCTTGCTCCTTTTTTCAAGAACAACCTAGACTGATTAAAACTAAAGGTTAAGAGCAAATTTCCTCATAGGTCTCTAAAATGCCAAGAGCAAATATCAGGGATAAATTTGATTTCTGGTAACTCTGCATCCACTGAGTTCTCAGCTTTTTCCAGACCTTCTGTACCTGGTCCCAACAATGTTAAAAGAGCCTTGCATGGCCCAGGGAGATCCCAGCAGCCCTCCTGCACCTTTGGCACAGCAGCACTCCTGAATTTTGAAGCACCACCTCCAAAATCCACCTTCCTGGTGCCATGGATCACCAGTGATGCTGCTTGACACGTGATGAATGTGGCAGTGTGGGTATGGTGGGAAAAACACAGGTCATGTATCTGAATGGCTGAAAGTGTTCCTAAAACATCTCAGAGAAAATTAACACTTTTTAATCCATTTAAAATTCTAAGAAGAGCAAGTGTATAGCACGGAGATGATGAAAAAATACTCATTTGACTCCATGGGATTCCTTTTTCTACTTGCAGGCTCCAGCTTAATTTGAGAAAGGAAGAATAAAGAAGGAACGATCTGAAAAGCAATGATTCATTCAGTGCTCATCTTGTTCCTCTTTCTGCTGCCTTTTACCTGGCATTACAGCAAAGATAATGCACCACCTATTCAATTCAACTTTTAGGACATGACAGCAGGAATACCTTCTTTCTATTTTTTTTCCCCTCCACAAATGCATATTCACAGCTGAAAATCTAAGGTGAAATTATCTTGTCTTGAGCTACAGGACCAAACACCCTGAAAGGTCAATGACTCTGGAATATTTTACTGCAGTAATTTTTCCCCAAAGTTGACTACTAATAGACACTTCTGGTCATCAAGAGGCAAGTGAATAACTCACAGTGATTTCTTCATCCAACAGCTTTTACCTCTCACTTGGTGAACTGTTTCCAAGTGGATGAATTATCAAACAAAACAGGGAGAAAAAAAAAGGTGGAATCCTGCAAGTTAAAATAACTGCAGCTTTGTTTGGCAGGAAGGGAAATGAGGGGCTTGTGTAGGTCCAGCAATTTGTAGTGACTTGGACTCATGAAAAGTCTCCATCCCTGATGCCTTGAGACTGGACACTGGTGGAATATACATGGAATGTTAATATATCAAAACTGTGAGGCAGATCAGGCTTAGGGTTCTGTTACTGCCTAATTTAGCAATTGCTTATATCAACTGAGGTCAGATCCTGCAATGAAAGGTCAGATGATGCTCAGTGATGTCTTGAAAGGATATGGACGAGGTCACAGTGCTGCAAACCATGGGAACACCTTCCTGTGCTGTCAGGAGAGGAAAAAAATGGAAATAACTGAGTTGTGACTGCAGAACACATGGAGAGCTCACTGTGGTCTTGCAGAGCCTGCATGGAGCTGCAGGAAAGATGGAGAGAGACAATTGCCAGGGCTGCAGGGACAGCACACAGGGAATGGCTCCCAGTGCCAGGATGGGATTTGGGGCAGGAATTGTTCCCTGGCAGGGTGGGCAGGGCTGGCACAGGGTGCCCAGAGCAGCTGTGGCTGCCCCTGGATCCCTGGCAGTGCCCAAGGCCAGGTTGGACTTTGGGACAGTGGGAGGTGTCCCTGCCCCTGGATGGGGTGGCACTGGATGGGCTTTGGGGTCCCTCCCAGCCCAAACAATTCCAGGATTCCATGATTTTAACAATACTGTCAATCTTTTAGACCCCATCCCCATTACAAGTCCCATAGCCATGTACTTGTTCATGGTGGTGATATGCCAAAAACAATCCTGCAGCACCTACCCGTGAACCTTGGAAGTCTTTGCTGGATTTGACAGAATAGGGAAATGTTACGCAAAATTAATTAGTTAAACACATATTATTTATTAAGCAGCTGTACTTCAAGGTGTATTTTCTGAAGCTGGGAATTGGATGAAATGTCCCCAAAATACAAGGCTAAATGCCTTAGAAAAGAAACAAGGTCCTATCAAGACAGGCTTCTCATAGAGTAATAAAAAAATGGGAATGGAGACAAAGATGATCTCATGAAGTCACCTAGTTGATGTTTTGCCCCAGTTAAAGCTAAGGCATTCCTGACAGATGTTTGTCTAGCTCTTATTTTTCTCATCCCAGCATTTTTTAATTCTCTGGCTGAACTCATTCTTTTATGATTCAGGCACTATCAGGTCTCCATAAAAGATTAAAAGTTCTCTTTGAATAAGAGACTGTAGGGTGTAAAACAAATTATGTACAGCAGACAAGGGAGAATTTCAGAAGGGAGAATGTCTGACCTAGAAACTGCTGTCATTTCATTACCAGGTCTTCTTTATAATGAATTCAGGATTAAATAGCTACAGCATACGCTGACATTTTAAAAATCCTTGATAAAATAAAAATAAATGTAAAAAAAAAAGTCAATTATACCTTAAATGGTATTAATAACATGTATCATGTCCTTTGCAAATCCCATGGGATTAAAATAGTTACTTCATATTAAATGAAATATTTGGCTGAAAGACATCATAAAAGTGAATGCTACTAATACTTGAAAAAAAATCACATATGGGAGTTTTCCAAATAATATTCTTATAACTGCTTTAATGAGCAGGGTTGTTGTTTTTTTTTATTTTTTTCTTTCTTTGCATGTGTCCAGCTTTGGCTCCTTTACACATGCTGTCTCCCAAATTTAGTAAAATCTCCTCTTGGTGCTGGCTGCAGCCTGGGAAACATTAGACCTGCAGCAGACACTGTAAAGCAACACAAAAACGATGCAGATTTGCTGGAATTACATATTTTGGCAGCGTGTCCATTGCCTGTGATGCACTAAGGGTCAGTCAAAGAGTGCAGAGCTGAGAACCTTGCACGAGTCTCAGGGATGCTGCAGAGGGCACTATTCACCAAGAAAATTAAAATAGGTGCAGGGTTGGAGTTGAGGAGTGAGCCATGCTTATAAAAACACACAGGGTGCTTTGATCCATCTGGTTTTTACTCATTTTAACCAGGTAAGGAGCAAAGATTCCATTTAGCTTTTCCCCTCCCCAAGTTCACTGATCTGGGAATGTCTTTATCCTGAGTTTTCTCAGGATAATGTGTTCTCACTCCATTTTTATTTTTTCAGGAAGGAAACAATATTTACAGAGACAATAATATCTGATGCAAAGTTGTGTCTGAGACAGATAATTTTTATACCTTTTTTTTTTTCAGTCTGCAATAATTTGCTGGAAAATGAAAGAAAAATATAATCTCACCAAGACTAATACTGTACTGTAGCTTTACACAAAATAAAAAAACCCCAAAAACCCAAAAACAAAGCAGAAAAAAAAAGATTCTAAGAGAAAAAAACCCCAGCCAAACCTGCCCCCAAACCCCCACCCTGGCACTAATAAAATTACCAAACCACCTAAGGTCATTGTTTTAATGTTTTCGGAGAAGATACCACTCCCTGTAGCAAACAGTGCATTTTGTGTGTTAATTTAAACCTAGCCATCCTGCTGGTGACAATCTGCGTGTTGTAAACTCCCTGATGGATGACACACAATTAAAAAAAAAATTCAAAATTTTTGTGGGGAATTAGAAAGGAGGTGGGGAGACACCAGGTGGGAGGATGAGAAGGTGTTGTAAGACACGGAACTCTCAATACCAACCTCTCACAGTATTCCAGTCACAGTCTGGCTGCATATTTTATCACAGTAGGTAGCTTTAAAAATTATTTATGAGACTTGCAGAACAGTTAGTGTACCAAAGAAAGGACAAATCCCTTCTGCTCAGTGTACATTTTTGTTGAATTCTCACTGGTCTGCAGCGAGGTTGAGATGATGCTTCTCTTCTTTTCAGGGAAAGCAGCACAAGTGTGATCCCAACAGGCATTTGGTGGATCAGCTCCTGGCACCTGCACAGGGCTGGGAAATGATTTTCTCTCCCAGCTATGCTGCAGCAATGTTACCTGCCCCGTTCCATCCCGTTTCCAGCAGCCCCGTGGTGGGTTATTGCCTGACTGAATTAAAAATGCCAGAAAGATGCAATCAGATTAGTTTTATGAGGGTTATTTTAAAAGGAACCATTATCTCCAATTCAGGCTACACTGGTCAGATCTTTATCTGTTGCTAATAAACTCAATGAATTAGATTTGATTGTAGCCTGGAGACAAGCAGACCCTCTGTCTTGGGATGTTTCCATTACATTAATCAGGAAAATCTGCCTGTTGGTCCAGTCACAAGACATCACCTCCACAATGGATTTCCAAGTCATATAATTTGTTGTCTTCTGTTAACAAGAGTAATTCAGCAGTTGAGCCAACACAAAATCATATCACTGTGTTACTGGAGCACAATATAAGTTCCCTGTGCCTCACAAAAATTTACTACGTCTTTTTCATCCTCCCTCCACCAAACACGGGGCCCTACCACACAGGTTCTCCAGTCTCTTGTTTGCTCTGTATTGTATGAAATTCATAAAGCATTATATGCTGTTCTGTTCTCTTATGCTGGTTTATTTTAATTTTAAGGGCATAAAAAGCCAGGTCAAACTATCTGGGAAATGTGTTTACTTTTATGAGTGAAATAATGAATTTATAGAAAGGTTGGGGTTGGGAGGGACCTTGAATCTCTTCCAATGCCACTCCCTGCCATGGACAGGGACACCTTCCACTCTCCCAGGTTTCTCCAAGTCCCGTCCAACCTGGTCTTGGACACTTCCAGGGATCCAAGGGCAGCCACAGCTGCTGTGGGAAACTTAGTCCTGCCTGGAACAGTCAGCCTGTTCCACATAAGATGATGTTACCCCAATGAAGACAGAGTTTGCTTTTTAAATGTTGCAAAAAGCAATGCAAAGTTTTGATGTGCTGACTAGCTAGGAGCCAAATGCCTGCATTTAGGGAGGTTTTCAGCAGACACTCATAGGTTCATTTTGACAGTAACAATGGTATAAACATGGAAATGATACAGCAGCAAGTTAGCTGATTCCTAAGTGGTGGAATAAAAGACTGTAAACACGTAAAATTGATAAATAAGTCTGTGCACCTCCTAATTTTTCCACATGTACTTTGGAGGAAGGGCTGCTTTGCAGCTTCTTGCAGGATGAAACATTTGATGCAAATTATTTATTTTGTTGAGTGAAGGACATTGTGAGAAGGGCAGAGGGGTGCTTGTGAGATTTCCCTGTGTGACAATGCAACGTTAGTTTTACTAAGAGTACTAATGTCTCTTTTTGATTTCTGCTTTAAACTCTGATTTTCTGCAGCAATAGACTGACTCTCTGAACACTGTGAGCGCTCAGTAATGAGGACAGGGAGGTTCATCCTCTGTAACCAGTCTGACATCAACAGTATCCGCAGAACCGCCTTCTGATACAGGCAACTGAAATAAATTTGTCAGGGATTTCTAACTGAAACTGTGAATATCTTGTTTCTGCATGGAGAAATCAACACAGATTTAGATTGCAGAATGGAAAGAATCCCCCAGAAGTTGCCTAGACACTGTGCTAGGGTGGGATGTAGGATTTGGTTGGCAGCTGTTCACAACTAAGTCAGCAGGTCTGCAACTGGTGGTTAGTTAATTCTGGGCAGGGAGAATCTTTGCAGAGATTGAACAGGGGTATTTCTTGGACAGCAGTTGGCCTGGTGTCACCTTTGTTTTGTTCTGGAAATCTCTATAAATCACTGGTTACAATAATTCTAATCTTTATGGACTTCCACTGAAGCAGCAACATCAGTGGTGTAATCAAACATTGATAAAGTTGTATTTCCTTTCGTTTTGTGAAGGTGAGAGAAGAACAGACCAGCACTGAAAACCCCAGAGGTCCTGGCTTTGGGAGGGCAGAAATCCAGTGTTCCATTCCAGAAAGGTGGTTGGACCTGCTCCCAGCACTGACTGCAGGCTCCTGATGGCCTGGAGGAGAAATTCTGTGGGTAAATTTTATACACAGTGGTAATTTAACAGATCAGGTTTGACAGTGGTATATCTGACACATTCTGACATTTAAATTACAGGCTTCACTCAAGCCCTTTGCCAGCCTTTCTCCCTTTGCTGTCAAAAAGCACATTTTCCTAGCAGCTGTCCCAGGGCTGACACATTCCCCTGGCCACTGCTGTGCCCTTGTTCTCTCATCTGTGATGAACAGCAGTGGAGGCTCAAGGGATGATGTTTTTGGGGTTACCTAAAATCAGAGGCCAGACAAAATTAAGACAATAAAAAGCATTTCTATTTATGGAAGGGCCTTCAGGTATATTTTGGGCAGACAAAACCCCCCAGGGGCTACACCCAAAATGGATGATGGGTCACAGATTTTCACACTTTTATAAGTTTGGCTCATTTGCTTACTGGGGTTAATCTTCCAGTTACAGCTTCAGGTAATGAAGTAATTTACTCCCAGTTTGTTCCCCCAGCTCACTTTTGTTCCCATCTCTGGGGGCACTGAGGTGTCCTTGATTCCAGCCTGGAGAGGAATTGTGTGCCCAAAATGGGAAAGCAGCAGCTCACACTGAATATAGAGTTTAGAGTTATACACTAAAGAATTTCAGGATTACAAATATATGAAAAATAAAAAAGCTAAAATCCTAAGGCATCAGGGCGGGCAGAGCACGTTCTTTTTGTTGTGTTGTGCTCCCCGTGCAGTGTGTGCTGCTACAAGATTTAAGCAGGTTCCTTGCTATGACTAAACCCTTTCTTTATGGAAGCCCAAGACTAATAGCAAGTCTATAAACCAAGTTTAAAAAACAAAAATTAAGTGTTTCAGTGAATTGCACATGGTGTGGCAGTTGCTTTAAAAAGGCACAAAAGAAAATTTTATTAGTTAATATTGCCCAGCAGGGAGCCCTGGATAAGATTAGATTCTCTGAAAGAACAATAATAACCTTTAAACCAGACACTAAGATTTTTTTCCCCCTATGTTTTTATTAAAGTAAACCTACTACGTTAGCAGGCATGAGAGAGATGACACAAAAACTGCCCATAAATAATTTCTTACAACCATTTATCTTAGGTCCCTTAGGTCTTCTAACTGCAGTCAGGTTTGCTATAACAAAATCACAAAACATCATCTTTTGTTGCCTGTGTAAGAGCAGCTTCATCACATTCACTACTTCCTCAATTGATTCTGCCTCTGGAGTTAAGAGAATTAATTTTGCTAATTGCAGTGAGTAATGAAGCATGATCTTACAGAGGAATCAGTGTGATTCTTTGTGATTTGTGTCAGGAGACGTTTTTCTTGAGTGTTTTTGAAGCAAGTTGAATCTATGAAACAGTTTTTCTTTACAGAATCCCTCAAGTTGTAAGACCATCTTCAGCATCTCCGCTTCCAAAGCTCAAAAAACATCCAAATTAATTTCATTTTGGCTTAGTCCTTCCCAGACAGCTCTTTGAGTGGTGAACTGTGCTGCCTTAGCCATGCAGAATGGCAAATGGGTTGGCAGAAATGCAGCTCTTGGCACACTGTGGCACTCTCTCCCACCCATGCCTGGACCAGATATATCCAGGCTGCAGCTTGTGAAATAGAGCTGCAACTTCTCCGTGCACATCTTTGAAGTGGTTCCAATCATTCCATTTCCAGTCTTGCCTCAGATTGCTCCCCACGTTAAATTCCTGTTCCTTGGCATATTTTAACCTCATTTAAGGCTAAAAGTAATAAAGGGAAGGATGCCATATAACACTAATTTTTCCCCCCTAAATAATCAGTGGAAATGTGATAAGAGGTTATGAAAGAGAAATGTTTATGGATTATGTGACTGTATTGATGTACCACCCTCATGTGCAATTAGGTAAGTGCTTTACTTCACATGCCTAAATACTGGCAGAAGATACAGCATCAGATGTTATCACTGCAGCAGCAGAAACAGAATTTGTCTTAAAAGCCTCATGGCTGAAAACAATTTTTAACTGGAAATTACTTAATCCTTTTGTTGTATACTAAGAACCATAGAATCATAAAATTGTTTGGGTTGGGAGGGATCCCAAAGCCCATCCAGTGCCACCCCATCTGTGGCAGGGACACCTCCCAGTGTCCCCAATGTCCAGCCTGGCCTTGGGCACTGCCAAGGATCCAGGGGCAGCCACAGCTGCTCTGGGCACCCTGTGCCAGCCCTGCCCACC
>PYHW01009314.1:1480314-1512318 GCA_013186435.1 Turdus rufiventris | reverse complement strand
TTCTCCTGTGCAGGTGAGCAATGCCAGCTGTGCCAGCCTTTGCTGGCAGCAGAGCTGCTCCATGCCCTGCTCATCCTGGAGCCTCCTCTGGGCTCTTTGCAGCAGCTCCAGCTCCTTGCTGTGCTGGGACCCCTGGAAGCAGGAGGCATGTTGGTATCCTTCTGAGATGTGCACATTTTTGACCTAAAAAAATTTAAAATATTCAAGAGCACCATTGTAAACGTGGAATTTGAATTTCTGCTCAGGGTAATGGCACAATTTTTCTTTCCTGATGTAGAAGGCCATCTGTGCAGCACAGTCTGTGCTACTGTACAGGTACAGCTACAGAGATTTTCAGCTACAGGGGGATCACTGGGGACTTTAAACCATCAACACTTTTCAACATCTTACTTGTTATGTTCTACATTTCAGGACATCCAAGGTTGTCTCATAAAGCACAGATAAAATGATGTGTATTCCTGCCATGTCCACGTTACAGGAGGACTCGCAATTGTCACAGTTTTGTGTTGTTAAATTCCTCCTAAGAGCCTCATGGGGACTGAACCCTTCACCACCTCCTGAGTCTCCCTGTCTCTTCCATGTGGTCATGCTGCCAAGTTTCTAAAATTCAGGAGACTAAATATGCTGGGCTTTAGGACTTCTGGTAGGCAATTGCTGGAGCTTTTTGTTGGTTGGGCTTTCTCAAGCTACAGTGAAAGATTTTCTGCTTGTGCTTTTCACTTTGAAGGAGGCTAGAGAATTTTATTAATGGGGACATAAACTTAATGAACAATCCAGTGCTAGATAATAGATACAATGGTAGATACACACACTGGAGCTGAGATAAAGACCCACTCCCAAAAAAAGGAGTCAGCTGAAGATTCATTTTTCAACTTGTCTGGTAAAGTGCTATAATTTTAGAAATAGAAAAAATAATGAACTCATGGGGTTTTAAAAATTTTTTTTAACTCTTCTCACTCATGAATATCTTTCCAGAGAGCCTTAAGGTGATCAGTGTTGTTTCACATTAAAATGCCTGAAAATTTTGTGTTACAAAACCCTAGGGATTTATTCTGGAAACAGATCTTTGCTGCTGTGCTGTCATCAGCATCAGCTCTTCCACTTAAAATATATAGAATATTCCCACATAGGATTTTCAAGCACTGGCTCCTTTAACTGTGTGCCATCTGCAGAGTTTTGAATTAACGTTATTCCCACAGAATGGCTGTAAGTGAATCACCAAAAACACTAAAAGCCACAGAAACTGGTCCCAAATTCCTGTAAGTTTTTTGTGAGTTTCAGTGTGGCAAACTTGCTCATGCTATTCACTGTCTTTGCAACACCAATTTCGTAGCTATTTTTTTACCTCCAGCTGTATCTGAGATACCTGTTGCTTAAATATAACTTTGTTTGTAGACAGCATGTGCTGCTAAGCAAAAACATGAACCTGCTTCAGCCAGTGAAAAAGAACAAGTCTTAATTTACATGGGAAATGCCCAAAGGAAGTTAGGAGCTGGTCAGGCTTGTAGTTACAACCTTCCTTATTTTGACATCCAGGCACTGTTTCCTGGTGTGGGTTTTGAAGTCTTGTTTTAGAACATTACCTCCATGGACAACCTGCTTTAAATTGACTTCTAGGCTGGAGTCTACTGAGTGAAAATAGAAAATGAACAAAAGAAATGTTGTTGGGTGTTTTGTTTTAGTTTTGTTTACAGTTCTTTTTATTTTTCTTTTTTCTTTTCTTTTTTTTTTCTGATTTTCCCAGGTGCTTCCAAAATAATGTGTTTCCATACAGGCTAGAAATAAAAAGCATCTTCTTAAATCACATCATAAATGACCCATGTAGCATAGTTTATTTTACATTACCTAGGTAAGGAGGCACTGAGCCAAATAAATCAAAGTGAACAAGGCAATAATTGTTCCTCCTTTTATATCACCTAAAATATGGTGGTAATGAACAAATGTGATTAAATGAGAATACTACATTAGTAATAGGCTTTTCATTTATTGTTTTCCAGAGAAATCATGTTCACTGTGGATACGGAAGCCCTTTCCCCTGTATTATCAAGCTGACACTTCGTATATTTGAAAAGAATAATTGTACTTGTAAAATAAGAACAAGCACAAAATGTAGGGGGCTTTCTTTAGAGAGATTTTATGAGCTGGGTTTGGTTTGGATTTTTTTTCCATGAAAAATAATATGTTCAGGAAGAGGTCAAGACATCTCTTCAGTGCTTGTATTAAAAATTCTATAATTTTCTGGAGACTAAAAGGCCACTGTAGAGTCTTTCTTTCATGTGCCAGCTAGTTTTATTGAAATAAATGGAATTACTAAATGGAGGTTATGTGGTGAATCAGTTTCTTAACTGACCTGTGTACTTTGCCCATTACTTTTCAGAAGGATTAAGATTTCACAGAGTAGTAAATTAGATTTAATCATTATAGCTTAAGTAAATGAAATAGCAATAAGGCCAAGTGTATAAAAATGGACTTAATTATGATTAAAAATACAAACCAAGGAGGAATATATCTTCATGTCCAAGATCAGCTGAACACTTGGCAGGTCTGAAACACTATTGGATTTTTAAAGATGCATCTGAAAGGTTGTTTAAGGCAATATTCCAGCCTGGTCCTTGCTGGCTCAGACCAAGGATTCTCTCAGGGCTGTCTCTGAGGTCAGCCAGCAGCAGACACAAGATCACAAGAAATAGGAAACAACAGGACTATGGAGAGTTGCTAAATGCAGCATTACATTAGGTGCTTTCCTGGGACACCTCCCCTTTCTTTCTGCTTCACATTGTCTGGTTCACATTGTCTGGTTCACATTGTCTGTGGACCCTGCTGTTGGTTTCCCACTGACGTGCCTGTGCTCTCTGGATTTGTCTGATCCTTCTCTAACTCTTCCTCGCATTTTGCAGCAATGTGTTCTGCAATGGGATTATGCAATCTGCAAAAATATTATTTCCTTCTGTGTGTTTTGGGTGCCCCTAACACATTATGTGAAATGTTGTTTGGTTCTTGCTTAGCAGGAGGCTGCTGGCAGTGCCAGAGCTGAGATTTTTGTTTGGATACTGAATTCAGATTCTGAGCATTTGAGCCAATCCAGATTTTGGGGCAGAAGGTCAGAGGCTGTTCCACACCAACAGGTGGACCCCAAAGCCATGGACTACATGAACTCATTTTGTGGGGATCTCTACACTTTTCAAGGAGATTTTACAGAAGTCCATAGACTGAGGAACAATGTCTCTGTGCCATATCAAAGCATGGAAAAAGGGGTTGTGGCTAATGAGAGTGTGTTAATTGGAGAGTGTGTGGCCTGGAAGAGGAGGTGGAGAATGGATTGCTTTTGGCTTGGGTAAGGTGAATTATTTTGCTTGGCCTTGTGCATGGCTTCTCCTTTACATGTTAAACTGTGTTTATCTCAGCCCATGGAATTTATCACTTTTGCCCTCCTAGTTCTCTCCCTGACTATCTGGCTGGTGTTAAACCATGCCACACATAAATCATGACAGCTCATCATGAGAATGGGTGATCCACTCCCTCACAGTGATGCCACAGGAGTGAATTCTGCTTGCTGTCCTTACGTAACTTTTATTTGTAAGAAGAAAGGGTCAGGCCAGCTCAAACTCTGAAAATAGGCTATGGGAGAGCCTAGTAACAATCCAGTGTAAAGCCTGGTTATTGAAACAGATAAAATGCAATCTCATTTTCCCACAGGAGTCCTTTAGGAATGATCTGGATGCACAGACCCACTTGTCCTTGCTCAGGGGAGCGGTGATCAAACTTTGCAGAGAGGGCTGTAATCCTCATTTTCCATTACTGGCAGGCATGAAACAAACTGACACTTCATAAAGCATTTTGTAATCCTGTTGGGATGAAAAAACCCCAGTAGCATAATCCTCACTTGGCCTTGTGACTCTCTTGTGTACAAAAATTGAAAGGAAAGGAAAAACAATCCCTATCTTTTCCCCTCATTTGTTTAAGGTCTTCCATAATTTAGACATACAAAGCACATCAAATTCACCTTTGCCTAAAGCACAAACCTTCTAAGAGTATTGTTTTCTTACCCCAAATTACCTCCATGGATTACAAATAAATTCCTGGAGCCAGCTCACATAATTGGCTCAGAAGTCAAATACTTGGGAGAAGAACAGAGGAAAGAGAGTTGGGCCAGCTCCCACCAGCTGTCCAGTGATGTGATCAAGGCATTTGTGCATCTGTGCTAACTCTGACCTGCCAGCCAGTCTGGGAAATACTCTGCTTATTTGGATCTCCCACACAGTGGTATCTTTCGCAGGATTAGATCTCAGTTTAAAGAGGAAAAGATCCAACTCATCAGTACCAATAATTAACAGTTTGTCAGAGCTTTTAGGGCCAAATGAGACTGAATGCACTGCACTCCCAGGTTACAACAGCCATCAAACCAGAATTTGACTGTGTTTCAAGGCAAAGTGTTGAAGGAGTCACAGTTCATATTCCCCCCGAATTATCTCCCTCTCACTGACATTAGCAAATCTTTTGAGCACAAGCCAACAAGGGAATAATGGAGGTCATTGAGAGTGGTTCCAAGAGATCAGTTTTCAGCTAAATAGGTTTGTGCACAATGAGACATCCCTGGGCTGTCCCGACAGCTTTTTTGGTGCAGCCAGCAGGGAGAACAAGCAGCACTTGCCATGAGTTATTTGTGAGGAGATTCAGGGCTGGATCCAAAAGCCTAAGCAGAGTCAGAGGGGTGTCCAGCCCTTCTTGGCATCACCTGTGTGCTGGTGATGGCTCCAATCTGTGATAAGGCTGTGTGTGGATTTTGTTTATTGCCACTGAAGATGGCAGAGGAGTGAATGCTGCCTTTGTGTGCTGTTTGTTGTCTTAAATGGGTGGAATCCTTCTGGCTTGCTCTGCTTCATTGTGGTGGGATGGGGCTGGGGGCTGTGAGCATTGCTTTGGTAAAAATGGTTTTATGTCACAGTTGGTTGTAATTGAGAGGGTGAGAGCTCATCCAAAGGCAACATTAAACAGATTGTGCTAAATATGATGTGCTATCTTAATCAGATACATCGTTTGAAGGGTAACCAAACACGGCCACAGCTTTATTGATGCTACATGGTCATTTACTGGGAGCCAATAAATTACACCCTGCTTGTTAAAACTGGAGTGACCTTTTCAAGGCTGAGTAGAGCACTAAGTGTATTAAACGAGCCGTGTTTCCTTATCTGGCATGACAGATGTTTGATTTTGTTGACATTTTCAGGAATGCACAAACAATTACGACTTCAATTGTTTATTCATCAGAGAATGCAAAGCTACCTGATGGTGCTTATATACTGGAGGGCATTGCTCAATAAATCTTGCTGGGATTGTTGGTGCCACCTAAGTTTATCAGCATTTAAAAAGACATAAGCAGTGATGATTTTTTTTTTTCCCTTCCTGGAAAGGTCATTCCTTTCTGATGGGTGATGTTTTAGGCACCAGCAGTACCTCATGGAAGCGTGAGACATTTAACAAATTACTTCCAGGCATTACAGAGAAATTGGCACAAAACTACATGCAATTTGCACAAAAGGCATCTAATTTGGTTATTGCTGAATTGTACAAGACTCACCCAGCCAAGGAGTATCCTGCTTCCATGGGTGCTCTCTGAATGGATGGGGAGTCAGGATGGATGTCTGACTGGGAATTCTTTCCCTTTACTTGGTGGCAGTCCAGAATTTCCAATATTTTTGCAAATGTTTGAGCAAGCATTTCAATTTTCTTCCACTTATAATACCTATTATAGCAACAGAGTGCTGTGAAAACACTGCCTGTTGAGAAAATGAGGTAAGGGAATGATTACAGTCCTTTGGACATTTGTGTGAGACCACTTGAACTGAGTAAATAAATGAAGAATTAGACAATATTTATTCAGAAATTGCAGCACTATATAAATAATAATTCTGTGCCAAGACTGAAGTTTCCCAAATTAGGTTGTTACTGCTAAGAAGTAGAGAATACAGGGAAATGTAATGGCAAAGTTTTAGAAACAGTTTTAATTCCTTCATTCTGTGCATATTCATTCCCAGGTAACAAATATTATTTTCCAGTGGAACAGAGAAGAACTCCCAAGTATTTACATAATTAATAATTTTTATCTGTACACCATCATACATATACATAAGAAGCAGATGTATACCAAGAACTAAGAAAAGATGCATCACATAAAGCTAAATAAAATGGTGGGACAAAAATCTGCCTTTTTTTCCCCACAGTTTTGTTTTTTTACCATATCTACATAGGTTTTACAGTGCATTTGATATGCAAAAGAATTTCTTAATTGGATAGATTTTGACTACAGTAATTTCACAACCATAAGGCAACCGGACCATAACGCGCACCCCCCAGGAACTGGCAAATTTCGCAACTCTGTACATCATATAAGGCGCACCGGACTAAAAGGCACACTTTTTTTTTGCAGCAAGGAGCCGCGCAGCGTGCAACAAAGTAACGAATTAGTAACAGGATCGCACCATTGCAGGTTTACTGGCATGTGCTCAATTTGCAAACATTTTTCACAGATTAGCATAGCCTTTAAATGCAGTCCCAGGTGCCCTCCCCGTGCCGTGAGACTCGGTTCTCCCGTGTGCTTGTGGCGCTGGCTGGCGAGGCGGGGCTGGGGGTGGCCACAGCTTGCAGCGGTCTGGGGTAGCTCAGGGCTGCCCGTGGTCTGGGTTGGCTTGGGGTGTCCACAACTTGCGGTTTCTGTGGCTGTGCGCTCCTGCCTTGCCTGCGCAGCTCGCGCCGGGCTAGTGGTGGTGCCTCCTTCTCTCCCTGCGCGGCTCGTACGGGCCTCCCTGCCCATGCTGCTTCTGCCCCTCCCTGCCAGCGCTGCTCCTGGTGCCTGGGGTCGCCCGCTTCTGCCCCCCCCATTGCTACTCAGCGCTCCTGCGGCACTGCCCCCCCTCCCGGCTCTCACTTCTGGGGTGGCAAATTTTAGCAACTTTGTCCATTATATAAGGTGCACCGGACTATAAGGTGCACTTCTGGCTTTGGGCCAAAATTTTAGTCAAAAGGGTTCGCCTTATAGCCGTGAAATTACTGTATATCCAACTACTATTTTATAGCTTCCCTGTCAAAACAAACCTCACAGAACCTTTTGCTAGGACTTCTCAATTTCTAAAAATTTTAAATATATCTGTATTCTAAGTAATGCAAATACATTTATAAGACTCAATAAGGAAAACCTGAACTTCTATTGTAAATGTCTGCTTTGTGTCCCATCAGCAGTGCCATCCTTCCAGCCTTAAAACCACATTTGTTTTACAACCCTCACAGTACCATTGAGCCTTGCCTCTTTTTGGGTTTTTGAATGCTTTCTAAACTTATAATCTTTTTATGATAGAAAGAAATGGACTATAAGAGAAGAACATGCAGAAGATTATGAAGGAGAGGGAGGGAGCAGTGAATTTTTGATAACCTGCAAGACTAACAGAGATTTTATGAGGCCAGATGGTGCATTGCATTCTGAATTACTTCTGCATTTTACAAAAAGACTGGAAAATTTTAAAGTATGAACAGTTGAATGGGATTGTCAAATAGGTATTTAACCAATTAAAATTAATTTAATTAATAGATATCAGCACTGATAGCACGAGCATTCACAGAATATCCATAGGGTTTTGACAGCTAGAAATTGAGGAACTGTAGTTTTACAGAGTGCTTAGTGACATAATGGAAATTTTTGAGAAGGACAGTGTTTATGATTAATGGTAAACAACAACACATCTTTTTTTAGTGTATGGGCTAGTTTTTTTCTAAATTAATTTTAGTTTAAAGACTTCTAAGTTTTGGGAGTATGGCTTCCCAAAACCTGCCACTGATCTGGTGTTCACAAAATGGGTTGGAAAACTTTTCCTAAAAAATTGTTCTGTCTGAATCATTTGAGATTGGATAGTCAGAAAACTGCATACCTTGGGTCACGAATACTGCGGAAAACACGACCCAAGGAGATCCATGGCTGATGCTTTATTTTTAAATTTTAAATTTGCCTCCTGCAGTTATAGAAGGCTTAATTCACTGCAGGTGATGTAGCATTTAAAGTGTAGATGGGAATCCTGATTTCTGTTTCTTCAGGAAAATTGAACAATATCCAGTTTTTTGGCACACAGCTATCAGAGCCTATTCTCCTTCTCATATGTGTTTGGGGTTTAAAACCCTGAACCTGGTCTCTGAACCCCAGAGAGTTGTTGCACCTGCACAACTCAAACCAGTGAGGAAAAAGATCTGGAAGAATTTAGGTACCAGTGTTTCTCCATTGTTTTATGCGCCTGGCAGGTGGCCAAACACCCTTTGGTGGGCAGTGATTTGTTGCAGATGTGAGACATTTTAACCTTCATTGAGTACCTCTCACCCAGCAGCACCCTCCACTATTTCATCTTCAGTGAGATAGTTTGAGCTCTTGATTATTTTTCCTCTTCTGTCAATAGACTTACCTTGAATTGTCTTCTATTTCTGTTTGGTCACTAATTTTTTAAAGGTCATTGATTCCTGAGGGAGAACAAAGGTTTCATTTAGCAATCTCACAGGAAAACTTCTAGGGGCTTTTAATAAACGCCCATTTTCAGTCCCTGATTACATACCGTGTTTTTCCTCTCCTGCAATTTCAGAATAAAAATCTTTCAGAGTGTGTCTCAGGCAATAATGCCATTTCCAAAAACAGAACCTGTGGTTATTTCCTCTCCTGCATGACCTGATTTAGTGGGTGCTCACATGGCTGGTGGAGTGGTATCTAAATTTAGCTGGAGAAAGATGAGGTGTGTGCTCACCTTCCATGCAGGTGAGGTGTTGTGCAGAATATGAGAGGCTGGGGTGAGTTTCAGGTATCTCTGGTGGCTTCCCAGGGGCGTTGCTTTTATCCACACAGTTTGCGTGCTCTCAGTACCACCTGCAGAGCTATTCCACTTTACAGGGATTGTTTATGGCATAGGAGGGATGGTTGTGGAATTTTACTAGGAGACCATGAGCCTGAGTTAGTGTTCTAGTAAATAAAAAATAGTAATTACGTACAGTTGTATTTAAACATGCTTTGGAGCAAGTGCTGGAAGTCGAGTCTTCTCTCACATTGAAATTAGGTTGGAAAATTTATGGAAAAGTTATTTTAAGGA
This sequence comes from Turdus rufiventris, assembly GCA_013186435.1. Classification (NCBI taxonomy): domain Eukaryota; kingdom Metazoa; phylum Chordata; class Aves; order Passeriformes; family Turdidae; genus Turdus; species Turdus rufiventris. The sequence goes on along the minus strand of PYHW01009314.1, from coordinate 1,503,205 downwards.
AAAGTTATAGCACCCAACAGTCCATAAAATCATGGGGGTCTGAGCCCTGTGCTTGTGCCTGATGCTCTGCTCGGCTCTCTGGGCTCTGTACTTCTCATTCTTGGGGCTGCCTACATAGCAGGAAAAATAACTTCAATAAACTTAAATGGTGACCTAGCTAAACTCTCACTCGCTTAGGTTTTGCTGACCTACTTAGGATTAGAGTAGCTGGCAAATTGTTTTACATAGTTTGATTCCAGAGGTAAATTCCAATTGAACCACTGCAGCGCTGCTGTAACTTCAAAGCAGTGTCAAACAGAGAATTAAATAAAATTTAGGTGACTTTGAAGTCACACCTTCAGCTACTCCAGCTGTACTGCAGGTAGGCTGTCAGCTGCCCACATGCTGCTTTTGCATTATGTAGTAGGCAGAGGAACTTCAGCTGTGCCTAACAATTTAAATTATGCAGGAATTTGCGGAATGCCTCCCCATTCGTGCTGCCACTGCAGAATATGAAGGTAAAGCACCTGACTTAGGGCTTGCCAGCTTTCCCCCTGACCTCTCCAAAAAAAACCCAGCCCTTCAACAACCAGCTTCATAAAGCCAGCACTAAAATATTCCCAAATGACCTACAAAGAGGCACTTACAGCTCCTGGCAGTGGAGTTGAGACAACAGTGAATTAAGAACTGAGCTCCTGCTGTTTGGCTGAAATCAATTCTCTGCAGAATCGGAATCGGAGGACAGCACCACGTCTGGGAGAAACAAACAGGAGAGAAGTGACAGCATGGTTTTAGAGCACAGGGGTGTGCACACTCCCAGAAAAGTTTCCAATAAGCTGCTCCCCAAATCTGCTCTGGACTGTCAGAAAACAAGATCTTGGAGAGATGGGTCTTCTTTAGGGAGTCACATCTTCAATTTTCACTTTAAATTACATGGATGGCTCAGAGAGGCAAGCAAAAATCATTTCTCACTCATATTAATGACCTGTGTATTTATGTTTGTATTTTCCACCCCCACAGCCCATTCTGCCACTGTTCCAGGCAATAGCTTTGGTTCATAGCAAAGCCCCACTTGGCCAAATATCTGTGCTGACTGATTGGCTTGGTGACTAGCAGGTTTTTCCTCCCTTGAGGACGAGATCTTCTTGTCTTTACAAAAATTCATTTATTCCAGAATTATGGAGCTGTGATTTTTTTTTTTAAAGAACACTCAAGAGTTATGAATTTTAATAGTGCAACAAAATTTTACATAATAGAAACAAAACCTCAGACCATACTCTTCCCTCTCATCTCTGTCCTTCCATCACTTGTCATAATTTTTATATACATTTTCATATACATGATTTTTACACTTTTTTTTTTGCACCAGCAAGGTACATTTCCACATTTTGTTGCTGGCTGTGTCTTAGTCAGGTTCTCAGCAACACTATTTATACAGTGACATTTTTCAAAGAGCTGCACGCTCTACATAGCTAATGGAAAAAGGTGGTGCAACCACAGAAAAGAACTTAATGTTATTCATGGAATACCAAAGGAGAAAATGGAACAGTGGATCACATTAATTCCGGCAAATACTATTATTTTAAACTCATTTAAATTCAAGTCAAACTTATTGAGCATATAATCCCAGAGAGCAACTAACATTTATCTTCCCTGTGCAAGCAGAGCAAACAGGAGCTGAGCTGTTTGCAGAAGGGGCTGCATCTGAAAAACCCATGGAGAGGGCAGGGGGCAGAGCCCACATTTATGTTTTAATTGAAACAGTGATTAATTGCAACCACAGAGGGTCTCACAGTCACTGTCTTTCTGTCTCCATGCTGCTCCAAAGTGTTTTTCCAGTAACATATCCTAAACTTGCCTCATTCCTCCTCATTTTTCAACTGGTGTCTTTTTGGGATAATTGAAGATGTAATTACGACACTTTTACCAACAAATTGCTGTGTTATTGTGCTCCTCTGATGCACGTTCCAACTTCCAATTAAGCAACCCAGAGACTGCTTGGCTGTTTCTATCCTGATGTGCATTTTCACACATTAAAATAATGATTACAGAAAGGTTCTCATAGCTATTTGATGTACTCCACTGAGGTGGGAACAGGCAGAAATATTTTTATAGCACTGGATATTGTATCCCAGCTCTGATATCCCCTATTGGGTGCATTGTTTGACCTTTATATAACTTTATTTTCTTGATCATGAAATTAAGAACAACTACTTTCTTTTTCATGGAGGCAGCAATTTTTTTCTTTCCTTCCTTTCTTTCTACTTTACAATTCTATTTAATTAAAAAAACCTGAAACAAACCATTGATGTTCCTACACTGAAAATTCAACCAAAGCAATGAATTGTAATGTACAGATGATCTTTACCTTTAAAGGATAAAGATAGTTTGAATGTGCTAGCCCATGCAATACTAAGTTCTACTTTCATATTTTCATCCTCCAGCCCTAGTTGTTTATAAACTTCTAAATTCTTTCATGTTCAGACAGAAATAAAAATCTCAGGCTAGAAAGAAGCAAGATTAGCTAGTAATTTGTTTTTTAATATTTTTAATTTTCCCCCTCTATTTAATTAGCAGTAAAAAGATCTTAAAGCACTTTTCGTAAGTAAATCATACTCTTAATTACTGTACATGGCAACACCTCTGTAAAAGGGGTCACAATTTAAAGGAAGAAAACACTTAGTCCAGGTTTCTATTGTACTTATATCAATTATGCAAGGGTTGCCCACAATAATTCAGAAGTGGGGCTCATCCAAGCCAGTATCTTACCTCCAACATGGATTAATACATCAGATTCTTCAAAGCACAACTAAACACAAATTGAAATTTCTGTTCTTTGAGGAGGAAAGACCAAACAAATTCCCATTGCTTTCTCAAGAGTGGATATGAAAAAGATGCACTGCCAAATTAATTGTTTCACAGAAATTCTGCAATAACTTGATTTGAAAAATAATATATCAATTTTCATCAGATTAAAATACCCTGTTCAATGTAACTGAACCCAAGCCCTTCCAGACTTGTCCCTCTGGAACCTGGAGTGCTCCAGAGTAATAAAGAAAGTTCCACAAACTGAAAACATCCAAAATATTAAAGCATAAGGACATCTAGTTCACATCTGGTCAGATTTAATTCAGAAACTACTTGAAGACTATACCTAACATAATTAAATTGGTAAGCTGTGCTCTGGAAGCCAAACTGAGGTTTTGAGTTTGTGCCAAAACATAAAACATGAAGGTGAAAATTATAACAGGAAAATTGGGAAAAAATCAGGGATCATTAATGATTTTCCTTAAAATTGGCATCTGTCAGACAAAAAATTGCAATCTTTCACACAGATGTGTTATTTCCCAGAGGTCCTTTAACCACTGCCTTGTTTCCTTCATGCAATTTTAATGACAGATGAGCAACACTTAGATATTGCTTTTTGCCTATTTTCAATTGATTTATCTTCTACCAAGTCAAGGTGCCCTAAAAGGCTATTTTAAAATAACTATTTCATTGGGTACCCAGACTATTATATAGCTGAATGTGATGGAACACATTGTTTTATTTTAGCTCAACTTAATTCTGCAGCTCGTGGGTTTCAAGGAATCTGATCCATCCTTCTTAGTATCATGAAATATCAGTTCATTCATATATATTTATAAGGACACTTCTGTCTCTAGAATCACTCAGGGCTAGTATATGTGGTGGGAATGTGTTCAGAGAAATCATTCTGAAATGAGAAAATGAGGTGAGAAAAAAAAAAATCCTGAGTTTCTCTGGCTCACCTCTTCAGCAGTTGGTGAACAAACAGTGGACTAGGAGGATTTAAAACAATAAACCATAGAACAGGTAAACTACAAAATACTAAGACCAAAGTCAATTTGGGGAATGAATTTAAAAAATGGGCAGTTAAATGACTAAGCAAATAAGTAAGTATGGTTGAGGAAATGTTGGCTGAATGCAGTGATCTTCTTGTAAGAGCAGAGAAAAAAATGCTATCTGGAATTATGCCTCAGTGAAATTAAAACACCTGGTATTAATGACAGGAGCCATGTCTCTCTCAATGACAACCTGTATTTTCCACCCAGGCAACCAAAATTATGAATTTCAGACTTTGCTTACATAATTGAGCAGTGATGAAATTACAGGTAATCTAAAAGTTACAAAATGCCTTTGGCTAGAATGCAGACTGTCCCATTTTGCATTAACAGAAAGACCAGCACAGATCCATTAATGCATTTCTGCTGCAGAAGTGAAAACTTCTGAAATCCTAAGGGAACCAATTACTTAAGTTAGACAGGGAACTTATGGACTTGGTAATTGATGGGGCTTGAAAACTACTGAGAACTGCCCGAGCAACTCATGTAGAGGAACAACCCAGTTCTAAAGGGACTAATTACAGACCTGGCAGCACACACGAGTAACAGTTTGCCGTGAATGGAGAACACAAGCACTCATTTTCTAACTCAGTGTGCAGGTGTTTTATCAAAAATAAAACTAACAACTACCTGTACTCAAGCAACCTTGAATTAACTGACCGCAGTAACGGAGGCTACAAAATTGAACCACATTTCCTTTGTGAATAAAAGGTTAAATAGTATTACCAACACAAACACAGATTTTTCAGGTAGTTTATGACTAACATGATGTGTTTTGTCAGCCCTCACACGAAGCAGAGCTTATGTTGTTTCATTTTCACATGACTTGCACTGGCACACAAAAACTGGGATTGCATGCGGAGTGACAGCACGGGAGGTTCAGCTCCTCCAGCCCCTCAGCACACTGCCGTGGAAATTATGGAAAACAGCAGCAGGTGGAAGATTACAGATACCGTGCTCCACAGCAGTGATTTATTTATCTAAGGTGGTGCCAGGGTTGTGAACAGCATCATGATTTAGAAGCTTCTTGTAACCAGTAGCCCCCAGAACCTTTCCTGAATGATTGATACATTAGAGTAACAGAGAAAAAAGATGTTTAAAATTTTAGAACACATCAGGAGAGCAGCAAGTATTGAACATTTAATTCAAAAATAGTTGCTTTAACCACCTGTCCTCAAAATCTCTGAGAGCTGCAAGAGAGGGGGTGGCATCCAGAAAGGAATCATTGTTCTAAGCACAGCAAAGGAACTGGTTTGCCTATCCCACAGGGTGAACGTTCAGAGGTGATACTTGCTCTTCCCAAACACATCAGGGACTTGGGAGTAAAGGTAACAGCCACCAGCACTTTAGAACCACCCCTGAAGAGAGAAATGTGGCACCCAGGAGCTGCTCTGTTATGAGCAGTGTGTTACCACTCCCACATACTTCTGCTGAGGGAGTCTGATGAGAGACTGGCATCCATACAGATTAGAAGGGCAAGAAAGCAATACAAAATTTTATGTTAACTGTCAGCTTGTAGATTCTGATGCTTCAAAACACATCAAATGCACTGTGCTGCAGCAGGAGGGTGTTTTGAGTGGGGAGGGAAGCAAACCAGAAGAGTTCATGACAAAAAAGTATCAACAGAAAGCCATCAGCTCCTTGCAAACCTGCAGCATTATCAGTTTTGGTAACTACAGAATACTACCAATACTTTTTTCTGGTCAGAGCTGTGCCTACATCATACCCTGAGCCCTCAAGGAAACCTTCAGGTCAGTGCCCAAGTCCCTGCTCAGAGTTGATGCTACAGAGACCTGGGAACAGCAGCTCGTCAGAACTCAGTGTGGAACAAAAGCCACAGAAAATCCTCACTGAAGTAAAAAATTCTGCAGCATGGATTATGGTGAAAAGAATAAACAGCTCTAAACTGTCCTAGGTTATTATTCTGAGCACTAAAAAAAAGCTCAGCCCAATCCTTGTTTTGAAAAGTCATTTTCCCCACCCTCTGTTTTTACACATGACTACAATTAAGTTTAATTTAATGGCAGTTTGAAGGGGTTCTCAGTATACACCAGCTGTCAAAAGCACTTCAGGAGTTTCACAAAAGACACAGCCCAGGCCCATTGGGTTTAACATTTTATTTAGAGACATCCAGCATGGGTTGCAGCTATCATTTCCCCATTGAACGATGCTGTGTAGAAGACTTCAACTCTGCAAGAAAAAGACGAAATTTGAGAGAAGAAATTTAAGAGCCCAATAATAAAAATATATTTTAATCAGAATTTTTGATTTGAAAACTTTTTCCTCCACTGGCTGGTTTTGCATCAGAAGCCTCAACTTGCATGAAACCACATAGTTTTAAGTGCTCAACTTCAATACAAGTCTGCTGATTTTGGCTTTCTCCTCAGTCAAGGGGGAATAAACATCAAACTGGAAAAGGAATTATGTAATTTGTTCCAATTATGAGATTCCAGTGAGGACTTTTATTTCCTTTCAAGAACTATCTGGACCTCTGAAGATCCTGAAAAATGTTTAGTTTCTCAGATTACAGATAATACCAGGTACTTCCAAAGTGGAATCACCTTAAACTGGAAGTGGCATGGTTACACAGTCTGAGCGAGGTCTGAGGTTTGCTTTGCCAGGACCAGCAAGCACCAATTAATTTCTGTTAAAGAACTTATCTTAATTGGACAGTGAATGATATAGATGGTAAGATTGCTTTGATACAGCTTCAAGAAAATGCAGTTTTCCCCTGAGCTTTGTCTGGCACATCAGAAAGCGTTTACAGCATCACAGTTTGTCATCCTGTTCTGTCACATCACACGTGCCAGGTCACACCAGCTGCACCTTTCCACCTGCTCAGGAGAAGGAGCAGACATGGTTTTGGTTACTAGAAGCTGCAGGCAGAGAGGAGTGGCCTCTGGGCAGGCAAAGGTCACAAACCACCGAGTGCAGCAGCTCTGTGACACAAACTTCCACCTGCACTCTGTTTCGGTGATTATTATGCAACTGCACACCACCACACTTCAGCACCTGGACTGGAGCAGAAGGCTGAGGATAAAAAGGCTTCTGACAAGGTCAGGATTACTGAATTTCAACAAAAGCAGTTACCCAGCTAGTGCAGCCAGAGCCTGTCCCCTTCATTTCTTCAGGAGCTGGTGTCTGACGATGAAGAAAGGGGCACCAAACCCACTCCCAAAGAACACACACATCTTTGCCAGCAGCGTCCACTTATTGTCCACAGAGAACGGGAGGTTCTAAATCGGGAGAAAAGAGGAGTTTCACCTTTGCAATCAAGGCATTAATTCCTTTCTAACCCATTTAGAAGTGCTAAGAATCTCAGAACAAAGCAAACATGCAGTTTCAAAGCATTTTCAATGTTTCCCAAGGAAAGACATACAGTACTTAAGGCAATAAATAACCTTCCAGTATCTGAAGGGTACCTATGAGGAAGGTGGAGAGGGACCCTTTGTGGTGAATTACAGTGAGAGGACAAGAGGGTGCAGGTTCTAACTGAAAGAGGAGAGATCTCAGCTGGATACCAGAAGGAAATTCTTTGCTGTGAGGGCACAGGGCGCCCAGAGAATCTGCGGCTGCTCCTGGATCCCTGGAAGAGTCCAAGGCCAGGTTAGGGCTTGGAGCAGCCTGGAATGGTGGGAGGTGTCCCAGCCCATGGCAGGGGGTGGAATAAAATGATCTTTAAGGCCCCTTCCAACACAAACACTCCATGATTACAGCCTGCATGTGACCTCTGGAGGTCACTTTGTCCCCTCTTCTCCTCTCCCTCCAGCCCAAGGTGAGGCCAATTTGCCCCAAGTCTCATTCAATCAAATATAAAAGCTCCTGAGGACACACATCTGCAGCCCCCCTAGTGTTCTGGTATTTCATTATTTTTCACAGTGAAAAATTTCCTATCAGGTGCGCATGTAAAATTAACCTTTTAGACCGATGGCTTGAGAAAACACGCCAGGTACATCAGAAAGCGTTTACAGTATCATTGTTAGCCCTCATACCGCAATGCTCATCATCTGTACCACCGCAGGGAAAGGCGTTATGGTCGGTCCCCACACGACCTGGCTGTGAGGGCCACCCCAAAGCCCACACGACACCAGCCAGGCACCAGGCAGCCACCAACCCCCACCCCGCCACCTCCAGCAGACCAGGACGCTGCTACCCACCTTCCCGGGTCCCTCCTCATAGTGGCTGCGGCGGATGGCGGAGGTAGCGAAGCGGCGGACACAGGCGGAAAACATGATGAGGGTAAGAAGCAGCGGCCACTCGTCCGCCCTGCGCGACCTTCCCGAGGCTGGCGCGGCCGACGGGAGCCGGAACCGGAACCGGGAAGGCGGAAGAGCACCTTGGGGCATGACGGGAGTTGTAGTTCCCTGCGGTCACGTGGTGCCAAACGGCGGCCTGCGGTTGGTCGAGCCCTTCGCGCGCTCCCCGGGGTGAGGGAGTCCCGCTCGGCCCCGCCGCCGCCATTTTGTGGCGGCTGAGGGGTGGAAATGGCGAATTGGGGGAGGTGAGGGTCTGAAGGGCCGCCAGTATATCTGGGGAGCTGTACTGGATCACTTTTGGTGTAGAACTCACGGATTCCGCTAAATGGGCGAAAAATGCAGGAACAGAATAGTTTATGTTGGAAACGACCTTAAAGGTCATCCGGTTCTAAGCTTCCCCGCCTCTTACTGGCAGGGACACCTCCCGCTTTCCCCAGTATCCAACCTGGCCTTGGACACTTCCAGGGATCCAGGGGCAGCCACAGCTGCTCTGGGCACCCTGTGCCAGCCCTGCCCACCCTCCCAGGGAACAATTCCTGTCCAAAATCCCACCCAGCCCTGCCCTTTTCTAGTCTGCATCCATCCCCCCCCTTGCCCTGTCACTCCAAGCTCTTATTTGTTTTCCAAACCACTCCTTTCTATCATGAGGGATGGTGGTGATTCGTACGTGACTTATTTATACGGTATCACTACGTTTAGTGACTGTATGGGGGCCTATTTAAACTTTAAAGAAACTTTATCAATGTGAAGGGAAAGAAAGACCCCCAGCATGCTTCACCTTTGCCAAAAATTTACTTCCAATATTGGTGGTCTCCGTATTTTTCGTTACATGGATTATTTTAAAGACAAACTTTATTTTCAGGAAAATAAGTTGGATGCTGCCACCTGAGTGTTGTAAGGAAGATTTTTTTTTTTCAAAACCTTTCTGCATATTTATGTACTGTAAAAGGATAGAAAACCAGGATTTCTATGGTCACCAAAGTAATACATAAATAAAAATAGATTAAAATTACTTTGGGAAGTGAGGCTTTATTACATTAGTTAGTGGTCCTTGACCATTAACAAGTGATACAGAACCCTAGGACACCTTTTGGTGTTACTTGTGGATTTAATTGTGATTTCCTTAGCTACTTGTTTTTCAGATTTTTTTCCTTTGTTTAGGTAGACTTCCATTTTTATTAGTCAGAGTTTGCAATACTTTTTTTCACCCCTCCATTTGCTGATTCTGAGGTCTATTTTAAGATGTTTCCCTATTCTTGTTAAATTCCATTGCTATTCCGGCAGCCAGGCTTCTTCTCCCCCCTGCTCCCCCTTTTCTCAAGCATTTTCTAATTGGAATTAATGGCACAGTGGTGCTCTGCAATCTGCTTTATCATCTTTATAACAAATGCTCTCGTTTTAATGCGGCTCTTTCCATCCTGTAGTGCATTTTATAGTGCTGCTGCAGAGGAGATGCTGAATAGAGGCATAAAGATTCCTGTTATACAGTTGCATTAGCAATAGCACTTTAATCCTAGATGCTCTGCAGATGTTTTCTCTGTAGACAGAAGCTGGATCTCTACGTAAATAAGATTAGAGAGTGGTAGATATCTAAAGTTGTTTTACAGCTGGAGAAATAGAGCTGAGCGCTCAAATCTGTTCTCCTTCAAAACATAACCTCATAACAAAGTGTTTTTTTCTTCTGAACATCTTCTGAAGTGCTAGAAATATGATGTACCTTAATTATGATGAGGATAATCAGGTAGCAGGGCAGATTTTTACGGGAGATGCCACGTGCTCCGCTGTATGCCTTTATAAAAACTCACACACAGACTGTGGGAATTACAGAATTAATTACTGGGTGAAATTCCCTGGCCTGTGCCATGCATAGGATCAGAATGGGGGATTTATACTACTACCTTCCAGCTTTTCAATCTATGAATCTTTGAATTTAGGTTGTTTGTTCACATATATCTTCTTATGTCTACCGTTTTCTCTTCATTAAAAAAAAAAAAACTTTTACTTTTTGCCAGGTTATCTTTTTCATCTTCAATAATACATTACGTTTTGCTGCTGGGAATATGACTTGGTGATGAGTTCTTTCTCTTCCCCACAAAGAATGCCTCTCTTCTCGATCAAGATGCCAAAAAATACAAATAAGAATAAAAGACAGAGATAGCTAAAGGAAGTGATGCACAGTATCTATCTTTTATGATTTTGATGGAAGAAAGAAGCATAGAAAGCTTAATGTATGTTTTACAAAATTTACAGGGCCATACTTTTGGGGGTTGAAACTGCCAATCACTGAGATACAGTGAGAGAACCGAGATAAAAGTCATCCTGGCTTTTAAAATCCTCTTTTGTGAGGAAGTAAACAGCTGTTTTTAAATGCTGAAGTTATGTGTGATCGAGTTTGGATGTGTGTACCTCATGAAAGCTTTGAAATAGCATAAACTACCTAACCTGTTTTGCTAGAGTCATGGACAGAGGGCTCGAGAAAACAACTGTCATTGGTGACATAAAAACGTTGCTTTTCTACAGAAATTATCCTCTGTTTTTGTTGACACGATAAATTGTTTTGTCTAGAGTTCAAATTAGGAATTAACCTCACTTCAGTCATAAGGTCAGGTATTAACCACAAGATTAAGCAGTTGTTAAGTGCTATGTAATTAAAGGGAAAGGGTGAGTAGGAGCAGGGAGAGATATTATATAATGGATATTAATTATATGTTTTTTAGGAAAACTATGGGTTATCAGAGATGGAGAATAGCTCTGACAGAGTAATTTGTCAGTCAGTCTAATTTCATAGCTGTAGCAGTGTGTCTTTCGTAAGGGTAATTAACTTGTCTCATTTGTGATAATTGTTTTTCTTCCACAAAGTAGGTGTTCTGAAATACAAAAGTATCTTACAAATGTCAAATAAACAATTAATAGTCTTAAAAATAACGTGGGGCTCTTCAGCTGCAGAAAAAGGTGTTGGTATGGGAAGCAATTGTATTTAGCACAATGGAAAACTGAAAACATTGACGTGGAATTGTAAAAGATTTGTCCTTTGGAAGCAGTAGCAGATTTGTTGCAGACATTGATAGCAACAGGATGCCCGTGGGAGGAGGCTGTTAGGGGAAGTAGCATCTTTTAATCTTCCATTATAGTTGTTAAAACCAGTCAAGCTTCCAAATGTGCAAGCCTTCCTTAAGGTGTGAAAACTGAGTTACTTTCAAGTGTAAATATGCCCTGAAAATAATTTTTTCAGGGCACAGTTCAAAGGACACTTTTCTTCCCCCAGCTGTTCTTTAGACTGGATCATTTCACAGATCCAGTTCATGGTGTAGTGGCACAAAGGCCTAATAAAAAGGTGTGAAACAGTTGTAGCATTAAAAAGGTGGAAATGGATGCGTGGAATTAGTGCTTCTCTTGGCAGCAACATCAGTTTATATTGGCAGAAAGAGCTTGTCCAAATTACAGTTTTATTGCAGAATGCAATTACATTATTTGGTAGTAGGGCATGAGAAAATTATCATGTGAGTCAAATCAAGCTCTTTTGCAAGCTCCAGATTCTGCTAATTCCTAGTGCATTAATTAATTGTATTTCCCAGGTGTGATGATACTCAGGATAAGATGGTAAGTATTAAAATAGTACTTAAGCAGATTTCAGTAAACAAGAGAATAAAATAATTGGAAGTTTGGTTTTGTACAGTAATATCTTTATGTGCAATCATCTTCCTGACAATTCACTGTCGTCATTTTGTCAGCTACCACTCCACAAATTGTCTTTAAGACTGTATAATTAACATTTTTAACCTTTTACAGGTTAAAGAGTTAACATATGCAGCTCAAGTTACTGCTCTCAACCTGAATAAAAATACTGTTATTTTTGCATCTATTTGAAACTCAAAAGTGGACTCAAATCTGAAATTTGCCTGTTAACTCTGATTGTATCATTTGGTCTGCCATTAGGATTGTAGGGGAAAGTAACACAGTCCCTGTGGAGTTCATACTTTTAAGCCATCATGAGTATAAAAATCCTGTAGGAACTTCTTTGCTGTGTCTCTGCTTATTAGTGTAATTTTTTTAGTGAAAAGTACAGGTAGTATGAAAAGTTGAGCACACTGAGTGTTATCCATGAAAGCAGCTAAGCTGGATGTGCATACTGACAAAATCACAGTTCTGGCAATGTGCCTAGATAAATTTATTTTCACATTATGTGAAATAGTTAAAAAATTTCCCCTTCTTGTAAGCAATTCCTCATGGAAGCAGAGTCTCATTTTTATGTACTATGAGTATTTCAACAGCTGAAATAAGTGTCTAACAATAATATTTGACCCCGACAATTATTTTTTTCATTGGTCTTTTGCAGCATCAACTAAACCTCCCAAAAGACTGTTTAGAAGATGTGAGGGAAGGTTGGTTACACAGAACCTTTTCTAAAAGCTTCATGAGGATACAGCATTTGCACAGTGAGTAAGAGCCACTTTGCATTACTTATTTTGTCCTCATGTCTTTCTCTAAAAGGAGTATGCAAAGCTCTGTATTTTTATAATAGACACCAAGACAGTTGGTTTACAATTACAGCAAACAGCATTATAATTACTTGGACTTTGAACTCTCTTGTTGTAACAGCCATTGCTTGGTTGCTAAATCTTGTTCTTGAAGGAGATCTTTTGTGTGTAGGAATATCTTTGGAGCCCTAAAATCACCATTTTTCCTTCCAGGTGCAATACTCAGTTTACTTGGTGATAAAAGCAAAAAATGCCCTTAATTTTTCTGTCCTGTTTGTGCTTATTTTTTCTGCAGTTTAAAAGGGGATTTAAAAAAAATTCTTCTTATTGGTTTCTCCATCAAGAGGACAATATGTGATTCAAAATATGCACAGAAGTGAAAAAAGAGCCTTCAAAATACAGTTATTCTAATATACATATGGTATATATGATTCAAATACTTATCAGACATAGTTTTATGTCTTTTACATTCTTTACAATTTTTAGTAATGCACAAACCTTTCTAAAATATTAATATTCTTGTATTATTATTTCAATATTTATTTATTATGTAAAGATTTTATTATTTATAAAATCTTCCACTGATGCCTTGTTTCTAGCTGTTCACAGCTATTCATATTGTCACTCTGAGGTAAGTGAAAGACTTGCATGTGCCTTAAAAAATATTAAAATGGAGTTAAAAACAAAACAAAACAAAAAACCCCCAAAACAACAACAACAACAAAAATAATAAAATCAGTATTGGTTTTTTTTTTTTTGTCCCTTAATCTTGGAAAGAAGTGCTGAGGGGTAGAGCTCCATTTAATAAAATCAGTATTGTCAACAAGATAGTGGTTGTTTCCACAATCATTGTAGATACTGTGAACGTCTTCCTAGAGAAATGTATTCTTTACAGTAGGCTAAAATTTGTGACATACTGGGCTAACCCAGAAATGCTGCCAAGTTTTGAAGGAGGTGTTTAACCTACCCATATTTTTTTTTAACAAGTTAAAAACCACATTACACTCAAAGTACCAAGTCAAGAAATTGATGTACAATAAATTCAAAAGGGCTTTTTTGTAGAGATGTGTCCAACTGTGTATGTGGTAAAGTGGCATGATAAGATACCCAGTTTCTGTAGTTTCTGTGAAAAGTGGTGACCAAGCATAAGAAGCAAAAATTGAGGAGCATTTGCCTAGTGGTTTTTTTTGTTTTTTTTTTATTTTCAGTCATTGCAGGCATGCTCTGGGTGATTCACAGTGCTGAGGGTTTCTGTGAGGCAATGCCAAAAGAAATAAAGCAGTTAGAGAGAAATAAAGGTGGAGGGAGGAATGCTTTCCTATTAGGTACTTTTTATGCAACAATGCACTTTTAACTGTTGAAGATCAATTTGCATTCCTCCATAATTTGTTGTAACAATGTGATTACACCTCTGTTTACTATTGTTTTTAAGTACTTTCACAGTACACTTCCTGGACTGATGTTTCCAGCAACTTCTTGTTGGCCATCAGCAAGAGCTCTCTGAACTGTTACTTTCTCTCTCTAATTATGGCAGATGGTTTAGCTACTAAGCGAGTATTGCTCTAATTTTTCTTGTTTATATGTTGTTAGACTATAAATTCACATGTGACAACAGCTTTTAACTGTGTCTTTTACAGCAAGGATGCCTGGCAGTGTGGTTACTGCTGATTTACCATGCTGAAAGAACAGTAACTGACGTTTTTACAATCCGTTCTCAGGTACCATGCGCAGACAAGAGCTGAAATTGTGTAATCGGTGATCATTATAATGAAATATTAACATTTTGAAATGTTGGCTGTGAAGCCTGTTGGTGGGCTGGTTTATATTCATTGTGCCATCAGCATTATCACCTTTGTTTATGAGGTCAGCAAAGAGCTGACGTCTGCCCAAGCGCAGACACTTTTCATGGCAGAACTGGCTGCTTGGTCAGCAGTCAGGCATACTGAAAGTGCAGTGAATATTTTGTCTTGGAATTCTTCATGTGTTTTTTATGTAATTCAGGCTGTACTGACTCGTTCACTTTAAATATGAATTTAAAACAAAGTGACAGTGATGAGGACTCGCATCATCCTCATTACAAGCACTAACAAAGTCACGCTTCTAGAAGATCTTGGATCAAGTTTTACCAGTCAAATGAGTAGGAGGAAATATTTTACTGATAAACTTCCCACGGCAAAATAACCAAAAGGTTTATTTTGTCAGATGGCATTTTCAAAAGTTTTGCAGCTACTGCTTTACCACAGGTTACTAAGTATCCCAAACAAAGTTTGTACCAAGCTGCAAATGCAGCCCCAGAGCTGAGTAACCACTATTTTTCCAAATGGGAATCTCAAGTTAGTATTTTGCCACATCGTTTGGCAATGGATCTGCTTCTGTGGCATATCCAAACATTTTCATGGAACGTAAGCTGGATTTAGATAGTGTGCAGGTGCTTGTGTTGGAATGTTCTGTGTGTGTGCTCTCCTTCTCCAACTAAAATTGGATATCTTTTTACAAACTCTCCATGGGAGAGTTTCCTGCTGTATCAGGTTTATGTGGCAAGGTTTTGGTAGTGGACAGCTGCACAGTAACGTCCAGAAATAGCCACCTTGTATTAGGAAAATTTACATTTGCCATCCTTACCTTGGAAATCATGACCTTGACTCTTCCTGCACTCCTTCTTGCTCCTCTCAAGTCACCTTAACTCCAAAATCCTTATTCAGGGCTTTACTTTTATTTATTTTTATTTTTAAAATCTTTTTTATCATCTTAATATTTGCTCTGAGATTAAAATAAATCCTCTTAAATGTCTGAAGAAACACACTCTGGAATTCATATTAGATGGACTTACTGTCATTTTTAATCCTCTGTAGCTCCAAACTTTATGAGATGTTTGATGTATTTATCAAATACCTTGAACAATTTCTTTTGCTCAAAAGGTTATCTTTTTTTCATGTCTCATCTTTGTCTTGTTCTGTGTCTGAAGAGATGTGTGCAAAACCTTCCTTGAAGAATTTGATAACTTCAGCAACTTGTCACTGGGACCCAACTCTCTCCTTTAAAATGCTTCATTTTATAAATGGCAATTCAATACATTTTATAAAAGGAAATCATTATCAACTAGACATGGGGATAGCAGTGTTTTTTTTTTTTTTTTCCTACTGCACATACTCAATTGCTTCATAGAATTTCATTTCACAGTTGGAAACTTGACTCCTGACTAGAGCTGTATGATACTGCCAATTTTTGCTTTGACTATTCAAGTGTAAAAATAGCTAACTTTGCAAGAATACAGCATGTTTAATCCAGCTCAAGGGTGTCACATTATTGTAGAGCAAGTGGTTCTTGTCTTGTCTTTGAAAATAACCAGGCTGAAGTAATGGAAATGTGAAACAGAAAAATGTCATTTGCCCAAACATACTGGGGCTGAATCAAGGATTTTTTATTGCTTGTCTTAATTAGAAATTAAGATTCTGAATGGCTAATTCTTATTTAAAATTGCACAAAACTGAGCACATTCATGTTTCCTGCTCTTCTGGTAGCACATAGCACAGTTAAATCCAGGTTTCTTTATAGCTCATCAGAGCAGGGAGCAGGGCCTGGGCAGCTGGGACATGAATTTCTGCAGGGATGATGCTTTCATTTTGGAAGGACGAGCACATGACTGAGTACCTGTTCCTGAGTCTTTCTTGAAACTGCTTGTAGAACAGTTTTTGGAACAGGTTTTCAGATAAACAGGCAGCATGGGTGGAAATGTTCTTGAAGATCTGTGAGTAAGAATTCAGGGACAGGCTGTAGCAGTAGGGGGGGCAGACACACAAAGTTTCTCCAAGAAACTCAGTTCTCCCACAGCTTTTACTTACATGTATAATGTCAGACATCAGCTTAACTTCTCATACAAAATTTTTATCACCGATAGCACTTTCTCCTAGATTATGTCTCAAGTGTGAGAATTGCACATGTAGGATGAAAACACTGAAGCTTCTTGTCTCTTGAGACTGAGGGTGCGTGCCACAACTTCATCCCAGTTCTTGCCTCTGCTGTGTATTTCTGGGATTTCTTTCCTTTGGAAAGTTCTTGCAAGTCATATCACATGAGCCAAAAGTTGTTCTGATATTTATTATTTTTTCCTCAACTCTGAAGCCTCTTCCTAGGCTTTCTTAGCAGATCCCTTGAGGCCTTTTAATCTGTTGATGTTTTATGTGATTGCCTTAAACTGCAATTCCATCTCTTGAGTACTTGGTGCATGGACGGTGGTTTGGAGAAAAAGTTGGAAGGAAGCAGAGGGCTAGGGCTGGAAGCAAATACACCAAGAAGGGATATTTGGGAAAAGGTAGATGAAGAAAGGACCAGTGAGAAAAGATATAGGGGATTGGGTGACATATCCATGAGATAACAGCATCAGCCTTGCGTTCTGTGCTACCACTCCCTCATGGATTCAGCAAGGCTCTTTGGGGTACAAATACTTGATAGTGGATGCTGCTCCGGTGTGTGCTGAAGTGCATCCCAAGCTGGGATTGGCTTTTCAAGTAAGCCCATGTTTTCATCTGATGCATCTGATTTGGTGTCTTGATAAAAGGAAGACAGCACCACATCATTCTGTCATCACAGTCTCCAAAGGGCATGTGAATCTTATAAGGAAATATCTGTTAAATCTCTTGGAATTAGAAGTGACAATATAATAAACACTTTCATTTTGTATTTACTGTGCCTTGTGTGATGTTTATTCTTTTGCCTCCTACTGAGACTATTATGTTTGTTGAGAGGATAAATATGTTTTCACATCTGTCATTCTCCTCTTTCAGTAAAACATTCAAGCAGCAAGTTGTGGTCCTAGATATTATGCAGAGGCATACTAGTGTTGGTGATATGATACATCACATATCATACATGTCAACATCATACGTGTGGTGATGACAGTGTGTACTTGATAAGTTTCTAGTTTTTAATTATTGCTGTGTTTTTTACAGAATATTTTTGTGCAAGTCCTTGTTCTCTTGAAATCTCACTCTGTTAACTGTTCCTAGCAACCCTGACAATCTCTGCAATTCTACCTCCCTCGTTTACTTTATAGACTTTGTGAAGGCATTTTATGACAATTTAGCATTTTTCTTTCAGAAGTTGTAGCCAAGAGTACAGAACTTTTCTTTGAGAGCTCGACCCGGCCTCAAATCAGCTGATCACCTAAGAAGATTACATAGCCTTGTACTTTAAAGGAGATTTTAAATCACTTGCTCAGGAGTCCCACAGTGGCTTCAGCCTTAGGAGACTTTCCTTGAGAATCATGTTCGTTCCACATAAAGCTAAAATACGTGGCATTTCCCAAGTTATGCTTGAATTTATGGCAAGCAAAGATGAGTTGTGGAGACAAAGTCCAAATCTGAATGTAATCTGTGATCTGAAGGGGTCAGCAGCAGGTCCTGTCTGTACTAATTTATTCTCTTTGATCGACAAGAAGAATGATCTCACTGTTTTTCGTGGTCTTGTACCTGTAGATGTGTGGTGTTTGGAAGAAAGTCTTGTCAAAATCAGTGTCGCAGAGATTATCCAGCATTTGTCCACAGGAATTCTACAGAAAATGCAGGTGCAGGGAGAGTTATGCTGTTTAGTAACTTTCTGTGTTACTCCTAATAAATGTTAGTCTTTCTAGGTAAAAACTGCTCTCAACAATGTATTTTAGTGATTCTCTTTTCTAGAGAAATTGTAAATAAATACATTTTAAAATCCCATGACAATTTCTCTAAGCAGTGTGTCAGGGTTGCTGGCTATTTATGTTTGCAGACATTTTGTAATCTTTATTTGACTGAGGAGACTAAAATGATAGGTTAGCAGAAGGAAGTGAATTTTTCTTGTTTCTAGTCATTGGATCTGCTTCTAGAGGAGGAGGAGGAAAAGTCAATCTTTCATCTGAGTGCATGCAAGGAGAGATCTTACAGGTCATATAATAAATAACAAATAAAAAGATTTTTTTCTTAACATGGAATATTTTGTTTTTTATAATCTTGTCTCAGAATGCCACAGGAAAATGTGATAAATACTGAGAAGTGTAGAGTCCTCATGCAATGTTGTATTAAGAGTTAGAGGTCACAGAACTCATCTACAACTTACAAATACCACAAACCTTCAAAATAACAATTCTGCATTTATTTCACTGGGGACAGGATTGTTCTGAAATTTGACGATCAGTCAGTTCACAGCTCTACAGATTCTCCTTGGTAGTTTCAGGGCAATGTCTGAGACTACTTTAGTTTGAGCCCTGGAAATTATATCCTTTATTTACTGACTGATATGTTGGAATAAACCTGATCAAGTGAGAAATAACCTGTAGAGTTTTTCTTTTTTCCTAACCTTGCAGTTTATAAGGGAGCTGGTCAGTACTCGGCTGTAACTGCAATTTTAATTTTTTTACTGCCCTTTCTGTTTTCTCCAAGACTTGGGCATTTTGTGTAGGTCATGAATCTGTGTCCCTGCTGCAGAACGCATTTTTCCCTTACCCCCTGGCAAAAGAGTGTGTTGATTTCCTGCTTCTGATCCTGGTGTGGATTCTGTCTCACTTGGCTTCAGCCTCAGTATGGTGCTAGTAGGGCAGTTGTCCACATCTGCCTGGAGTGGTTAGAGGCATGGGAATCTAATGAAAAAATCCTAAAGATAGATCAGGAAGCATGAGAAAGCAGAAGGAACCTCTTCATGTGTGAGGGAATGATAAATTAGGTGCTCTTGGGTGCGTATATAAACATGTATAGATACTGTCTATAAACACGCTGTGTTTGGACACACTATAAAAACATAAGTAACTTGGATATTTTCTGTCAGAATCTTTCTTTGTATGAAGGTATGCCTTTGCTGAAACTGAATCTAGAGAAATTCCCTGGGAAAATGTTTTAAATGTCTCACCCAGACTTTCCCACTGATGTTTTATATTGTTTGCTATGAAATTGTGCATGAATGTTTTAGAGAGAAGTGAATCTCAAAATTCATGCCCTCTGCCCTCTTCTTATCTTTATAGAGAAGAAATGAAAGATACATGACAGGGTCTCCTTTAGTTTGGCTGAGTTCTACTTTCCTTCAAGATGACTTTATTTTTAAGGCCTCTAAAAATGTCTCTGCCTCACAGCCATGACAACCAGAAGGGAACAAACTTCCACCAGGACTTTCAGTGCCTCCAGGGCAGATGCAAAGATCCTATGGGTATGGCAGCTTATGGCAGGGCATTTTTAGAGCTGTTCTTCCCTGTGAAGTAGCAGTACATGTATTACAACAGCAATACTCTCAGTTTAACTTTTGTTTGTTAGGAGTTGTACTGGTTGTTTTTGTTAGTTTTTGTGGCTTGTGTTTTTTTTAATCAAACACCAAAACTCAAAGGATTGTGCAAATAGCTTAAAGAGAAACATCTTATACAATGGTTTTTTGTCTCATAAAATTTATATGTTTTTGTCTTTCAACAGAGGAGCGGCAGTGTGATTGTTTTATTTCTGCAAAATGCTTATATCTTATTTTCTTGCCTCTGAAAACATGAGACGTTCATTTCATTGTGAGTTTGAATTGCTACTCATTCTAGACATGAGCAGTTGTTACATGTGTTATCTTTATCAGCTCTATTTTCAGTGGGTTTGCTCCTAAATCAACTGTGAATAGGAATAGGGTAAGAGCCACAGAATAATATGCGTTATGATAATAATTTTCTCTGTACCAAGCCAAATTCTGTTTGTTTCTTCCGTTTGCTAGGCTATATACTGGTTTGTAAGACCAACAGAAGAGGTCAGGTCTGTATATGGAGCTCTATTTTCAAGTCAGTTTCTCATGAGGAGGAATAATGCAGTTTTTGAGGTTGGCCTTTACATAGTGATGTCTTTTAACATGGGTAGGAGTTGGCCTGCGGTCTGTGCAGCACCAGCAGAAAGCTTTGGCTCCTGTTACCATCAGCTGGAGCAGGGAATACAAACAAACTTTATGAGAGGCAAAGGGAGAAGTGAGGAATGAGTGAGATGAATGTTAGAAAATTTAAATAGTGGGCATCAGCTACCTGTGTTGGACAGGAGCCAGTTAGGAGAAGCTAACACAAAAGGGATACTGGAAATTTGGTGATCATAATGAGAAAATGGGTGAGGTGATCTCCCCAGCTGCTGCAGCATTAGCCAGAGAAAATCCATGCTGAAGGACCTCTGAAGGTCACCAATCCATTAAGACCCAACTAGCTTATAAATGGTGATAACATTTCTATTGTGTGTGCAAATGTTGAAAATGTCAATTACTACAATGAGCACTGCAATTTACTTGTGCAAACTGAGAAAACACAATAGGGAATATCCAGTTAATATAATGATTTCATTCAGCCATCTAATGTAAAGAAATCTTTCCTCAAGATAGTAGTTGGATTAGGCACTTTCTCATACAGTGACAAAGCAATAATACTAAGTGCTGTAAGAAAAGCTTTCTTAGGTGAAATGTGATTTGAATTGTAGTAGTTGTAGGTTTCCTTTAAATATTTTAGTACCTAATAAATATTCCAGCAACAATGTAGATGAATTTTAACAGAGTGTCTTGCTGGTGCTACTCATGCTAATTTGCAAGATTTACAGCAATTACCATTCCTGAAAGCTAAAAAATAGTGAGTTATTTCATGAACACATAAAACAAGGCCTTTGAAAACATTTAACAGGACTCTTAAAATGAAATATTTGGCTCAGATATAATTTGGGATGGATACAAAATTAAAGTGCACTGTCATTCCTGACATTCATAAAAATAAATTATTGTGTATTGTTTCCTTCTCTTTATTTCTGAATACAGATCAGTATGAAAGAAACTAGATACTGTCGTTCTCTTCTTCCTGAGGGTTTTGGGAGTGCGCATATCCAAGTAGCCAATTAACCGGAACCCAAGGACCTCTTTCGTAAGTTTATGTTTGGAAAATCAGGAAGATTAGTCTCTTAAGAAATGGAACTTTTTGTAAAAAACATATTACAAAGTTTAATTAATTTTTTATTGCCTTTTCCCATACATTCCTTCAGCTGTTTAATCTGCAGCTGTTCCAGCAGTATCATATATGTAG
Organism: Turdus rufiventris; assembly: GCA_013186435.1. Taxonomy (NCBI): domain Eukaryota; kingdom Metazoa; phylum Chordata; class Aves; order Passeriformes; family Turdidae; genus Turdus; species Turdus rufiventris. Next base: position 1,481,598 of record PYHW01009314.1, on the reverse strand, counting down.
GGACTTTTTCTTTTAAAAGGGAGGCAGAGCGATTATCATATGAGAAGCAGTTCATGGTGTGTCAGTTCAGAGTTAAAAACTGGATTTTGGTGAAATCAGTGTGAGAGAAATCTATTGATTACTGAGAAAGGACTAAATTATCACCTACAGTTGCCTAGAAGTTCCTTTACAGGATTTAAGTGAAAGAATTTGTGCACTTCCCTCCCTCTGATGCTTATTCTCCTGTTGAGTTTATACATGTCTTTTCACATCATATGGTACTGGGTAAATATTGTCTTTTTTTCCCATCTCGTACTGACCACTGTAAGACCTTGATTCATAATGTTTTTCTTTAATCATAAATCTGTTTTAAAATTTGGTATCAAGCCTCTGACATTCTGTATTACCATACAAATTATTCTCTCAAAATGGTGCCCTATAGCAACGTTTTGAAGATTAACAGGGAAAAAACTCTTGATAGTTCTTAATGAGCTGGAAGCTTATAGTTAAATAAATTTGTATCTTTAGAAGATACAGAGAAGAGCTCTCTAAACTACTCTCAGTATAAATCTATATAAGTTGAGTTCTCTGCTGGTGTTGTAGTCTTTGCTGAAGTTAGATTTGTGGTTTTCCATATCCAAAATGTTCTTTAGTTGTTTTAAGTTCAGATAGAGAATTAAAAATACAAAATGGTAGTAGCCAAGTTCCCCACAATTAAAAAGGAGGAAACAAATGAAAAGTGACAGTGTGGATTAAGCCATGCACACATACATGACACATGAGAATGTGAAATGTAGCTCTACTTGTGCAAATGTAAGGATAAAAGTGATAAAATTTATCACAGCCCCTGACTGTGTCCATGGGAATAGTTTAGTTGTATACTTTAGCCAGCTTGTTCTTCAGGTGTTCAAGAAATGTGTTTTGAGCTGCAAAACAACAATTTCCGGCCATGTCAGAAAATACATTACATGTTTTAGTTAAAATTATGTCTTTTTAACAGGAATATACTTGATAAAAATATAGAAATCACCACTGGTAAATGCATAAAATGTTCAACGATCTCAAGCACGAATCCAGGCTGGGTAGAGAAGGGATAGCGGCCCTGGAGCAGCCCTGGGGGGCTGTGGGGCAGAGCTGGGACCACAAATCTGTGCTGGGCAGGGGGTTCTGCCCCTCTGCCCCCCAGGTGAGACTCTGAGCCCCTGCAGAGCTGCCCGAGCCCTGGCCCAGCACAGCAGGAGCTGGAGCTGCTGGGGCCAGCCCAGAGCAGGCTCCAGGATGAGCAGGGCATGGAGCAGCTCTGCT
>PYHW01009314.1:1461609-1480264 GCA_013186435.1 Turdus rufiventris | reverse complement strand
GAGAGAGACAATGGCCAGGGACAGCACACAGGGAATGGCTCCCAGTGCCAGGATGGGATTTGGGGCAGGAATTGTTCCCTGGCACAGGCTGCCTGGATCCCTGGAATGTCCAAGGCCAGGCAGGACACTGGGGACAGGGGAAGGTGTCCCTGCCATGGCTGGGGTGGGAATGGATGAGCTTTGAGGTCCCTTCCAGTCCAAACCATTCTGTGATTTTATGAAATTTTCTTAACATACTCCTAGGTGTTTCTGAACTTGATGATATTCTTCAGAATTCTGCTTTCACAGCTAGGTGATAGTAATATCCACTTACACGTAATTGATAATAACATGGAAGCAGTTGGGTACTCCTTCATTTGTCTTGAAAATAGAGGTTGGTTTTTCTGAGAAAAATTGAAGCTTGGAGACTATTTCCATTTGTATTCTTTAGCTGTTCTACTTGCAAACTATCTTAAATGTTAGCTGTTTTGGACGTTGCCTCATGACTATGTACTGCTACAACCACAAGGAATTCCTTAATTTATGCATACCATCCACACTGGATTTTGAAGTGGGGTTTTTTTTTTGCAGTTTAATTAGACTGTTGCTTTCCTTCTCATTTTGGTATCTGTATGTGTGTGTATATACACACCACTGCTGTGTGTACACCTTGCAGTTGTTTGTAAATGATACAGAACAGGTATCCCCAAAGCACATTTCAGTTGCAAGATGAAAGAGAGAACCTTGCTATTAAGTCTTCAAGTGGTACAGAGACAGCTGAGTGGTGCTGTGGCTGTAAGTCATGTTCATGACTGCTTCTGGTCTAAACTTGAGTGTCTTTAGCTTGACTGACCCATGCAATTGCCAAACTTTGTGGGTATGCCAACAACTTAGTCCGAGAGCACCAGTTGCCTGCTGTTCTCTTATTCAGCCGTTGGCAGGAAGGTTTTTTGAAGCTGTTATAAGTATCTTGAGATTCAAGGATTATTTTTGCCGTGGTGTGCTGGAAGAACAGGCAGTTTCAGAGTAGGAAGCAGAGTTCTTGCTCTTGTGGGGTGATGAGAAGAGCTCAGTGCCTGGAGGCTCAGTGTGTGGGGATGCTCTTTCATGTCAAAAGCAAAAAGTGTCTCAGTCGGCATGAGATGTGTTTTGCCATCTGGATGGACAGCAGTTGCTTTCATTTTCTCACTCCCAGCATGCAGAGAAAGCAGCACTGCACACAAAATTGAGTTGATTTTTGTGTTTATATTTAGTCACATTACGTGTAAAGTTATGCAGAATAGTAGAATCCAAATATTTTCTTTTTGACTGCTGAAATATTTTTAGTTTTAAAGTAAATCTGATAAGTTATTCATTGGTTGTAAGCATTTCTGAAAATGGGTACAAAATAATGGATGTTAGGGTAGGAGAATAAAAAATGTTTTTGAAATCAATTAGAAATTATGTGAGACAATAATGTGTTTCCATACCTTCAGCACACAGGAGAAGGGCACATACTGGATGCATGTCCAACAAAAGGCCATGATGATTGTCATGCTGCTGCTGCTGCTGCTGCTGATGACGATGATGATGGGACTGGAACATCTCTTTTAATGAGGGAAGGCTGAGCTGGCTTGGCTTAGCCTGCAAGAATAGAAGGTCCAGGGAGGAACTCTTAAACTACAAATATCTGAAGGAGGCTGCAAAGAGGAGGAGTTCACCACTCATTTCAGTGGTGCCCCATGACAGGAGAGAAATTATATCAATTTAACGAATTGTGAAGGTATTCCTTAAGACTACTATAAAATTATGAATGTGTGTTACTTAGATACCTTAGTGATTTTTGTTGTGTGTCTACAGTTCTCTAGTTTAATTTCAGAGCAGGATACCATGGGGCTACTAATGTAATATTTTTGACCTTGAATTAACAGGTGCTGTCAGTGTTAGTTGGTTTCTTAGGGGATTAATCAATGATGAAAAAAGATATGAATCTATGTAAGACTAGAAACAGATCAGATGGACTAAATGGGGGAAGTACAGGAATGGATTTGTTGGGAGAGACATGTTCCTGGTTCTGAATACTTCGCAGCCAGTTACAAAATTAGTAAATGTTGGAGAAATTTCTTCATCATTTTAACCTCTTTTAATTTTGTTTTACATCTCAGGTTTTGTATCAGGAAAGCAAGGGAGGTAAAGAACTGTCAGAGTGTGAGAGGCAATACAAATGAAACACTTACATTGGAGAGAGAATTAATATCAAAGGCAGTGGAGAAGATACTATCTCCCAGCTATCCTTAAATGCCTGAATCCTTATTTGTAGCTTTGGATTTTTATTTTTATTTTATTTTTATTTTTATTTTTATTTTTTTTAGATTTTGCATTTACATTTCACAGTTCTCAATAAAATTAAGTGTGACTGGATTGCTATTTCCAGCCTAAGCCTTAGCCAGAGGAAATTCAATTAACAACAAGAACAGAGGAAAAAGATAAGTAATTACTGCTGTTCTTTTTACCTTTCTTTAAATGTAGATTTATGTTCTGTGAAACTAGATGTCAAAAAAAGATGTTGGACACTTGAGGAGCTTGTAAATAACATCTCTAGCTGGTTTGGCTGATTTGCGTTAAATAAATTAGGCTTTTCAATTTTATAACTCTAATGGGTCCTTTTTACTAATTTATTGAAATGATGCTAGTTTTTTGCTTTACACATTTTTAAAGCAGTTATTTATGGTTTAAATATTTTCAACATCAGGGCTATGTTTAAGTCTTTATGTTTTGTAGACTGGCTTTGCTGTCTTAATATGACATTGATAATATACATTTGCTTCTAGAAATGAAGTTTGAATGAACTGAAAAATATACAAAAGAGTAGAGAATGAGATCTGGCACAGCATGTAAAGGAGGAAGGTTTTCTTGAAGAAGGCACAAAAAATGAGAAAAGAGAAAAAAGTCAGATTACTTCGGCTGGAGGGAAGACATCAAAACTGTTAGTGCATAACATAATTGCCCTGTGACACAAATGACACAAGTAATCTGGTTTAAAAAAAAAATTACTGACGTGAAGAAGCATTCACATGTTTTGCCATATCCTTATGGATGTTTTCTTTCTCAAGAGTGTGTGCTACTGACATTCTTGCTTTTGTCATTAAGTATGAAATTTTCCATTTTTATAATCTTATTAAAACTGTGCTACTGTGCTTGTGCATAAACTGGAGTAAAGGCATAGAATATCTGCAAAGTCATTAAGGATTTCATTAATTTCTTTGCAAAAGAGATCTGTATACTCTGCAATTTGAATGGGCTCTTGGAGGCTTCACAAATGTGGAAAAGATTTTGTTTAGTTTGCTGGGCTTTTTTTTTGTTGTTGTTATTTTTTAAAATTTTATTTTCAAGTGAGGAAAGAAATCCTGTGAGGTTGTTTGCAAAATGCTCACAGAAATATGGGGATCCAACATATGCAGGGGAAATTTCTGGTGATCCTTTAGTTTAGGAGTCTGAGCCTTCAGAACATTTTACTGACACCAAGGAATTTTGACAGATTAAGGGATGAAAATTGATTGCAAGTGTAGAGATAACTACTAATTATTATGTTAGAGAAAAGCGTACTGGAAGGAACTGCATGTCCTTTTGATGGGAAATTTGCCAGCACCAGCAAGATCTTACCCCAAACATTAATTTTATGAGAGGTCTGTAGGATCTCATTCTAGAGATGATTTCTTAATGAAATTCTCAATATTAATTGCAGATTAATTGCCTTAATTTAAATTGGCAACTTCTGGTGGGCAAGCATAATTTGTTGCCATACTGTTAATCACCAGAGAAATTAAGAATAATAAACTAACATTAAAAATATATTTAATATATTACAGAGGATAGAGATTTGGGGTGGATTCCTTGATCCCCTGTCAGTGGGACAGGCAGCCAGTAGAATTGTTCATCAGTTTAATTTCTGATTCTTTCAGTGGAGTGATTTTGAGCAATGCCTGTTCACTTGGATGCCCGAGGAAGGATGGTGATAGTAAACAGTTCAGGCAATACCTTGGAAATGTGTTCCTCTGGTGTGTGACTGGTGGCATCTGCTTGAGCAGCATCATGTAGGTAAGACTAGCTAGATGCATGACATCTGCATTATGTTTTGTTTCATGATGTGAGAGGATTGAATTTACAATTTTATTTAACGCTTTGGTGAGTGAGACATGGCCAGGAATGGTGCTCTTTCATCAGCTGCACGGGGAGAAAAGGAGGGAGGAAGGAAAAGCAATGGGTTTTGAAACCAGTCTCGATATTTCTCTCTTCCCCCCCTCTCAAAGGGGATGCACGTTTTATAGAGCTTAAATGAGTTTGCTGGGAAATAAGTGAATGGTGCTTTGCAGAGAGTGATTCCTTGGCATCAGCGTAAGTCATGCATGGAGTCACAGAAACTTGTCCCTGTTAACTGCAGTGATTCTCAGGGAGGGGGAATATCACAAATGGGACAATTCCAATTATCTGGAGAGATTTCCCACCCTGGCCCCAGCTTTAGTTTAATCCAGAACATTCAGAAATATGTTCTCTGTCTGCCTGAAAAAATGACAGTTAATCCTTGTCCTAAAGATAATAATAATAATCTAGATTTTTCTCCACTCATGTGCACAGAGCACCTAAGTCTATGCAGGCTCATTTCTCTGAAGGTGTTTGTTATCTTTATCTTTCCTTTCTGCTGCATTTACTTGGGACCAGAAGCTGGGATTTTTTCTATTCCATGCTATTGAGGGTGATCTTGGGCAGCACTGGAGGAAGGGGAAGGCAAACAGGATAATTCTCTGCCATGCAGGGATGACAACTGTTATTGCTAAAGAGTCTGAGTATTAAAAGCAAGAAGATTTCCACTGCAGAAGACGTGAACTAAACTATTGTGGAGCTCTGTAAAGACACAGAGAGTTTGGTTTGGAGCATTTAGGCAAGGTTCTAACTTTTTCATTCACAATATAGGTGATTCCTAAAACACCCAATCAATCATTAGATATAAATCACCTGGATACTTCTCTGTTCTTGATATCTGTGGTTGCTGTACTTTGAGCAGATATCCCAATTTAGGATGTCCCAAAAATTAAAAAAAAAAAGACATTTGAGAATTATTTTAAGGAAAACAAAAAGACCAAGAAAATTAAAACTGTGCTGGTTTTATTCCTTTTCAGTATTTTTTTCCTTTCTTTTTCTTTCCCTGAAGCATCTTGTAACCTTTTGTTTTGTCACTGCTTGGGAATTAACAAGATCTCTAAAGAGAGATCACTTAGGGTGCCATCTAATTGCAGGCCTTCTGTTTTAACAACTGTAAGAGATTTTAAGAACACTTTAAGAAGGTTTTGTGTGAGAATTCATCTCATTTCCCTGCTCTTGGGCAAGGAGGTGGCCTCTAAGACTTTTTCCATTTACCCTCCTCAGTTTTGTGGTTTATGGAGGAGTGACACATTTCTTTGTCCCCTGACTGGCTTTAAAGCTCATGATCCTTCTCAGGATGCTGTGATTTCTTACCTCACCCCTTGCAGGTCTGTGTTCCTGCCAGAGTCGTGGAAGAGTTTGCCATTGGTCACTGGGCTTCTGCAGTGCACAGCATTTGCTCGAGAGAAAAGCAAGTGGAAGGAAAAATACAAACAAGTTAAACACAACTAACTTGCTGGAAAGTACCCATTGGTTACTTGAGATTTTAAAATCAGATTTTCCTCAGTTCTTAGTTGTGTAGTGGGGCATTTTATCTGTTCTTGAGTGAGCCTCAGCCAAGTGTTTGTGTCTCTATGGGACCAAGGAGAGCTGTGTGAAGACACTAATTTGGTCTAAGAATTATCTTCATTAACCAGGTGTAGTACTTGAGCTAATAAGCCATCCTTTGATTAGTAGATAACTTTTTTATTTCTTCATAGTGGCAAATTGAAATAGGCTTGTGCTGTTCAGCTCTGGATCTGAAAACACCTTCATAGTTTTGCTTTTTAGCCTTATTGATTCTAAACAACAGCATAAATCATTTTACAGGGGAGCAAAAGGAAATGTCCAGATTTATTTATTTTCCCAGTGACATATGTCAGTTACCTTATGGAGTTTCCAGGCTCCCAAAGATATGATGATTGATTATATTTAGGCACCAGATTTCTTTCAAAACATCACAATGTCAGACATACTAATATTTAAAGGTCCATGTTTTTCTCATATTTTTCTGTATAATGTAAGTGGTTTTCAGTCATAACAGTTGCTTTGATAAGACTATAAGATAACTTTGGAACAAAATTTATCTTTTATTTTTTAAGAACAAACCACATTTTCATTCCATTTTTAAGAAAATGGAGTTTCTTTTTTAAGAGAATAAAAGGTTTTTCTATTCACATTTAAAGCAGATGAGTATTTTTCTAGTTTAAACAGATCGATTTATGGAAGTCTGATGGAATTTTATTTCTAAATGAGCAATTTTAATCTAGTTTTTATCTGTAATAACAAACCTCCTGCAGCACAGAGCTTTCATGTCCATATTAATGTGCTGTGAGCTTAGCTCTTGCTTTGCACCCAGTGTTCAGTAAAGGTAACACAAACTTCATCTTTCCCTAATTTTGTTTTCCTGTTCTGATTCCAAGATGGTGGAGAGTGGAAAAGTGTGGATACTTTTTTTAGGGAGCAAGGATGACACTTTTGAAAGTCGGGATCTCATCCGTGTTGGAGGGCTGCACTGATGAATGTAAACCAGCTCATGAAAGCTGGTTTTGTTCATTTAAAGTCTTAGATGCTTACAGATTTGTAGGTGAATTCTTACACCACCAGTCACTGGCTGTGGCCCAGCTGCGTGCAGTCTGCTTCTGGTGAAGTTAATTCATTTTCTGTTCTTACTGTTGATGTCAGAAATGCTAAACAGACCTTACTCTACCATTTATGTTGGCTGTAGCACAGCTTAAAAGCAGCAGTCTATAGCTCAGTTGCTTTGCATTTTTCTTCTTGTGGGTTTCTGAGATGATGCATGTGCAGGAGTCTCAGAGAAAGTGCCCTGCTCATGTTCTAACTCAGTTCTTTATGTGATGTACAGGTGGTCTGCTTGTATGTGTCAAATATATGCAGCAATTTCATGAAGGCAAAGGATCATGTCCATACTTTCAGGTGAGACGTGTACTCTTAAACCTTCCAGTTCTGGGAGATTTTCTTGTAAAGTAAGTGGAACCTGAATTTAGCAGCAGCCTGAACTAATTTGTGTGCTGCCTAACATTTGTATCAGGCATGAGTTTAACTTACACTGCCCCTTTTGGTGTCCTGCTGTATCCCTTTCTAAGCAGAGCATGATCATGACCCTTATGTAATTCAGAATATCCCTTCCCATCGGTAGAAGCATCTCCTAATTCTGCGTCTTTGCAACAGGATGTGAGCTAGAGGAGGTTGAAGAAACCAGCCTGTACTTAAACATGATTGTGCCAATGATCTGTGTCAGTTGCAGCCTCCGGCAGAGCTGTGGAGCTTTGTAGCTGGGCACAAAGTTGGAGCACTCAGCTGAATACTGCAGCGCATTTCTGCAAAACATGATCAGGAGCAAGACGGAAATGAGCTCCAACACTGTTATTTTGCCCTGATACAAGCATAAAAAATGTGGTTTATGTTTACCTTGGTACTGCATTGGGAGTAGTGCTAGACCACAATATCAGAGAACCGTCGTCATCTCTTTAACCCCATCCTGCCGAATTTCAGCCTCCCTGGTTACTTTTTTCTTAGTTTAAAGAATGAATGAACCCTCTGAGAAGCCAGATTTCAAACACTGACTTTCTTTATCTCTTTGTGTAACCAAACCTGAACTGACTGATTCACCAAATGTTGCCTTTGTTCTATGCATATGCCAGGAAGAATTTCCTGATGCAGCTATTAACAAGTTTTCTCATTTCTATACTTTCCCTGCTGAACAAATGTATTCCTCTTCACTATAATCTTCCCCTGGTTTGACATTTTGTATTTTCAAGGACACAGATATAAATGTTTGTCTGGCTTTACTTTTGTTCACTTCTGTTCTCCTGAAAGGAAGGATTGTCAGTTCTTTGTGTCACTGCAATGCTACTTCTGATGCTGCCAGCAAGAAACAGAAAGGTGAATTGAAAGGTACCAGTAGAGTTTGGGTGGTCACTATGAATGGATTTTCTGGTTGAAATGTAGCACTGATCTTTTGGGTTAAAGATTTTCCTTCAATATTTTTTTCTTCTGATGAGGTCAGAATTCTGCAGGCAGCATTTGTTAAGAGGTGCTGTTAACCTGTGCTGCTTCTGCCGAGTTTCCAGAATGCACATACACTCACGAGTGGAAGTGCAGGACTGTCATGTCATATAAAACAACATTCATTCCTCTTGTGCATCACAAGTGGTTTCCTCTTACCTCCTGACTCCTTCTACCCCTCCTGTTAGTGCAATAGATGTTTTTATTCACTATGCAGTGCTTTCCAAATCACTGGTTTTCTCACTTGATAGCTGCTAAAAAACTTGGAATTTCTAACACTGCTTCTGGCTTTTCATAAACACATTCTGAGAGACACTTGGGTGTCACCATATTCATATAACATAAAGAAGAATTATTGAGTCTTTGTTGCAATATTTATTTTGAAAGGAAAATATAATAAAAGGGAAGATAGAAAGAAATATTAAGACAAATTTTTCATAAAGTGTGTCTGTGCACCTATTTTTATCCCTAGTCAATGTGGAAAAGTTTTTGTCATTCCTGGTCAGAGGTATGTAGCTTAGGTGGTCTTTGTATGAACTTGTAGTACAGAAAGAAACCTGCTTTCCATTTCAGTGCTAGAAAAACAGTTATTGATCACAGAGTAAGTGATACTTTAGATGATAATAGAAATCTGTAAAACTGAATGATGAGGATAGGCCAAAAGGATATTTTGAGATAAAGGATGAAAATAGGCTTTCAGAAAAGCATCCAATTCTTTTTTCTGGCTAATTTCAGACACTGCCTGGATATGAATTGTCAGCCATGTGCAGGGCTGCATCAAAGTCAGTGTGAGTAGAAAGTTGGGCATTGTGATTCTCCCCCTGTGCTACCCCTGTGTGAGACTCCACTGGCAGTGTTGCCCTGGGGTCTCAACATACAGAGGACATGAAGATGCTGCAGTGTGCCCAGAGGAGGCAACAGGGATGCTCTGAGGGCTGGAGCTCCTCTGCTCTGCAGCCAGGCTGGGAGACCTCTGGTTGTTCCAGGAGAAGGCTCCAGAGGGACCTCAGAGCCCCTCAGTTCCTAAATAGGCTCCAGGAAAACTGGAGAGGGACTTGGAACATGGGCTGGAGAGACAGGACACAGGGAATGGCTCCCACTACCAGAGGGCAGGGCTGGATGGGATTTGGGCAGGAATTGTTCCCTGGCAGGGTGGGCAGGGCTGGCACAGGGTGCCCAGAGCAGCTGTGGCTGCCCCTGGATCCCTGGCAGTGCCCAAGGCCAGGCTGGACATTGGGGACAGTGGGAGGTGTCCTTGCCATGGCAGGGCTGGGACTGGATGGGCTTTAAGGTGACTCACAAACCAAACCTTTCTGGGATTCCATGTTTTTGTGTATGAAAGCTCTCTAGTCATCTCTGTGAATCTGTTATGCACTTGGTGTCTTTGAAAATTGGGTCTGAGGCCAAAATCCAATAGATTTATTAAAAACACAAGAGTTTTATAATTCTATTTATCAATTCTGAAATGTTACTCTCTAAAGTCGATTTGCAAACAGTGAAAACTTTAAATAGGTCCTTGTCTTCCTTTTCCAGCTGATTTTAGCAAGGGTGACTTTAGGAATGAATTGCTATCCATGATTATGATGATGATGACAATTATTATCCATTGGTCTGGTTCTCTCAGTTGTTTCTTGTGGTCTTATGCAGCCCTGTCCCAAGTAAATTTGAGCAATATGTTCTATGAATTTAGTTTTAGTGAAGAAGGAAAACAGATACAGTGTTTGGAATTCCAGCTAGATCCACTCTATTGATCCAGGTAAAACCTGGTGATTAAGAGCACAGTTCACTGTCCTCTCTCAGGTTCTCAATTCTGACTTTATTGCTGGTTTCTAAAATGATATTAGAATTGGAATAATGTAAAAAAAAAGCTTTTCTCATCTGTTGTCTTTCCAAAAAATGGATTACAAAATTCTGAAGCTTCAGACTTTTGTGTGCTTTCAGGGTTGTAAAGTTTTTTCTGGAAACCTGTTTATTGAGTACTTTTCCTGCTGGGCATTGCATGATGGACCACAAAGTCAAAAGTGTATAGGTGTTACTGCTTCTGTTTTAAAATAAAAATCATTGCAGTTTTGGTGTTCTTTTTTTTTTTTCCTTTTTTTTTTTTTATTTTTCTTTCTATGAAGATATGAAGCCCATCACAAGTTTGTACAAGTACCCAAAACAGATGGAAGGCTTGCTTAGAGGTGTGTGCAAGGGAGTACAAATGCACATAATGTCCTTTTACAGTTTAAAATAATAACTCTAGATCCATATGTTAGGTATACATCACTTTCTCATGCTGTTAACTCTCTTCTGTCATAGAAATCACAAATTAGTATTCAATTGAACCAGTAAAGAATAACATTTTCCTTTTACCATCTTGTATTGATGCTGTGTTGGCTCTCTTGAAATCATATTTGGTTTGGTCCTTTTCCTTGTCCTACCCATATTTTGCACCTAAAGATGGTGGGAGAGAGAGAAGAACAGATGTGAGTGAAGAGTCAGAGCTATGGGAAAGATTACTGGAAAGAAGATAGGGAGAAAGGGATAGAGAGATGCAGTTTTAAAATCTATTAAATATAGATGCAGCTGTGATGAAGACTAAATTAAAAGCTGGCACTTAAACTTGCTCACTACAGGACAGCTCAGTTTTGATCCTAGATGCGACATACTTTGTAGAGTCTGGAAATAAACTTCTGTGCAATTTAATTTTTTTCTCTAATGATTTCTTTCAAGGTTGCTCAGGGTCTTATGTAGAAGTTGATGGTTCGTATGACATGCTTTTAGATAATACTGAATGGCTGGAGTTGGACTTCAGTGGTTCTTGTGGCTCCCATCTTACTCAGGATACTCTATGATTTTGTAAATTTTTCACTGTCTTTGAAAGTGGAGATATGAAAAACAAATTACAAAAATGATGATCATTAATGTAATCCATTCCTATTTATTAACAAGAAAAGAAAAAAAGAAATGGAAGAGAAATAAAATGACTTTTCATTCCACTGGTTAAAAGGAATGTTTACACAGTGTCTATTCTCATGATGCTATGTGTTGGAAGAGTAACTCTCTTAAATTAAGGTTCAACTGTTAAGTGGTATGATTAAAGAAGTATTGAACTAAGAGTCTCTTGATGTCCAGACCTCTCTTTGGATTGTTTTGATTTTCAGTGCTACCATTTCATCCCAGTGTACCTAAAAACTCTCAGATGTTTTGCTTGCAAAGTGTATGTTTTCACCGTAAAGAAAAATTTCCAGTGTTTGTCATGCATTATCACATCCTAGTCAGAGAGTATTGTGAAAGATGTGCTGAGGTGTTGCTATATTTTTTGATTTTTAAAATATAGAGATAAGGTTTTATGTTAATTTACCAGTTGTTGCAAGTTTATTGAAGTCCTGCTTTGAAGGTGTGTGATTGCCTGTCAGGTATGAAGTGAATGAAAACCATGAATGCCTTGTTTCCTTTGTGATGCAGTTTTACCCCCCAAAAAAGAACATGTTTCTCAAACCCATATATATGTGTTTATATATATATATATATATATGTTAAGTGTTTAGAAAACTATACACTGCTTTCATAGTGCACATGCATCTAAGACATGTATCAAATTGAACATTACAGCAAAATATCTATTTTCATTAGGTTAATGAAATGCTGCATCATACCCTGCTATTAGGAGAGTAATGTTCCCCAAAGTAAAAATAAAGTTCATGCTTGTTGGTATTTTGGTGAGGATTTATCAGGCAAAGTTTTCTCAATAAGTGTATGAAATTGATGTCTGCCTGACTGAAGAGGGCAGTGGTGCCTAATGTGACAGAATCTCCTCATTTTCAACCAAATGCATTTTATTTTTCACTAGATTTCCTTTGATAGATAACCTGAAATTCTTCTATTACTCTTTTAGAAATGCTTTATGCAATTACACTCCAGAAAATTGTAGTTCTGTACATTATCTCATAGGAAATATCAAGGTTTGAACCACTGATGCATCAGCATTCCTGAGATTGACTGCAAAGTCTGAAATAACTTTAAAGCCCTGCTGATTTTTTGTTGTTTTGCTCTGTATCAGTTATTGACTTCTACTTTTACTTCTTTAGAATTTTTATCAAAATTTCAGACTGTAAGGCAAACAGCTGAAGTAATTCTAGGCACAGACTATGAAAACTGATTATTTCATGCCTTTGTTTCTTGAATACCCAAATATAATTGTCTTATCTTGTTTCCTTAATATCTTTTGATGGTAGGCATTTAAAACTGCAAACATTCGGAATCATGAAACAAATCTCAAACTCATAACCAGAAGGAATGAAATATGGAAGGAAAGTGTTGTTTTCTCCCTAGAAGAATACCTCACATTAAAAGCTTACCTATTGTTTGGAAAAACAGAATGAATAAGAGCAAAGAAAAACACTGTCTCCCTGGGTTGTTTTCTTGCCAACATTTTCCTATTTACCACCTTTGTGTATCAGGCAATTTGCTAGAACTCGTGAGATATTCATTACCTTAACGAAAATGTTTTTCTTTGGGTTTCTGTGGAAGTCTTTCAATGCATGTGCTTCTTTTGACCCAAGTAATGCATTTTAACTGTAGTACTAACGAGGTGATGGCAGAATATTCTAAATCAATTTGGGAAAGGTTGTTGTCAGATAAGCCAAGTTGGCAACTTGTTGGAAGTTCCTAAAATTAAAGCATATATCTTAGCTGAAATTCTGTTTAGCCTGTTGATTATATTCTCAAACAGGTAGCCAAATTGGAAAAACCCAACAAACCAACAACAAAAAAACCATCTTGAGAGATCAGGCTAAAACTATTGATACCTCCATTAAACATTTCTAATTAGCTGACCTCATAATGAACTGAAGTTGTTAGTTGCAAGGGTTTTGACAGTGAATGGTCTGTGACTTTTAATTTTGCCTTGTGTGGATTTATTTCTTTTCCTGGGGTAAGTGAAATAACCTCAGCTGAAAGTGAATTAATGCATGTAGGTTGGCCCAGGGATGGCAGGAGAGATCAGACTTAGGGAAGGTGGAAACAGAAATGTTCCCTGTAGCTGTCGTGTGTTGTTTTTTAATCTGAAGCTCTAAAGCTTGTGAAGGGAAGTTTCCTAGCCTTTCTGCAGTTTTCTTGCAGGGAGGGTGGGTGGTGTGTGTTTAAATTCCTCTTGTCTTTTGACAGAACAGATGCATGTCCTTGCAGAAAAATGAATTGGAAAGGGGCTGTTAAAAATGCATACTTCTGGTGGGTTTTTTTTGCATTCAAACCTAGCATATATTCTAAAGTCCTGAGATCAAATAATTTGGGCACCCTGGACTAATTTTCATTATTTGTTTTAACTCACAAATTTAAATAATTAGTGCTTTAACAAGCCATGTTTTGAAAAAAGTATAGAACTTAATCTGTTGTGAGGAACTTCAGTGTTGTTTGGTTTAGTGTGGATTTGTTTATTTTTGTGATGGACAGTGGATGTGTTCAGTGTACAAAGGAATGGTAGTTAAAGAGAGGAATCAGCAAGAAAAATGGATGTGTGTAATCCAGAAACTTCACATTCAGACCACTGTGATGAGTTTTGCTTTGAACTGTGTTCTTTTTGTTTTCAGAAGAAAAAGTGAAAATGAATGACTTGATGCTTAGAGCTAAAAGTGCATAGCACTTTTAGTCTCTGCTCTGATAAATATACCCATGATAAAGAACCATTACAAATATATCCAGCTTAAGTTGAAGCACCTGCACTGTTTTGGTTTGGACAAAATGAGCAGAGAAATCCATATGGGAGACACTGAATAGCAAAAAGTGATTGGGTTTTATTTTGAATCTTTCTTTTTTTTCATTATTAATCCTCCTCTACACAGGCTTTCCCAGCAGCATTGTGCTTGGCCACTCACTGCTGCTTCATGGGCTTTCAAAACAACTAGTATATTAAATTTTCTACATACTTTGGCTTTTTTTTCCTATCATCTGTGAGGTGCTTTTGAATAACCCATTGTCTGCAATGGGCAGCACTCACCCAAATTATCTGTTTCTTTGCATGGATGTGGATCACAGATGAATATTTATTGATTTGTAGGAAACCAAGTCTATCAATAAGGCAGGTGATCCCTTTTTAGGTAGGAAAGCCTTGAAAGACCTGAAGCTTCATGGCAAATTTTGGAGGGAATTGTCTTTGGCATGAGAAGCAGTGGGAGGTCAGCTTCTATGCTGGGAATATCTCATCTCTCTTTGAGGCCTGAGCCTTCCCTCAAAAACTGTTTTTCACTAAGCACTGTTGCCATGGCTCCTAATGAGAGAATGATATCAAATGGCTTTGATGACAGATAGCAAATATGTCCTGCTAATCCACTCCAGGGGCAAATATTTGTTTGCTGAGAATTTCTTAATCTCTGGAACTAAGTGAATATGTTCAGGGACAGCAAATAACATAAACATGCTGGCAGAAGAAATGTGATCAAGATGGAGAAACCCTCAAAAAGGAAGGTTTCTTCCAGTTTTGCCTGATATTCCTAATGGGTATCTATTGAATACATAATTGGCTGATAGGTGCCTTTCATTCTGCAGTGAGTTTGAGATGTGGAAAAGAAGGTGATAATTGAAATTTTGAGTAGTAACCATCATATCCTTTTTGAATCTGCATTGCTTTTCAGATGAGAAAGAAAATATCAACCTGTGTCTTTGTGGGTCCACTGGTTCTCAATAAGGAGCAGCTTGGTCTTCTCTTGAAATCCCCCCAAACATCTGTCAGATATTTTCCCTCAGAAGCTGAAACCTGCAGTGTCTACAGACAGTGAAAGTTTAGGGATTTGTTTGAATTTTCATGGAAAGGTCTGCAGTTGTGTTTTATATTTTACTGCTTATCCTTATGAGAAGATGATTGGTCTTTGGACATCTTTTTGGATGCTGAAATTTTGTCTAATGGATCATCTTTAAATCTTGGCTTATAGATTTTGAGAATACCACTAAATCATCCACTGTGTTTTATCTCTCAGTTATATGAATAAAACCTGGTGATTTTAGAGAGAAGATTGCATTTTCCACAGTGTTACCTCATCTGAGTGTGCCATAGCAGGATTTTATGGAACCCAGGTCCATGTACCATCTTCAGTTGGAAGTATAAAGTAGGAAGGGAGATATCTGAGAGGGTGTCTTTATTTACCCTTTCTTTATTCTTCCCAGACATTTTCCTGAGCATTCATAATGATTCTTGGCTTTTTCCCCACTCCTCTTTATCCCAGTAAAAAGAAGAATATCAGGGGAGAAGTCAAGCCCCAATAAGGCTGGTGACTGGTTTAACCCTTGCCTTCAGGTCTGTGGGTAAGAACAGGATTGATGTCCCAGCACTTGTTCCTATCCATGCACATGGTGTGCTTATATACACAGTGATAAGGAAATCATAGTAGTTATTAAATCCATTTTTTAGGGAATGACAAATTTTAGTATTGTATATGCAATGCAAATTCTCTATAAACTCAAAAGCTCTGCAAGAGCTTTGGATGTAAAATGTAGAAGCAAATAAACCTTTTTTTTAGGATGAATTTCTTTCTTTCTAAATACATGTAGACCTCAAATAAATCCATAAGCATCTTAAGACTATGGGAAATCCATACTGTTATGACATCTGTTTTTCTATACATCTGATCAGTATTTATTTATTTTTTTATTTTCACTTTGCTACAGATGTATAGGTGTGCTTTCATATATATGGCCTCAAATTGAGAGAGAGGAGATTTAGATTTTGGGCAGGAATTGTTCCCTGTGAGGGTGGGCAGGGCTGGCACAGGGTGCCCAGAGCAGCTGTGGCTGCCCCTGGATCCCTGGAAGTGTCCAAGGCCAGGCTGGATGGGGCTTGGAGCAGCCTGGGGCAGTGGAAGATGTTGGGATTGGAACTGGATGAGCTTTAGGGTCCCTCCCAACCCAAACCATCCTGGGATTCGTGATATTTATTTATTATTGCAATGTATACATAACTGCACTCATATAAATAAAGTACCTTGTTAGTATTTGTCTAAATCTGAACTGTCCTTTGTAAGTACAAGAGGGACATATATTAGACTTTTAATGAATTATTACCATAATCTAATCCTTTTAAATTTCTCTCTGGATTTTTCCTGTCTCCATATGTTTTCCCTATATTCCTCTCTTTTAGAGACTTTTTTTGCCACTGTAAGTGCCCTATAAACAAAATTCATTAATTGAAGAAAGGTAGCAGTGCTGAGTTTATCATTAGAAATATCAGAATTTGAAAAAATGTCTTCTCAAAAGGAAATTCAGTCTCATGCTATTAATTTTATCTAGCTCACCTGTCTGTCATCTGCTAATATTGAACTTTAACTTTCATTGAAACATTCTCTCTTTTTTTTTTTTCTTTTCTTGTTCCCTTTTCCTTTGTCCTTCTGGATTTGAGAAGGATATTGCTGAAATGTTCATGAATCCTGTCAGCAAATTGTCTTTGGCTTAGATTACTTTCTTCCTGTCATACCAATGTCAGGAGCCTCACAGAGGTTCAGCATCTTCTGTGGTGTCTGACCTCCTAAGGAGCAAGATCTCAGCACTACAAGAGGCTCTACAAAAAGGTACCAAAGACTCAGGTCTTTCATTAATTTTATAGTGATTTTTGTACTCACTTCCAGGCACTGAGGCCCTTCTCTTATGCACAGCTCTTTAAATCTTCACCTTGGTTAATGCATGTTATTTCTATTATAAATTCTTGGAAGATTCTCTGTGGGCCTTCAGAAAATTCTCCTTAGTGACTTTTGCAATTTACAGGGTTTATTAAATTAAATTTCTCTAAGAAATGTCCAAGGTCTCTCAATTCCTGGATCATCCTCTCTATTAGTTACCTTTGGGACTGGATTTGAGCTTTTATATTTGTCTTTTATTTCCCAGTATTCAGCTACCAAATGTCTCACCATTTTGTAAATACTGATTTATTTCTCTCATGTTTTTTTCACTTTTTTAAAAAAAGAATCTGTTAGAGCATTAATGCAGAATTTTTTTTTCTTTTTTTTTTGTTTAAGTATGAGGCTAGGAAGGATGTCTACTCCACTGCTTTTTAGCCCCACAGAACATTTTTTTTTTCTGTAAGCATAAGTTCATCATAATTTTGAGTTGTTTTCCTGGGCAGTCATACATTTTGTACAAGAGCTCAAATGCAATCTGTAAATGTTTTTCTATCCCAGTTATAGTATTCCTGAAAAAGGAGGTGAAAGAGGTTTTCAAATGAAGGTTGAAAAGGAATATGAATGATGGAAGATGAGCCATTTAGTGAAAAAATGAGTGGAGGAGATGGTTGGAAGGGAAACTAAGATAAAAATGAAAAATGAGAGGAAAATAGAAAGGGTAAACCAGGATGAAAAAATACTTGTGCTGTTGAAAGCCTTCACTTAGAGGCTTAAAATATTCACCTGCCAGATGTTTTTAATAGGTGGGATCTGTTCAACTACAAAAGTTTGGTATGTTCAGAAAAGATATGTGAGACTGTAGTGCCTCTGCTGGGAATTTGGTGTGACTTGGGCACTAAACACAGTTTGAGCTTTAAATACACCATTGTCCCTGAATTTCTGTTCATCCTGGGCTTATCTGAAGTTCCTCTGGAAAATTTGGGATGTGTATAACCGGAGGCATTATTTCTTAACTCATTCAAACCTTTGCAAATGCATAAAAATTAATAATAGCTAATAATTAATAATTTAAAAAATTAACTTAGAAGCTCCACAGGCATTCATTAAGACCCTTGCATCAGTGCTAATTGCAGAGAAGGTACCTTATTATCTACTTTCAGCCTTTTACTTACTCAGAGCTTTTTTTCTTTTTTTTAATATAGTTGCTGCTTCCACTGCAGCACTGCAGAGGTATGAAGTTTGTCTTAATTTGCTAAGGTTATGTTAGTGAATGGTGGAGCTAAGTGGAAATCATATTTTGACAGTGTATAAGTCCATATTTTTACCCAATTAGAATATTTTTCTGTCTTTTATAGCCATAAGCCTAAGCTCTACTGCTCTACATGCCCTCATTAAAAACTGAGGAGAAAATCAATACATCACAGCAACATTAATTGGTAGGGTTTTAAAAACTGAATAGCTACCAATTTTGATAAATGTATTTTACTCAGCTTCTGTTCTGTCAGAGAAATAACATTTTAAGTAATACGAATGCAGTGCTCTTTGTAGTGTTTCTTGAAGAGAGGAGAGAGTTGCAATACTGCAGCTAGATTTTCAGGAAACCCTGAACAGTCACACACATAGACTAAGGCTTTTTAAAATGCTTGTGTCATCAGAGACATGCAGAATTTGGAACATCCAGAATGAATTCCAAATTATGAAGTATTTCCCATAAGCCCTAGTGTTAGTAAGTTACACTGTGTAATAATATATACAGTATAAGAAGTAAGAACTTCTACGTTTGTGGCAAAACTCCTTTAGTGTTTAGAAACTACATTTTCTCTTAAGGACAGCTTTATTATATGGACACTTTTTTCCCTTCCCTTCCCTTCCCTTCCCTTCCCTTCCCTTCCCTTCCCTTC
>PYHW01009314.1:1419170-1453746 GCA_013186435.1 Turdus rufiventris | reverse complement strand
TTTTTTTTTTTTTTTTTTTTTTTTTTTTTTTTTTTTTTTTTTTGGGTTTTTTTTTTTTTTTTTTTTTTTTTTTTTTTTTTTTTTTTTTACAGTGAAATGAAAAGCGCAGTCCCTTCTATTATGTGTGCCTAGCCCAGAATTGTTCAAAACCGGGAGTGATAGATGTACTGTTTATAGCAAGATCAAAACTATCAAGAAGTAAACCAGGATGTTGTTAAAAGAAACCACCACAATACAGTGAAAACCTCTGAAACTCTGGAATCCTGAGAAAGGAGCTGGCTGCTGTGGAATATCTAGAGATTGGCGAGATAGAAAAATGAAAATTTTTGGTCCTCAGTGGAAACCAAGTCCATGTATGAAATGGTCTTTGTAAATCTTTTGTTTCACATTTCTTAATTTCTGGCTAACATCAGGCAAGAAAACACCAATTAACTGTTGCCCATGGATAATACAGCAGGTACATCCAATTTTGTGCTTTTTAAATGGTACCAGGCCACTGGGACCAAAGGGCTGAAGTGGAAGACGAATTGTTACAGGTATTTTTCTTAGAGCAGCCTTCTGTTGCCATGGGATCTGCAAAGGATGGGATCTTCAAGCTCAGAGGTTTGCTGGTAAAGGAATCTTAAGTGAATACTGTGAAAATGAGCAGAAAAACACAGAGGATGACTGTAACAAACTGATATTGGGAGAGATGTGCTCCATGAGAGCAGCAGGTTTGTCTCCTCCTCCCCTCCTGATGTTCCCCTGGCATCACATCAACCTTGTGCTTCACCAGCCCTGATTGCTGTTCCTCTCTGGGAGCATCAATTGGCCACAGAAATCCTCAGCTGCAGCTTATTCCCACATTAGAGTAAAAACAGTTGCTGCAGGAGGAACACTCCTTTTATCTTTACAAATCAAGCAGGGTGTTCATGCAACTACAGTGTAATCCTGTTTCTTAAGCCCTGTAATAGGGAATTTGGACTGAGAGTACACAAACTTTAGAACTGAAATGCTGTGTGAGCCATCCTCCAAAGTCCACAGACAGATACAGAGGGAAAAAGGATTTTGCTTTTTAAATATTGAGATTTTTTTTTCAGAAGTATTCTCCTGCCATGAAAGCCTATCTTTCATTGTTTTTAAAATCCAGAGATTTGTAAGTCGTGTAAAAAAAATCCTGTCTATAGAGGAGTGCCTTAGGCAGGTAAGAAGTGGCACAGAAACTGTCCATACAGCAAAAAATGCAAAGAAGTCTCTGAAAGCAGGAAAAATGAATCCTGCATTACTAAAATATGCAGTGTTTCCCTTGTTTCCCCACAGGGCAATGCCATGTGCTGCCATTTGCATTTCCCCAACAGTGAAACCACAGCCATGTAAAATTAATGAGAGTGTACAGAGTGTGTTTAACAAACGCTGACACATACCCTGTGGTGACTTGGCATCCAGCATTTTCCTTGGAATTGATAGAGATGTGCAGAGCTTACTGGGGAAAAAAACCCAATGCACAGCATCTGTAAATAAATGACTATGTCCCCACAGTCCAGCAGGCACTGGACAGGTCTGGAGCTGTCACACACTGCAGGACACCCAGACCAGCAGGCAAAACATGTCCCCTGTGGCAGGACCTGGTGAGTCATGTTTGCTTCTGAATGGGACTGCTCAGTCCATTCTGAAAACCTCTAAAATCTTTTCCTCAACCTCTTTAAAGGTTTTTGCTGTCAGGATTTTGGCGCAGAGCAGAGAAAACGATTCTTGTTCAGTTGCCTCAAGT
Source organism: Turdus rufiventris (assembly GCA_013186435.1). Lineage (NCBI taxonomy): Eukaryota > Metazoa > Chordata > Aves > Passeriformes > Turdidae > Turdus > Turdus rufiventris. Next base: position 1,451,996 of record PYHW01009314.1, on the reverse strand, counting down.
ACAACTCACTTCGCAGCTCCCCATTCTATAATTTCCTATATTTATTCATACCAATACCTTGACATGTTTTGCGTCCTGCATATAAAATATTTGATGAAATATTTAGTCTGACAAAGCTTTAAGATGGCACAAAACATTAATGTTATTAATCTCTTTATTCTTACCTGTGTGCTATTTTCAGCAAATTCCTTCATGAGTTTGAATATTTCCAGGTTATCCCAACAACACTGTGGACAGGGCTATGTGTTCTGTGCTGCTTAACTAACTAGTTGTTGAAGTGAAGGAAAGTTCTGTGTTTTTTTTTTTTTTTTTTTTTTTTTTCTGTGATGCATGTCTTGTAGATACAGAGCCCTAGGTCATGGCTTTTTATTCTTCTTCAGGAGGGTCAGTATCTTGCTCATGGACTACTTTGTTATAATATATGTGAATTTTGACCACAGTTGTATTTGAGTGAAGACTGGAGCTGTTGTGGGATAGGACCCTGAGCAACCTGGCCCAGTGAAGAGTATCCCAGTCCATGGGAGGGAGTGGCAAATGGAATGGTTTGGGATGAAAGGGACCCCAAAGCCCATCCATTCCCACTCCATCCATGGCAGGGACACCTTCTGCTGTCCTCAGTGTCCAGCCTGGCCTTGGGCACTGCCAGGGATCCAGGGGCAGGCACAGCTGCTCTGGGCACCCTGTGCCAGCCCTGCCCACCCTGCCAGGGAACAATTCCTGCCCAAAATCCCATCCAGCCCTGCCCTTGTCCTTTCAGTTCATTCCTCTCCATCTTTCCTGTAGCCCCTTCAGGCACTGGAAGGTCACAATGAGGTCAGCCCAAGGTTTCTCTTCTCCAGGATGAACAAATCCAATTCCTGGCCTTTCCTCACAGGAGAAGTGTTCTTGCAGCTGAATTGCTCATTATCACAGTGGTTGATAATCCAGCTGCAGCTCTTTCAGCTCCACAGTAGGTTGCCTCAATTAGCAGTTTTTCTCTGAAAAAGGTGTGAACTGTGAATTGTGAGAGAGAAATCACTGGACTTTTATAACAAGATGTGTTCGTCATTAGATATTTTGCTCTGAGAAGAGAATAACCCTCCAAAAGAAATTTCTTAAAATTTGGAGTCTTAAGACTGCACAAAAATGGAAATACATACTTATAATAGTATATTTCAAAGGAACACCCCACCTCCTGAACTAAATGGAAAATAATTACTGAAGTAAAAGCTGAACACTTTCCAAATTGTGCAGGACAAAGAAATTGCAAGGAGGCTTCTTAATGTGAAGTAAATCCCTTAATTAGACAAGCTATCACTCAGTACCTCACTTGATTCATTAGCAGTCTGAAATATTGCTGTAATAATTAGAAATAAGTATGTGTTACAGCTGAAAAGCACTGAATTAAAACATATGGCATCCTCGAATGATACCATTTTTAGGGGAGGTAACTCAGACACCTGCATCTGGTGTCTTGGACACCATTAGGGATACTGCAATAATACAGTATTCAGAGTTGATGTTTCTCATCTGTTTTGATTTAGTGTTTTATGAAACTCTATATTTTAACTAGCTGGCAATCCTATTCACTAATCTAATCAAAATAATTAACTATAGCCACAAAGCTTATATTGCAAAATATTTAGAACCAGCTTTTTGGTTTTTTTTAAATGTTCAAATATAATCCACTTCCAATTTGCTACTGTATAGATAAGATCATGACAATGTGTCAGGCTTTAAAGTGTTGGTTTGCCTGATACATGATACTTTCTTTTAACTGAGTATTTATCATTTTATAATTCCCGTTACTTTTAAAAGAACCACTTGCTAAACATTTATCCAGTCTTTGCACAATTAAAAGACTTTGGAAGAAAAGAATCTCTGGAAAAGTGCACGTTACTGTCTTGCTATCCATTTCTTAGAAGTGTTTTTCTCAAAGCCTTGCAAGACTGTTTTTCATGAACGCCTGAAGAAATTTTTCAGCACCAAAAGCATACAGGATTAAGAATTCAAATACTGTATTAATTATGAAAATCTATTCATACATGCTGGGCTAATCCTATTCACTCCCCTCACAAGCACGTACCACTTGAAAAGGTGAAGAATGAATAACACGTTTATAGCAAATGAATGCAAACTAGCTGCATGAATATATTTTGGCTTCTTTCCATTGGGCAAATGTTTGCACAGTCACTTGGCCTTTACACAGCAAAAATTCAGGAAGAGAATTTTGGAAATCTCTGCGAGGAGCAAATATTCAGTGATGAAGAGGAATGAATGCTCCATTTAACTGTCTTGCCTCTTTGCAGGACAAGTTACTGTGAGATGAACAGAAAATGAATTTGTTGCAATGGGAAGATATAACAAAAGTGACTTTTGATTGTTCTACCTGTTCCTTTCTTTCATCAGGCCTGCAGTGATTTTCCTAAGTTTGGTTGCATCTCCTGTACTCCTTCATACCTTTTAGATATAATGAAATTTTGTTGGGATAAGCATTGACTTTAATCCTCAGCTGTTTGGGAATGGAACATCACTTTCACCCATTTACAGCCAGGCAAAGTCTGGCAGTTGAGCCTTTAATGATTCTCTAGAAACTGCAGATGAAAATTTAGGAGGTTTATTTTCCTGCTGCACAGAAAGTAATTGAAACAACTTTCTCTATGATAAACTCAAGACACTACTGCTTTTTATCCTTTTCCAGGAGGGTCAGTACCTTGCTGATGGACTACTTTGTTATAATATATGTGTATTTTGGCAATAGTTGCATTTGAGTGAAGACTGGAGCTGTTGAATAAAATTTCATTTTTTTTTTCCTCCTTAATATTGCCACATCCTTCAAACCATCATTTTTACCCTGGAACTGCAGAGATGGAAAACAGCAGAAAAGAAAATAGACACACTGTTGAGGTGATTCAGGACTTCTTTCCCACATTTTACTTTACTGGGCATAGTTTGACCAAAACCAGTTTAACTGTTCAAAGCACATGAAATGAACATGATGAGAAATGTTGAAGGAAATTAGGAGTGCAATTCTTGAAAATTCCTACAGATTTTTGACCTTGAATCATCTTCCTAAATGAATAACAATGATTTTACTTCAGAGTTACATTTAGGGTTTTATTTGTCTAGTTTTTAATTTTTTTACTATTTTTTGCTTGTTGGTTTTGTTTTGTTTGTTTGCTTGTTTGTTTTTTGTTTGACTGGCTGGTTGGCTGTTTAGGTTTTTTTGGCTTTTGTTTCTTTCCCCTGACATGGAAGAAACTTAATTTTGGTTTTCGTGATTGTTAATGGTAAAATATAGAGCTATAAAATCTAAGAGAAATGACGATTCAGAAGATTGATTCAAGAAATAGACATGAAGAAATCTTATAAATATTTAATTACTATTTTTCATTGCAAATTTTACTGTCTCATTTTCTAATAGAGCTAAGGGCTGATACATTACATATAGATCCAGTCTTGCATTAACCAACTTTTAGAAATCTATTTAAATGAAATATGCCTTCAAGGAGGAAATCAACCACACAAGATTGACTGTGAACGCTGTAAAGTCATTACTCTTTATATTTTGTAAAGCACATTGATCTTTTGCTATAATAATTTATTTTAAGTCCAATGAGAATAAAACCAAGTCTTTAATCATGTTTGATTTCTTAAGAAATAGGGCAAGAGAAGTGAACAAGGGTCAGTTTCTGAGTCACTTTTACTTGTCTAATCACACAGAGGGTTACAATCCTACCCCCTGCCTCTGGCAAAGGCATCATTATTTCAGAAGAAAAAAATGTACTGTGCAAATCACACTGAAAATTGTCAGTTTTGTAGTGGAATCTGGGTCAGTCAGGTCAGTCACACATGGGCAGAAGTGCCTTTAGCTTCCCCAGCACTGCTGGAGTTGCTCATTCTACAAAACACACACCCACAAACACTGCCCTGTGTATTAATCACCATTAACATCCTTAACACCAGGGCCAGGACAGGGCTTGGACCAACCTGGGATGGTGGAAAATGTCCCTGCCCATGGCAGGGGGTGGCACTGGGTGGGCTTTGGGGTCCCTCCCAACCCAAACCAGTCTGTGATTCTGGAATTCTGCAGTGTTTTTAGAGATTGGTGAGAGTGCAGGAGGTAAATGAAGGTGGCACTGGGGAATGTTCATATTTTTAACAGCTTGAGAAGTTACTTTTCCTTCCTCTTTTTTTCAGGAAGTTTGACCAAAGCATGTCTGACATATTGATGAGGAGATTTTGTCACATTGGCAAAAGCAGGTATGCTGAGTTTGGAGAGCAATGAACAGCAATGGAGAGAAACACAGAACACAAATTTTTGTTAGTGTGATAGCAAGAGAAGGTTGATTTGGAGGGCTTTATGCTTATTAGTCACAGGCAAATAGGCAGCACTTTTTAGATGCCCCTGTGGGGCATTCCGCTATACCTGACATATTTTATTTTCTTCAAAAGAAATTAATGAATAGAGTTCTCTGGAAGAGACAGAGGAAACAGAAAGCAGATCATAAGAGAGATATCTGGGGTGTGGATTTAGAAAATGAGCCACCAAAATGTGCAATTTACCTCTAAACTGTTATATATTTGTCCTGTCTTGGTTGTACAGATGTGTTAAACATTTAAAACAGGAGGGCCAGTCCATTTTTACATTTCACTCATTGACATGGTTGGTTTTACAAATTAGGAACTTCCCAGAACCCTTCACAGCCAGACACTGCAGTATAGGGAGCTTTGGTGCATGTCAACATTTCAGGAATAATTCTTGAAATATGGGAAATTTGCCATTTGGAAGAGAGTTTGCTTCTTGTAGAGATGCATTAGGAGAAAGTGGAAATATAGATTTCATAAAAAACCCCACAAGACTTCTCATATTGTGAGACATTTTTGTTGTTGAAAGTGGTAATTTAGCAAAACAAGCCTTTCATGAGAAAGTGCTTGTTTCAGTTAACTTGTCAGGAAATGCTTTGGAAAACAGTGATTTTTATAATATCAGGTGCTTGCTTGTTACAGTGAAGATTTTGATTTGGTTATCTGAAACAGAATTTAAGTGCATGATACTCAGAAATTTAATGAGAAGTGAAACTGTAATCTTCACAAAACCCCTTAACATTAAACAGGATTATTTTGATGTCAGGAGAACATTCTGAGTAATTCAAACTGAAAATACACTTATTTTGTCAGTGCTGAAAATTTTGTCTGAACTATAGGTCATGAGAGGAAAAAGCAATCTCCTGCTCAGTACCAGCATAACACCTACTTCAGAAATTGTGGTGCTGGAACAACTTGTCTGATGCAGAGGATGAAGCATTTCAGTGTTCCTGAGCAAGAGATCTCTTTGTTGCCTAAATGACTCAATGAATTTGGTAATGATTTCAAAAGAATAAATTCATTTTTCTGTATTTTATAGCATTACAGAGAAACTGGGAATCATCAAAATACAAAAAGGTCACTGGGCTTCCACTGCATAATATTTTGTAAACTGTTTTTTCATGACTTTTTTACCCCCATTTTTTTGTTTTCTGTCAAGTAGAGAATTCTTTAAAGACACCAAGGTTACTTATTTAAACTCAGCCTCAGGACAGCTTCCTGAATAAAATTTAGACTTTCATGTATTTTACTTACAATTTATTCTATGTTTTATTAGGAGATGATTACCTTGGATACAGAGTTAAAAAAATACCCCACAGTTTTGATCTAAAATAATTTACAACACCTTTAATTTGAATGACAGATGAGATAATAGTGGAAAAGTGGCTGAGGATCACAAAGCTTATAAATTTTTAAACAGCCTCAATTTTCAAAGTTATAGACAGTGTATTTTATATTAATATGAGCTTTGCATAAATCTGTATGGACAGCAATCATGCTCTTGTCTTTGTAAATAAAATAGCTGCCACTAAGGTGTGTGTGAGTCCCTATATCTATTGTATTTTCTTATACAGGATTGGAGTGAATAGTGCATGTGGTAAAATGAGTAATGACATGGAATAAATGAAAAAAGGATGAAAGTGATACACAATTGCAAATTTCATTTTAATGTTCATTTTGAGGAGAATGCATAATTCACTTTATGGTTTGACTTCTGCAGATGGCTAAATAATGCAAGTAAATAATTGCACACCATGTAAATAGGAGAGGAATTAGCAGAGAAGTAACTTCTACTTTTGCATTCACCACATTTCATTCCACCTTTGTTAAAGACCAGGTGTGTGTGTGGTCCAAAAGAAGGACCTTTCCTTTCAGATTCTGAGTTTGTGCCTTGTCCAGGTTGCAAGAGCTCAAAAGTTTCTTTCATATGGCTGCTTTGTAGCCAGAAAACAATTTAAAGGTCTGATTTTCTTTAGACATATGAAGAAACAGAAATTAAAAAAAGAAACAGAAATTAACTCCCAACTAGCACCTACAGCACCTCTTTCCAGTGACTGAAGAGACCAATCTTCATCCAGTTTTCATGGAATTCTGATCTTCCACTCCTGATTTTTCTGGGTTTGATCCTATGCTGGTCCCTATGTGTCTGTGTGGATGACAGGTTCAGTCAAATAAAAATTCAGGCATTTCTCTTTATGCATTTTGGTGGTGTTCTCCACGAAGACAATGTCTGTGGTTTCCCAGCTAGAGATAAAAGTATTTAGCCCATAATTTCACTGAGAATTAGGCAGATGTGCACATTGTGGACTCAGCACTGCAAACTGCTATCCATTCTCCACAGTGAGAATGTCTCCACTCTCCCAGCTTCCTGGGAAGGCAGTGACAGACGAGGGTAATGAGCAGCTCCAGGACAGTGCCCTTTGCTTTCTAGCAAATTAACTTCACAGAGACACTACTTCCTTTTCTTCTAAGCTGGCTGCTGAGCTTTAGCCATATTATCTGCTCAAAAGGAATTGAAAAGATGAGCTAAAATATGCCTATCGTGTCTTTCAATTTATAGGGAATAAAGAATCAAAGGAAGCTAAAACCTCTCAAAGCACCAGCTGTAACACAGTCCAACTACTATTGAGTCTGAGCAACTTGGTTATTTGAATGCTGCTAAATAATTAAACATTCTTTCTCATGTCTGTTTTCCCACTCAGTGTTTCTAATTAAATTCTACAGAACACAGATATCTTATGTATAATTTGTTCTTTCAGGGGCAAGCACAGATGAATGCAAAAAACCTGGAAGCTGGTTGGATTGGTGAGTAATCCCTTGCTAGCATGAGCTGCATCATCCCTTCTTTAATAGCTTGAACAAATTCAGAAGGAGATAAAACTATTGTCATTCTGCCTTTGAATGAGCCAAGCTCCTTATTGCCTCATGTCCTACCTCTGTGATGAGCTCAGGGGGTGAAGGGAAGGGTGAGAACCTTTAATGGGAAAATTTTCCAAATGAAATTACTGTAAAATGGAACATAGGTGTGACCTGAGGGTGCTTCTTCTGCCAGTTCTTCAGCTAGCAGTCGTAAAAGAATCTGAAAAGTTTTATTTGTTTTAGTTTTAATCACACTTCTATAAGAACAGGTGATGCTTCTGGGCCATAAGTTATGGGGTGGCTACGTGTCCTCCTGGTGAATGATGCTTTACAGGAGGAAATTGTTCTTGAGTCTTATTAATACATCCTTTCCTTCTGGGAACACTGAAAACAGACCAAAAATGTTACAAGCCCAATAAATCTGACACTTAATTTCTCTGAAAAGTATCTTCTTAACAATCTGAATCATGAACCATACCCACAATCATGAGGGTATTTTTTAGTAATGAAGGTCATGTGTAGTCTGTTTATGACTTTCACTCAGAATATGTACTGGGAAGGCCAAATCTTGTCTCTCCTGACTCGATTTCTTTTTGACATAGACTCTGTTCATGTCACCTCATGTAGTTGGTCCTACTAAAAAAAAAAAAGGTAATAAAATATCCATACCTGTGGCTATAGAAAAACAATTTGTGAAAATGTGCTTTTTCCAGAACTCATTGTATTCGTGCTTAGGGAGATGTAAGAAATAGACATAAAGGAAAATTCCATCAGATGGAATGACTGAAATTTTTTTGTCAGGTCAGGACTTCAAGATGTCCACATTCCGGTTTGCTGGCTCGGCTGCCAGGCATGCTGTCTGTATTTTTCTATTCCTAAATCTTAGTTCACTGTAGTCAGTATTTCTGCATTTGTAGAATTAGCATCAATTGTCCTTCAATAAAGAGCAAATCAGAAAATTTTGGCAAGTTCTTGCATTGCTGACAATCACAGTTTGAAAGTACTCAACAGCATCAGTTTTATTGATTTTATTACAATTAATTCAATCTTGATGCTTTAACTAGTTTCCCAGTTTGCATATACACTTTTGATGTCATGCTTGTGAAATTTAAATTTTTTCTCAACATAAAAATAGTAGAAACCAAACCATTGCAATTTATAAATAGCAGGTATTTCTAAGTGCATTCAGCAGAAGCTTTGAAAGTCTCTAAAGATCTGACAATTCCCTCTCAATTTCTTCCCAGCTCTGATGCAGCTCCATGGTTATTTGAAGGGAAGTAGGTGGCTGGTGCTGCTTTAGGAATCCCCACGTCTTGGTGTAAGTGTGAGTGTAAGTCTCAGAACACTTACTGGAATTAACTTGGACTCAGAACACCCATGGGATTGAACTCATCAGGAGTTTTATAGAGAAGGTGATGTTATTTCTGAATCCCAGCAAGAGTCTGAGGCTTGCAGAGCTCAGCACTGTCAAGAAGGATGCACTGGGAATTGGCAGAAACACCACTGCTGGGAATATTCAGGTCTAAGGTAGATTTTGATGCTTTCCCTGAGTTAATGTTTAACCACTGTGCTTAAGCAGTGGCTCAGGAGAGATTTCCAAGGTTCCACTTCAAGTGAGCCAGCTCTAGGTGGCACTTACTTCTTTCCTTCCTTTCCCAATCTCAGCAGAATTTGCTTCCTCACGGACCTCTCCTGGGGCCAACACTACTTTCACAGTAGGCTTTGGGACTATTTCTAGTGAATGATCAACTTCAGGTTATTCTTCTTCTTTTGTGAACAGCTCTATAGAGGTGGAGAGATCAGTTCTGATGTTTTTGATAATAATTTATTCTGCTCAGTTGCAGAAGTTAAAGTACTCAGAAAGGGCCTGTAATTTATAGTTCCAGTTCAAGCAATGTTCCTGGCAGTGAGAAACAGAGACTGATGGAGGAAAGATAATGATTCCTTCTTTTCACCCAGAATCCTGTTTCACCCATCAAAGAGAGCACACAGTGGCTCACAGCAAGTCTGACTCCTCAGTCCACGCATTGTTTAGGGACAACAAGAGCTGAGCTTCTGCTCTGCTTCCAAAGCTCATCCTAACTCTGAGGGAAAATTCCTGGCAGTGCAAAGTGAGAGGTTGACAGGCAGCAAAGCCATTGCCTTTCCCTGTGTCTCTGTACCACGAGAATTAAGAAATACTAATAATAGAAAAGTTATTTTCTGCCAGAGGCAGGGTTGTGTTTCTAACTGTGGTGCTGCCATCAGTTTTAGGATTCACTTTTTGTGCAAAGGGGAAAATGTAACATTTAGCCCAGTATTAAGCTGCTCTTTGATTTTTTTTTGGTGCTGAAAAATTCAGGGATGCGCTTACTTGACAGTATTTTTAAAGACTGAATATTTCTGGCATTTTTTTCACAGCAGGCTTAACAGCCTGGACAGACTGTGAGTGACAAAGTTAAAAAGGGAGTTTGAAGTTTAAATAGTCAAAAGTGGAGTGCTCTAAGTACAAAAACTCCAAGAACACCCAGAGGCACTTCATCTTTTGAAGATTCTGAATTTCCAGGTCTAGAGTCACCATACAGATTCAGTGGTACAGTCATTTAAAGCAAAAGATTCCTGACTAATTCCTCAAACTTACCTTATGCCTTCTACACTTCAAAGAAGACATTTGTCAGACATAATTTTAAAAAAACACTCTAATTTTAAAACTACTGAAGTTTGTCAATGGTCGAATTATAAGTAGTATGTATGTATGTGGCTCAGTAATTCCATATCTGGCTAAAATTGGCATTGCCAACAAACCAACCCCCAAAAACTGCACTTGAAGTAATGTTCTAAGCATCACTTAGAAAATCTGGTCCAGGAGCAAAAAACTGAAACCAAGACACTTCTTTTATTACTGAGGAAATTACAGGTTCTCAATCAATTTACTGTTTTCAAAATCATATTTATATTACCATACAGGCCTCTGCATCTTATGCTATGGTTACGATTACAGCTTTTTAATTTACATGTGGTTTAAAATCATATGAATCACTGGAAATGAATATTCACCACCAAGTGAGAGGAAATACGAGGTCTGAATCTGTTGATTTAAAGGTCTCATGCATATTTTTCATTTTTTAAAAAAATCTCATTTCTAGTTGCAAGAGTAAGATCCAACAGATTCTGTTTGCCTTGTATTATTATTTAGTAAAAGTTTTGAAGCAATTTCTCTATGTCAAGCTCCTCTGGTCAGTATTTTCCCAAACAACTTAAAGCAATAAAAACTTATTATACTCCATGGCTTTCTTTCTTCTTTGGATTCTGGTGTTGTTGGTTTTTTATGTCGTTGTTTGGGTTTTTGTTTTTTTTGTTTTTGTAGTTTCTCAGGCTGCCTTTAATCTACAGCAGGCAGTCTGCACATGGCTTTTAGTTTTCTAACTCTTTTGATAACAGCCTGCTGTTTGGTGGGTGTTCCTACATCTTCTGTAGCTCGAAAACTTTTCTGTACTGAAATTGCTTTGGGAATATCTTAATTTGCAGACAACTGTGCACTTTTTACTTGTGGATTAAAAAAAAAAATAAACCCAGTCCAGGAACTCTCTAATCATTATGTTGTACTTTTTTTTTCTAGAATTCTCAAGATCCTTTCAAGGAGGACTTAAAATGTTTGCTGACCTGAAGCGCTCTGAAGTAAATAGAAAGATTTCTGTTGATTTTCAAGGGCTTTAAAGTATTCCTTTAAAGAAAAAGCCAAACTCCAACCTAAAAAACGTCAACACTGTTTTGGTGTTACCAAGAGTGAAATATAACTGAAACTGAAATATTATTTCAGTAATACAGTTCACTTTGTAGAAGACAAAAGGGGATTATTGCACATCACCTCAACAGGACAATTTTAAAAATAGTTAAATGCTGGGTTCCAAGGCAATTTCATTTTCTTATTGTAATGAACAAATTTAACGCTTGAATGTGTCCCAGAAATAGTCATCCCAAGGCAATTTTATATTCTTGTTGTTGTGAATTTTTGATGCATGAATCTGTCCTAGAAATAGTCCTCGAAACAGAATACACAATCTCTAAATTAAAAAAAAAGTTCTTACTCTCATTCCAGCCACCTCTTGGAACTTAAATTGGAATCTGGAGGAGGCAAAAGTGCATAATTCTGAATGGAAAGAGTCAACTTGAAATGGTTTTTTTAAATGGATTCATTTGAATGCTGGAAGATTTAGAGTTACAAGGAGAAGAGGAAGAAGAAACCCAAAATGTTAAGGAAAAGTAATAGTACATCCCTTTCTTGATAAAACTGAGAAGACTTCAAAAGTTTTAGATGATAATAAACTAAATACACTTAAAGGAAATGGATTCTTTAAATATATTTTGTCCTCTTTAAATACATAAAATTATAATTGATGAGCAAATCTTCATCAGGTAAATGATTTGTGTTGGGTGATTTATAAAAGCAGAAAACTTATAATATATTTAACTATATGTTTACTTTTTGCCTGTATAATATTATTCCATTTCACAATGAAATTTTATCAAACTGAAGGTGAATTTAAGCAGAGGAGAAGGCAAGAAAAGACATAGAAAGTTGCTTTTATTTCCTACAGACAGTAAACATTTTGTGTTTATTACTTTTTTATTGCTGTTTTGCTTTTCTTCTTTTCCCTACCCTTCCCCCACATCTAAAGGAAAAAGTTTTCTGCAAGATTTTTGAGAAATAACTTGCAAAAGCACAACATTACTATTGCATAATTTAGGTGGCCAAGTTTTAGTCACGTATTTAACTATTATAAAACTTCTGGGTTTTTTAAGGGGACTGTTCCAAATTATTTTTCTTTGTTTTGCCTTTTTTCCCCCCCTGTCCTCCAATTATATTACCTTCTGTTCTGGCCTATGGGAAGACAGTTCACGAGATATTGTAGTTTTAACTACAAAAAGTATTCCAAAGCCACTTCTAGGAAGTTTAGAGAAGGATACACAGGATTTTCCCATGAAAATTATTTGAATAGGTTTGAGCATTAGAGGGCTGCAGTGAATATCTGTTTCAGGTTAGACACCAGAAGATGTTTCTGAAAAAGGCACCTGACCTATTCCTAAACTGTCTGTTTAAAATTAAATACATCACCAAGAAATGTTCTCCTTTTGAATGGAGGAGAGCAGGGTAATTTGTTTGGATGCAAGTACCAGAACATTACTTATTGCTGTAACACTTCAGGTGTTGTACAAGGAACTTGCACTGCAGCACTTTAAAACCTCAGACTGAATTGTTTATTATGAATAATTTTCTCTCAGGCATTTCGCTTTTCTTCTTGCAAATAATTAGTGAACAATTAAGGTATTTAACTAGCTTTGGAAAAATTCCAAAGTGCATAGTAAGTACTTAGTATAAATGGGGATTTATTTCTTTACTGTGTCTGGAATTGTTCTCAAGAAATTTTTCACTATTCGAGTAGTTCAAATTGGGTTCCCTGAAACTGAAATAATCACAAATTGGATTTGAACAGTCTTACAGCTCATGTGTTTAGAAAAGTCAAGAGGCATCATTTATGTGCTTGTTTTGCAAATGCCCACCAATGTATGTATGTGGGATGGCAATAGAAAAGCCAGGTCCACACCCCTGCTCCCCGACAGTGATAAAACCCTAAAGCAGCTCCACAGGTGCTTTGTTGTTTTGTAATTGTGCATTGTGCAAGGCCAAGGGCTGTTGAATAATCTGCAAGACTCTTTGTCCTCTTCAGGGTAAATCACATAGACAGCAGAGTCTACAAAGACTTTTAAGCTATTAGTGGAGGGTTTGCTTCCTGCCCCAGTCTATTTGTGAGTGTGACTTTAGAGCTAAATACACTTGATGCTCTTACTAATCACAGGAGTAAATCCTATCATTTGTGCCTTAGCGGGTAAGAAAAGTCTCCAGATGATGCCTTGTCTTTTTAAATGTACATTGATTAAAGTGCCATGAGCACTTTTGTTAAATAGAGCAGAAGTATCTGCACAGATAATTAATCTGTCATGCTTCCCTGTACATTTATTATCTGCGTTTCTGCATCTGAGCTGGTTGACCAGAATTTATTTAGTGGAGACAAATAGCACCCTTGAAGTGCAGGTTCCCTCCATTGTCCTTAATGTTATTTCCTTCCTGCCTCCCATTTTATGGAATATGACTATTCCACACAGCTACTTCCAGTCCATGTTGTGAGTTTCCCAATCCATACACTCACTTTTTATCCAGATGAATAATTCTGGGTGATATCCAGCATTCTCAGAGATTATCAGTGACAACTCTGTGGCTTTCCTTCCTTTTCCCTGTCTCTCCTGCCACCCAACCTCCACCCCCAACCTCTCCTTCACCAGCTGGGCAGGGTCAGGCTGCCCCAGGATGTCACTTGTTTAAAACAGCATTACCTGGCTGTCAGAGATGCTCCTGCTCCTTGAATTGGACAAAAGAGAGCTAAGGAGGTATTTAATGGACAAGGCATTTCCTGCTGATGAGGTAGATGTTAACAAGAGCAGCTGGGCAATTTATTTCTCCACCACACATTGCATTAATCCAATCCTGTGTAATCCAAGAGCAGTGCTGTGCTTTGGCAGGCAAGGGGAGCAGTGTCATGCTAAGCTGATATGCAGAACTGTAAAGCTCTGTAGAGGTTTTGAGGTTTTTTTTTTAACCTGACACATTTTTTTTCTTGCACATGTACAATTTTTTTTCCTGTGATATGAAGTTTAGTTAACAAAAAGTCATGAAGAAACTGGAATATGAAGACTGAGAGGCAAGAAAAAATAGAACTGATTCTTTCTGTGAGTTTTTAACCCTCTCTGTGAGTTTCCCAGATTTGCATATTGCACTTGGTATATTTATGACTGTATTTGGAATCAATAACAACAACAAAAAACAATTAAGAAAGGAAAAGAAATTTGGGGTTTTCTTCTCTTTATGATTTTTGCACATGTCACTTCTTTATGTTAATTCTAATGAGAAAATGGCACTAAGTCTAATTTTCCCTCTTTTCTACCCATTTTTGCTTCAATTATAGGACTGTAATATTTTCCCCTAGACAAGTGTTTTCCACTGCAATCAATTTATTCTACCAAATTCCATTAGTGTAAATTATAAATTACTCTAAAATATTCTCATCTCTTGTTAACACAGATTTATCTGTTAAAATCTAATGGCAAAACGTTGATGTTTAAGGAAAACATATCCAGTTTCTCAGAAAGTTGCCCAGTTTGACTTCAGGGGGAATAATTGTTTCAACTAGGACCACTATGTATGAAAAGCTGGGAAAATCAGCTAAAGACCATGGAATTTGTGCAGTTTAGCATCAACCAGCAGGTGAAAATGGGAAACCCTGTGACTGTTCTTTGGCCTTCCAGCTCTGTCTGTGAAGACACCAGAGCTGTTGGTGTCTTCATTTACATTATAAATTAGCTATTCTGGAACATATCTGAAATTTATTAAAAGAATAACATTAATGTCCTACTCGCTTTCCTCTGATGTGCTTTGTCCCAGATGGGAATTGCAAGAGGAACTCTCAATAAATGCATTCCAGAGATGGGGGAGCTGAGATGTTTGCATTTTCATCAGCCTCCAACATTCTGCAAGGCCAAAGACTCCAAACCTGTAGGTTTCCCTCTGAATCTACTGATATTAGAGCCCTCTAGATTCTAAAATCCATTGTATTAGATGGTGAATTTGTTATTTAAAACCTTCCTTGGCAATGTTTAGATACTGGTTTAGCAAGAAATCTGATCATAATCATCTTAATAAAAATCACTGTGTTGTACTTGGCCTAGTTAAGAACCTTCCCCTATTACTCTGCACACATACATTGAATTAAAACTCCTTTTTTTTTTGTTTCCAGGCCCAGCATTTGCACTATCATGAATCCAAGTTCACGTTACCTTGATTTTAACAAATTACTTATGTATTTTGACAAACTATTTTCCTAGAACATTAGACAAAAGTAATATTTTCACAGATAGCATACATGAGAGAGGTATTTTTCTTATTAATATATTAACTTTACTAAAGTGGTTGTGTATTACCTGATGAAATCTCAGCATGGAAATTGAAAGATTGTCCTTGCAACTTGTAATCAAGGTAACATTGTGCCAAAATGTGAAACCTCTTTATTTTTAATACAGTGAAGAAATATTTTCCAAGCTGCTCACAGAAAGAGTAATGGATTTACCTTATAGGTCATTATATTTTTCTTTCTGACAATATCTAAGTTGCTTATCCTCTTATTAGTGTATTGCTAAATAATATTCTGAGATTAGCTAGTTGGTCATCATCATTGTCCTCCTGACAGTAAGCCCATGGGTGAGAAGTTACACTGAGAAATGAAAATTTGAGGGGCTGCTAAATTTTTATTTTAAAAGGTTTTTCTTTTTTTTTCAATAAGGAGAAAATAACCCTAATAGAAGAAGTGTCTGAACAATGGTCTCAGGCATTGGGTGGGATTTTTGGGATGTCCTGTGCAGGGCCAAGACTCAATGATCCTCGTGGGTCCCTTCCAACTTGAAATGTTCTGTGAAAAATATTAAAAAAAAAAATCAGAGAAAAATTCACCTTTTTCAGAGTGGTACATTCAGCAAGCAGCACATGCAGGCAGCAAGACCATCCGTCCACCAGGCTGCTGCTGGTTTGAGAATGCACCAATTACCACGCGCATCTGTGCCAAACTGCTTTAAAACTTATTCTGGAAACCATCCCTGTCTGTGGAATAATGTGGCAAAGATCACAGATGTGTCCCTGCCTGGTCAGGGATTTTTGCACTTTCCAGTCAGAAGGCTTTTGCTGCTGACTGACCCTGCTTGGATCATGAGGGTTTTCAGTGGAGCTTTCCCAGCAAACACAAGAATTCAGGATGCAGCATAAGAATAACAAGTGATGGTTGCTAATCTTCATGTGTGAGGCTGAGGAGTGGAATTTATCTGCCCTGTCCTTTAAATGCAGTCTCTTGATGTAGTTCATTAACTGGATCCCTAGTTGCCATTTAGATGGAGAATATGGTTTTAGTTTCTTAAATTACATCATGCTTTCTGCACTGCTTCCTTTGCTGGAGCTGTGACTTTGCCTCCCATACAAAAATTTTGTCTACTTTTTTAGTAGTTTATACCTAAGACAAGAATCCCCAAGATAAAGTGCTCTGCTATAGCTTCAGTCTTCTCTCCCATTTTGGTTTTGTAACACCTAAAGCTCTTATGAAGAGAACAGAATTAATGCACAATTCCCTCAAAGGTGAATTGTACCTTAATATTTATTTCAGTTATTTATGGTAATAGTGCCATTTTCCTTTTCTTTTGTTTCCAAGAGGCTAGCTTTAATATTTCAGAACTGCTGGATGAAAAAATCAATTGACATCTCATGGTGCTGTAAGTTACAGAAAAATAAAATGTGAGATGAGAAGAAGAAACCCAGACCGATGTTTCAGGGTGTTACCTATACCAAATCAGGAAATTCACTGCTTCTGGGGTGAAAGTAAATATGTTTCTATGTGCTGAGCCAGCAGCAGAAATTTGAATGGTGAAACAACAGGTTTTTGATCATGCAGATCAGACCAAGCTTCTTCTGTCCAATTAGGTGTGTTTATAGCCCTTAAAAATACTTCTACTAATAATACTAATAATAATATACGACATTTATTTTTGTCTTTCTGATAGCCTGCTCATCTGAGACATATTTTGTTGTTTGGAACTTGTGTTAGTGAATAAAATAAGACTACACAAAGTCTTTTCCATCAAGTGCATGTTTTTCATGTAACAAATATTTATGACCTCTCCCTTTCAGATCTAAGTTAATGTGGTTATTGTGGGTAACCAGAATAATTTTCCAACAAAAAATTGGCATATCAAAGACCAGTGATACCACTTAAAAAAATCTTCAAGGAGGCAAAGCTTGCCCTGCTATTTGCTGGGAGCTGAGCAGGCATTTAGAAGCAGCCACTGGTAGGTTATACTTGATTTTCCATTTAATCAGATTGAAAAAAAAAAAAGGAAAAAAGATGAGCACAAATAAATCCAGGCCATTAAAGAAGCAGCGTGCAGTCTTACCAAGGAATCTGGTTCTTTAATGCTTTTCTCAAAGGGTGGTCTTGCCCTAAATAGATACATAATTATAATTTTTCATGTACTTTGTGCTGCTAAAGACTCTCAAGAAAAGTGTATTTTTTCTGTGTACAGTGCCACTATGAATGAGCTAATCTGCTTGATGTCAGCAGCTATCAGGGCCTCCTTCTACACTGAAAAGGAAACCAAGTTGTTTTCCAAGGTCCTCTTCACTGCCTCTTTTACCTGATCAAAGAAAAGTGGCCCTTGGGTCTTGCTTTAACAGTGTGTCCTCTCGAGTAATCTCAGGCTCAGTAATCTCCAACTTCAAGGTTTTCTTGCTGCCTCAAGCACTTTTATTGGTACTTAACCTAAACAAGTTCACATGGGCTGTGTAATCCCTCTGTTAGTGGTTATGTATGTCAAGTTACTGATATGAAAGTCTCTGGTTTCAAGTAAAATCGCCAATTCTGAATGAAATCTAAAGAAGTCACTGGCAAAATTGCTCAAAAATACTAAATTAATTACAAAATATTACATCTTAAACATTGAAAAATGTTACATTAATATCCATGAATATTTAATTGCTTCTTGTGAATGTTTATTCTGAAATTAAAGTGATAGCTGCACTCTGGACTGGATGTTTTAAAAGTGTGAGAAGAATCCAGTCAAAGCCTTGAGATCTTGACAGAACATTAGAGAATGTTCTGGAGGAACCTGGGAGAAGTGAGGTAGCTGCAGGATGCTGGTGCTGCCATCATGGAGTGCAGAGAATTTACATTTTTGATTCATAACTGATGTCACCAAAGAAAAAAAAAACCCTTTAATTTCTATAGAGTGTAGTTTATTGTAAAAAGAGATAAAATGGACTGGAAGACTCTGTTGAAGGGGATGATTTGTAATTGTGCTTTACTGGCTATTATGATTACAAGTCTAATTAAAACACTTAAATATGACACATGCAAATTATTAGTGAGGCTTGAGAATGTCAGATAACAATGCAACTGACTGAAATAAAAGGCACAGGATAACTGCATGCTATGAAGGGGGATGGAATTTAATAGACCCCCTTTTGATCTGTACCCATTAGATTGAAGATAAAGGGCGTTCTTTTTCTCAGATAGATTTTTTTTTTGTTTCCTTCATGTCTTCAATCAGTATTTTGCTGCTGCACTTGGCAAGCACTCTATTTTAGAATGTAAGACTAGAGTCATGTGGAAATGGGGAACAAGTGTTGTCCTTCAGGCTTTGTACTTTCAATTTATTTTTCCTCATGTTTTTAAAAAATATTTGTATAACCTGGAGTGTAGTGTTCTTTCAAAGGCTCAAAACAGTTATATTGATTAATTACAAAGGAGATTATTTAGGTAGTGTTCCATTCTGCCTTGGAGCAGGAAGCTCTGGAAACCTCTTGAGGAATTGTTGAGTGTGAGTGGTGTGGAAAAAAGAAAAAAAAAGGAAAGATTTTGTTGTTGCTTATCTCAGCTGAACTGAACTGAGGCTCTACAACTTCTGAGATTTGTTTTTGTTTTCTGCAGGTCCTCTTGGCTGTACCTGTGGAAAGAACAGTGCAGGCCTTTTAGAGGACTCATTAAAGCTTAATCCAAGGAAAGCTCTCATTAAACAGAATTCTAAAGAAAGCTCCTGCCACTGAAGTGAGCATGTTCACCATGCCCAGAAAACCTTAGCTCTGAAGCAGTGCTGTCCTAAACACTTGGGTTCAGCTAACAATTCAGCTATGGAGTTCCTCAATTCTGGTTTTTTTTACCTTGCTGAGGGCCCTTGCTTTTCAATAGAGGAGAGATTGCTCTTTGCTGGGAAATGCACCGGGCTGTGTTTGCTTTGTTCTCCCCCGTGCTGCATCTGGGCTCTAATTGCCTACATTCCATTTTTGTTCGGCCTTTCCATTATTCATTAATATTTTGTTTACTCCATAATGACTCTTTTAGGGTCCTCTGTGCTTCTGAGATGCATTTGCCAGCACAATGACAATGTTGAGATTTTTTAAGAATGTTCCACACAGATTTTTGTCTTCTTTGGTTGCCTAAGAAGGTTACCTGCTAATTCAGTGAAGCAACAAAACAAGAAGATCTTGGATAAAGCCAGGTATGGGACTGTGAGAAGATTTCTGGGTTATTGGCATGTTACCTTCACTTCAAAATTGGTAATTTTACTTTGTGGAAGAGCAGGAATCTTGGAGTAATCAAGGAGATAAATGATGACAAGTGGGTAACTGCAGGACAGTAGTATATCTTGTGATGAGGTGCTCTATTCCATCTGAAGTTTATAGCTTTCGTTGTCTGTTTTTATTTTGTTTTGTTCTGTTCAAAGAAAAGCCTTAAAAATTCATCCAAAATGAGAGAGAGAAGAAGGGGATATGAATTAGTGATGGGGAATAACGCATGAATTTTTCACAATATTTGTGGAACACTGTTCAAGGAGTTTTTATAAATATTGCAATACTGGTAAAACTTTAGTGGAAAGTAATCCATGGGTTTTCAGAAGGCTATGACATGGAAATATTTCCTTTCAGACTTCTGTTTGTGGGGTTTTATTTCAACTTTTATCAGTGTAATTCACTTTCATGTATGCACTTTTATTTTATTGAGTTTTCTGGAACCTGTGGTGGCACCTGTTGTCCTGGAATGTGTATTTGTTTTTACAGTTATCTTTCTTTTTGGGTAAAAAGGGTTCCTGTAATTTTCACACTCTTAGAATACGGTGAGAATTGTAGGCCACCTAAAGAGAATGCACCTTCTGCTTGTTCAAATGTGTTATTAATAATCAGGTCACTGTCTTTAGAACAGACCAAATGCAACCACAACAATAAACTCAAAATAACTTCTGAATGCCTACAGTGCGAAGAGCAGCTTTGCATTGTTACACAGCTACAGGGACATTATTTTATCATCTTTAATCTAATTTTCTTCCCATCTGCAGATTAAACATCTGCCAGTTGCCGTTTAAATGACATGGGTAATATTCTGACTCTTGAAATCAAAATTCCCATTAATTACTATGGGACCAGAAAAGTTCTGTAAATGCATCTCCCCTCTTCCTGTGCTCTCCCTTCCCTACTTTAGCACATTTCCCATTCCACTGTCGCTTCCTCGCAGACGGTTCATCTCCTTTCTGCCTTTGATTGATTGATTTACCTCAATCAATGTTAATTTTTCTTCCTTCACAAGCTCAGCTGTGCTCCTTATCTACGCTTTTCACTTTCTCAATGCTCTCACTGCTCTGTGTCTGAGAAAAAGGAAGGGGGGATAAAAGAAAGGCTGAGAGAAGGAAGAGGAAAGAGCACAGCAAGCTCTGTTTCCCTTTCCCTGCTATTTGAACTGTCCTAACTCATAAGGCTGTGTCTGGTTTGGAAAATTAGAGGAGTTTCCTCGCCTAAAAAAGCAGATTTTTTCATAAAAACAACATATATAGCCTTGCCAACACACTTGAAAAAGTAGAACCTTCAGAGTCATTTTGATACTATCAATGAAAGCCATTATGAGATACATTTCTATAATAAATGAACTTTTATAAATAATTCTTGCCTGATGTTATGTTTGTTTAGCTCACAACACAGGAGGGATTCTCAGCCCGAGGGCTGCGTGATCTTGCAGAATACTTCAGCAAGTGGGGAAATTCAGTTTGGAACATGGATTTGGAAACTCTGCAATCATTTAAGTCCTGAAAACCCAACTGACAGGGTCTGAGTATTTCTGGGGGGCTGCATGGAATTTATCAATTAGGGACAGATGAGATGAGTCTTTCCAAATGGATGCCTGGGGAATGTGTGTGATAGAATACCGCCGTGATTAAAGCATCCAGGGATATAATCACCTAACCAGCTTCCAGAAATTTATCACAGATGGTTGAGAAGTCAAGAGGGATTCCTGTCTTGTCTCTTTATATTCATGTCTCATTCAGACATCTCTCAGAAGCGTTAGGATATTTTAGCAAAAACCACTGTGTGATTAAAACCGATAAGTTTCACTGCTTTCTGTGGCTTTTTTTTTTCAATTAAGTTTTCAACAGACTTGCAGCACGCTACCACATCATGTGGGTTGCTTCACTTTTACAACTCGAGGAGGAAGCTCAGTTTAGGTTTTTAAATGGAAATTGTTTCTCTGTGTAAGACTTTCACATGTCAGGTGTGAAAGCAAGATCAGTTACATCTCATTTTCATAGGTTATTTCTGGCATTCCGACAGAATCTGGTAATTTCTAAGAGGTCTGGAAAGCAGAGAGTTTTGTATATTTTAAGTCTTTGTATCCCTGAAATTACATATTCCTTACACAGGGTGCCTTCCTTGTAAGATTTCATGGGAAGATCCAACCAATTTTATATTCTCAGAAGCAGGAAGAAAAGAGGAATTCCTTGCTGGTTGTGTGCCAGCAATTTCTGTTCCTTTGTGTTCCCTGATAAAAGGGATCAAACTGCTGTGGAATTCCAGCTTTAGCATGTATTAGAACTATTAGTGGTCTGTAGCCTGCCTGTTGTACAGCCCTTCATCAAAACGTCATCTGATAAAGAGAAAGAACTTGTGCCACAGAGGGTCTGCACCACATTTTTTAGTGGAGAAACTGAAATATTTGCATATATTAGCTGAAGGTTTTATAGATGTGTGGGGCAATCCGAATACACGCATTCAAGTTAAAATAGAGAAAGTGTAAAAAAAAAAAAGAGTTAAGAAGTCTGAATTTGGCAAAAAATAAGGGAGATAAAATAGAAAAAATGATATTTAAAAAAAAAATTCAGTAGTGTGGGGGACTTTTGGTGATAAAATTGGTCTGTTGTCTCCTCTCCATCCCCTTGTAACTCCAACCAAGGCAGTTCATTTTCCAGGACAGTTTGGAATGTACAGGGCAGTGCCGACATCTAAAGATCAAATGCATGGATTAACATTTGGCTAGACGTTCAAAAACATAAAAAGATGTAGGTATTATCCTGTACCTTCTGGTAGCAGCTGCATAAAAGGGGAGGAAACAGAAGCTGAGCCCCTGAGCTGCTTTGCAAAGGCAGGTGAGCAGAAGAGGTTCAAAACCCGGGGCAGAGCCCAGGCTCTCTGGAGGAGAGATCTGGTATTTGAAAAGGGCAGGATCAGCCTTGATCACCCTGGGAACTCTTCCTCTTCTACACCCAGGGTGTGCAAGCCACGTTCCCCCCTGGCTGTGAGGATGGATTCCCTCCCTGCCAGCCCTCTCCGACCTTTCTAGCATCTTCCACTGGTAGGATTCATCCCCTGTGAACCACATGAAATGTTAAACGCAATGAAATGTGAGTGGCAGGTGGCAGACTGAGCTGGGGAAGGGCACAGAGCAGAAGAGATGTTCTCAGAACTTTCACTTGGTTGCTAAGGAAACTGTTCCTTTCCTGTGTGTTCAAAGAGTCATTCCTAGCTAGACTGGCATCGAGATATTTGCTGGCAGACATGCCATCATTTTCAACTTATCTCCATCTGTGTTTGCTTTCTTCTAAGGGGAAAAGAAAAAGGAAAAGGGAAAGAAGGCACACAACAAAATTCTCTTGGTTTTCTTGGACGTGTGTTTTTTCATGGATGTGATCTCAGTGTGGGGGAACTTTGGTGCTGCTTCAGAGGGACCTGTCTGCAGTTGCCAGAATCTTTATTTGACCTCTGATTAACCTATCTTCTATGATATTTTGTATACTATTAAGAGATAAATTACCTAACGCCACATAAAATTTGAGTCTTAAGCAAGATCCCCCTTTCATGCAAGCATGAAATCTCCCTCTGGGTACAGGGAACTAGTCAGCAACTTGCAGTAAAACATGTGCCCATCAATTTATGGCACACTGGAAAGCTTTCTGGGGGTCCAGACCACCCAAAATAAAGGTTTATGATGGAATTATCAGTATCTCATGTCAGCCAACAAGGCCACCACCACTACTGCAGAATGAGGACTGTGTTATTGCAGTGCCTCAACTGATGTCCTGCCCTTGGTGCATTTTCTCTTTTCAGGTCAGCTCACATTTTTCATAGTGATATTTGCTTTCCTCTTTCTGCTTATCTTAAAAGGTCTGTTTGTCTTAACGTTTGAAATGGAGGTATTAAAATAACTAGGGTAATGTATTTTGTTCTTCCTACTGAAAATGCACCTTATAAATGCAGTGATTGGTAGGGGGTAGTAGTTTCCTGAGGATTTTGTGCCTACTGCTGGACCCTCTGAGGTAAATGGCAAAACTCCAGCGCACAATATTTGGCATTCAACTACTTTCAAGTGTTGGTATTTTTGGCTGGAGTTTGCTTAGGAAGGAACCTCAGCTGGGCCTCTCTGAAAATCTCAACTTATATGAGCAGTGTTGAATAGCTCTTTCATTATTTGAAGCAATAAAGAAGACATCAACTTGCTAACAGAAATGTGGACCTTTTCCAACAACTCCTGCTCCTTGGGTTCCCTTGGAATAGCTGTCAGAGCTGTGGTTTCAAACCGTCCTAAGCTGGCTTTCTTTGCTTATACCTGTATGGTGTGCAGTCATGTCCCTGTGAATGTGTAGTTAGTGTCCTGAATGGAAGTACAAATGTTAGAAAAACAAGTTTTTAATATGTGTTGCTTACGTAGAGAATTTACACACTGTCAGGATTTTTTTTACATGTGTGCTATTGGGAAGAAACAGTGAGTGGTGAAGCCAAACATTTCCTGAAAATGCAAATACATTGGGTGAAGCTTTCTGGGAAGGCCTTTCAGGGATGCAGAGAGAAAAAATGGCAGGGTTCAGTTCAGAGATTTGTGCCCCCTGAGGTGAGGGAAACTTGTGTTCATTGTAGTGTTCTGTCTGATGACAGATTTAAGAGTATGCAACACTTCTTTTCCAATTCTGTGAAAGCAGTGAGTTGGAAACAGATGTTCTACCTTGCTGATTCCTGCCATTTTATAGATCTCTTTCATCTTAACTGGGAAATCCTCATTTTGTTGTGGGATTTACACACAGAAGAAAATTCAGAAGGGGAAAGAGATAGGGACTAAAATATTGGTGCTAGGGGTAGAATTCTTTGTGTTTCTATTTTGGCAGTTCAGTTGCACTTCTGCCTGGCTGGCAATTTTATAAGAAGTCAGGTGTGGGAGCATTTCTCATCTCCTAGATCTAAATATATGGAATCTTCATGTCATGAATGTAAACTTCCTGGGCATTTGATCTTTTTTATTTATTTTCTTCCACCCTTTTAATATAAGGAAATCTAGATGCCTGCCCAGGGAGAGACAGAGTGTGCAAAATCCATGATATGCTCAAATTATTCAGGACCTGAGCACTGACAGCACCTGTGGGGTCCTTAACTTTTTGTCTGTGCTTTGTTGAGACCAGGATGCATAACTCAAGTTTAAGACAGTGTCAGACCAGTTATAGACACTGCAATAACTAACCCTGAAGTCCATTTATGGATTTATTGCTAAGACAGTTAGGACTCCTGGAAATGCCACTGCATCTTTCAAATCAATCTAAAATTACATTCCCATGACATTTCATGGATCTGGTAACATTTACAATGTTATAAAGCATAAAGAACTTTACCTTTGCAAGTATGGAATCTTCCAGAATTGTTTTATTACATTACAGACAAAGAGATTTTCATTTTTAAAAGCAATTTTTTGGGGGGACCATGCATTTCCTAGCTTTTCTTCTAATTTATCTTCCTAATAATCATTTCAACTTTGGGGCATTCCACTACGTTTACCAATAACTTGGAAGTGTCTATTCACAATAAATAGAGTCTATAATTTGAGTTGTCTTCCACACTGAATCTCTTTATGTCAAATAAATGCTGCACAAACGTGGAATCCATGGGCATCACTCTCTCCTTTGGCACAGCAGTTGTCATTTATCTGGCACACAAGAGCACAAGCCAAGAGGGGATTTTACTGAAGGCCAGCTGGTGGTCACAGCAGCTCACAGCATTGTGTTTCCCAATGTTTGGCTGTGGTCACTTCAGCAGATACAGATCCACCCGCCTTTTCTTTCTCTGAGGAGCTAAATTTTGGTTAAGGATCTAATATCTGCAATTTAGTATTTCATATTGCATGTACTTAAAAATCCCAGTCAGGAAGGATATTTTGATTTTCATTTCATTCTCCTCCTTCCAACAGTGAAACCTCCTTGATGCTGGCATGTTTTGTTTGACTGCCTGTCTACTGCTCCTGTCAGTAATTGGGTGGGGGACACAGATAATGAAGAGATGCAATTGTAAAGCAATCTGCAAAGCAAACTATGCAGTGAGATGTGTGTGTGAATGATTATATATTTACATTATTCCAATGCTTTAGCTGCTGCCTTGTTTTCTCAGTGCCTGAGTATTCCATTGCTGTTAATAACACAAGAAGAAAAACCCTGTCAATATGCAGAATTGTAGCATTTGAACTCAAGAGGACTAATGAACTGCCAAGCCAAACATGCTATTGCAGATAGATTGACAGTGTGCAATTATTTTACACATTTTTGGGTGGAGATCTCTAACCAGCAGAAGCTGTATAAAAAATCTCAACTCTATTTGCATGTTCACATTTGGTTATGTAAGTAAATAGACATTGTTACCTGTTAATTCAAAACCAGTCATTCCTCATGTTTGCTCTCCTTTCCTCTGTTTAGTCACTTACTTGACTTTATTTAAAACATAGATTTTTAAAATCCCAGAGGGAGACACTGTTGTTTGTAAGTGCATAATAAAAAGTGACTCTCCTTTTTTTGAAGCAAAGAACTGTCAGTCAAAAGCAGAGGCGGAGAAGTCCACTTTGCCTCAATGAAATTTCCTTTTCTTTTTAACACAATGGATTTAAAACTAATCAATGTTTTAACTTCAGTGAAAATTTGGGGAGCTGGAGAACATTATTTTTAAATTTATTTTTTTAAATTTAATTTTTTCCTTTTTCAGACAAAATAGAGAACATATTTAGGGGAACATCAGCAGGGAGGTGACAAACCATCTGGATTTTAGGGTCAGGAATTACTTCTGCTGTTTACACACCACAGACAGCAGCTTCACTGTGTCTTGAATCCCAACAGGAACGGAGCAGCATTTAAGGGAGGCCTTGTAGAAAGGCTGTGGAGTGAAGAAAGGAAAGAGAAGGTTTTGTGTCAAGAAGAAAATAAGACCAGACTGGAGGAGTTTATGGAGTAGGAGAGAATGGAGATGTATCCTTATGTGGGGGGACAAAATCCAGCTGCAGATCCAGAGGATGGCAGCTGATTGTCCTTGTGACAACCACAAAACCTGTGGAGGAGCTGGAGAATTTAAAGAAATAGAAATAACTCAAGTTGACAATATCATGTTCTTTCCCTTTCCTTGCCCCAGGACATGCCAACATTTGCCTCAAACCCAGATTTATTTGATAAAATGTAGGATTTTCAAGAATCCAGCAGATCTCTTGGCACCATCCATATCCTGAATTCCTGAGCAGTGATAATCTGGAGATCAGCTCTGCAGTTCATTGTCTGAGCCCTGCACAGCTGCAGGTCAGACACACTGTGCAGACAGCTTGTGTATGAGAAGTAAACCTGATGCATTCTCCAATGAATTGCTCCACTGCTGTATGTTCACAGCTATTTGTCAAAAAAAAAAAAAAATCATGAATAACCCATGGATTGAGAGTTCTTCAGGAGAGATCCCAATGAAGAGGAGAGGATTAGTAAAGGACTTGTTGGGCAGAGTCTAAAGAAAGGGAACAATGTATGAAGAAAAGTAGTCAGAGTTCAGCTGGTCTGTTTCACTTTGCTTCCAGTAATTATTGATGGGGAAGGAGAGGGGGGACAGTGAGGATGAATTTGTTTAGGGATATATTTGTTTCTGGTTTTTTGGTTATTTTTTCATGGCGGATTTTTAAATTTGTACCTATCTATATCCATCTATCTCTATATGTCTATCTCTAACGATATCTATATAATCTATCAATATCTCTATCTCTATCTATCTCTATCTCTATCTATCTCTATCTATCTCTATCTCTATCTCTATCTCTATCTCTATCTCTATCTCTATCTCTATCTCTATCTCTATCTCTATCTATCTCTATCTCTATCTCTATCTCTCTCTATCTCTATCTCTATCTCTATCTCTATCTCTATCTCTATCTCTATCTCTATCTCTATCTCTATCTCTATCTCTCTATCTCTATCTCTATCTCTATCTCTATCTCTATCTCTATCTCTATCTCTATCTCTATCTCTATCTCTATCTCTATCTCTCTCTATCTCATCTATTTATCTATCTGTCTGTCTATATGTCTATCTATCTATCTATCTATCTATCTATCTATCTATCTATCTATCATCTATCTATCTCTATCATCTCTATCATCTCTATCATCTATCTCTATAATCTATATATCTTTATAATCTATATGTATACATCTTTATTAAGATAAATGCAAGAAGTAGGTTTTCTATGTTGAGTAAGGTATTTACAAATCTAGCACTTCAATGAAACATTAAAAAATTCAATCCTAGTTTGAGAGAAAGGGCAGATTTGGAGATGTGGAGGCACAGGAAGAGTGCAGGGATTGGGTTATAAAGGAAGGGGAAGAGGGTTGGGGACCCCAAATGTGGAGAAATTCACATCTGGAGCAGTGGAAGCGTGAAAATGACATGAGGAAAAGGTCAGAAATCAAAGAATGTAGCCATTTAAAATGCATTATTATTTCCTTCCCTGTAATGCTTAGACATGGACTGATAATTGGCAGAGTCTTAAGATTTCAGTTATTCTTACAATTCTTTCCTGGTTTTAAAATTATTGATGTGCATCACCACTGCTCTCTAATTCAGTCCTAATTCCTAAAATCAGTCCTAATTTTTCTTCAGGGAGATTGAATGCAGGAGATTTTCTCTACAGCTCTCCTTTCAGGATGTGAGATTTGGTTTGCTTTACCACTTCTACCAAAACAAATGGTCCCTAGGTGTTGCTAAAATGAAAAGGTGTTAAACTCTCTATTTGGGGAGAAAAATGGGAACTTTTTGATATGGGAGATTGATTCTGGTTAGGTTTTGCCAGGACCAAAGCTTTCCTTGTCCTGTCTCAAATAAATTTTTAAAATTAAGGTCATTCAAAATGGTAAAGGGCTGTCAGAACCAGATTGTCCCATCTGTATTTTACCACTTTGCCTGCCATAGGCTCTAGTGTGAGAGAAAATATATCTGCCAGTAAAAGTGATTGGATTTAAACAAACCAGCATGCTCACATGCTTTTTTAGATATGCTTTTCTTTTGTCTGGATCTAAATCTCTGAGGAAATACAGTCCAGCTTCTGCTCTGATGTCAATCAGTCCCCAAACCACTTCTTGAGATCTGCAGCCATGGAGCAGCTTATCCCCATTTATTCCAGTTCTTTTCCTTATGCTACAATTCAGAAACTTCTGTGCTGCAAATTGGGCCAATACTTTCCAGCCCATTTGCTGCAGACATGGAAGAAAAACTGTTCTCTTTTTTAAATTCTGCTTCTTAAATTCTTGAAGATTTTATCTTATCTTTACACTCCCCTCAATCCTGGAAGCTTTTTCGCGTTGAAATTCTTCTTGGCAAGCTTTGCCTGAAAATAGGGCTTTCTCTAAGTGCTGCAGGCAGAAAAATCTCTTTGGTTTTGCCCAGAACAGGAACTGCAGCTCCCTCATCTACCATGGCTGCTGATAAAAGTTTCTGTGCTGGAGTTCTGCACTTCTGCAACTACAGTGTTCAATTCAATTCAGAGAGTTAGATTGGATATAAATAAATCACAATTACAGCTTCAATTCTGCCTCTTTTCAATTGGAAAAGTTCTAGTGGTCTCATCTTGTTGATGGAAACATATTGGATTACGAGGCAATTCTCCCACTTTCCTGGAAACATGTTGTCCTCGATTAAATAATGAATTGTTTTATCAAATGTTTTCAGCCTAATAGCTTTGACATTCCTTGTACCCACTTCAAAAACCTTTTAAAAATGAACTCCTAGATCGAAATTGCTTTGTGGTCTTCAAATAAATTACGTTTTGATGATGATACGCACCTGGTGGGTCTCTATGACTCATGTGCAGAAGAGATGAGGAATAAAGGGATTTTAAAGAGCAAACAAATTCGAGATGGAACTTTAATGTTAGTCTATAAATCATACTAATAATTGAATTTAATGGGTAAAACATACCTTTGTTATAAAGAACTGTAAAGTACTAACCAATCAGTAGAAATTCCTGGAATCAGTTCCAAGGCTGGAAAAGTAGAGGAAACTGTTCTAGCTAGCAGAGTTGGACTGTAACTTGTCTTTGATAGTTAAACATGCTCATGGACAATGCTTTTTTACCTTTTAAGAAATTGTAGTGTCATGGTGTTCTGCAAAAACTTCCCCCTAATTTAAAATATAAGTAAAACCTAAAATCTGACCATTAAAAATAGATAATTGTGATCTGAAATGGAAGTTTTCAGAAAGAAACCAATACTAAAGCCATGTTTCAAATAATAATACTGAAAGAAGGTAAATATCTTTACCACAGTATGTGCCCACAGCTTCAGCTTGAACTCTCCAGCAATAACTCCATTGGCATTCTGCAAAAATTCAGCTTTTAAATGCATTTTTTATATGGGGAAACTAAAGGACTCATTTCAAACCTTCTCTGAAGTTTACTGTATTACAGTCTATCTTCATTTAATGGAAAATTAAATTGAAATTCAACAAAATCCCCAGCCCTCATGAAACAAAGTCCAAGGCCATGGTTTGTTTATTTCTCAGTGCATTTCCTAGTTATTTTCATCTGGAAATCAATGGGAAAGAGCATGTCAAATGAAAGGACACATTTCCTTTTATGACAAATCCATCTGATGAGGATCAGGAAAGGCCATCTGCCATTTCAGCTTTCAGAAATGGGATTTCTGTCAATCATCAGTGCAACAGATGGGTATTCTCCCTTGCTTTAAAATATGATTTTTATGTTTCTTGTGTTGGGGTAAAGAGGGTGCACTGAGGATCGGCATGTTTGATTTGATCTTTAATATAATGGCAAGAAACACTCTGAAACAGGTTATTTCCCACCATATTTTGCACTGCTGATTTGTCAGAGTTGTATTGATATTGTTTCTTTCCTCACTTCAGAGGAGGAGGAGGAACATTTCCTGAAGATTTGGTGCAGCAGAACAGCTCTGTCAAGCTTGATATTAGTTTGGGATCATGCATTGCTGGCTGTTGGGCTGTCCTCTGGACAGAAGAAGAGTGTAATACTTTGTGTCTGGGATGAATTTTAAAATTTTTTTTAGTATCTCAAATTCACAGAGAAGTAAGTGTTTATTTTTTCCCCTTCATGAATCACATTTTATTCTGGTAAATATAACATGGAGTGAGTTTCTAAAGGCAAATGAAAAAAATATAAAGAAACAACATAAGAAATTTCTTTTTCCTGATTTAATTTCTTTTTTTCTCATGTCCACCTGTGGGGAAAATGTGTTAACATCTCTTAATTAACTCTGAAACACACTAGTGCCAAACTAATTAAATGTATTACTGACCACTCATTTCTCCCACTGTCCACAGTCATGAAATGAGGAACAAACTTGTGGCTTAGGAAAAATAAAAATCTAGGTCAGAACATTTCTCAGTGTTTCATATACATATTCATAAAATATATAAAATTATGAAAATTGTTTCTATAATTTTATGATCCTGTTTAGAGTTAATAAAAATGTATGAATACCTTAGTGCAAAACTGTCATTCAATATTTAGGAATTTTTAAAAAAATCATTGAAATACATAATGCAATATGAAGAAGCTCAGTTGCCTAGATCTATGGTAAGGTTTTAATAACAATAGGGTTTATCATTTGAAGGCTTATTTTCTGGAAGGGTATGTAGCTCAGATGCCTCGAATGGGAAATTTGATAAATTCATTTAATGTTCTCATTGTTACTATTTCCCTATAAATGACACAACCACAGTGATAACCACCTGGATTGTCCACAAACAGAGCAAAGGTTCAAAGCTGAAATGTTGTGAAATTTAAGTCTGGATTCCTGAAAGCTCCTAAACTTCTTCAGCTGTCCAGGGATTTCCATCTGGAACAGAAATCCTATTTGAAGCAGCTTCTTTCCTGTTTCTGTGGAGTTGTAGGGCAGAGAAAAAACAGTTTCCATAAGGAGAAACTTAGGACAACCTGGTAAGTACCTTGTGTGCCCACACAAGAGACAATTAGGGAAGAGCTGATCAGTGAAAGGACAGATGGTGACACAGATTTCCACAGGAAGCTGAAGGGAAAGGCATGAGGAATGCCAACTCTGTGCAAATAAATTAAATATACCTTGGAAAATCTGTTTCTGAGGAGAAAAGTTGTGGAATTGCTCACATCATGGCTAGGCAATTGTTTTAGTCTCCAAAGCAGGCAGTATTTCCTTTGTGGTTTCCTGTAGTTTGCAGCCCTAAACAGGTCCTGTGGTATTGTTTAATTGAATTTTTATTGTTCCTGTAACTGAAAAGGGGAAGAGAGGGAATAGGTGTGTACAAGCATGATTTACATGACATTTTAATTAAAGTTGTTAATGGACTTTCTGGAATTCAGACCTTTTATCTGTTTTTTAACATCATGAAGGCAGGTGATGTCATTAAGTAATGCTTATTATATTGTCATTATCTTAGGGACTTCAATGCATCTCTTTGGACTGTCAAATTTGAATGATCCATTTCAGTAATGCAATTCAGTAATAGCCTTAAATCAGCAATTGCTTGTGTTGCAAATGATGGAGTCTTTGGAAATTGTTAATTAATAATTTTGCTCATTTAGCTCTCTATTGTCTTCTTTTTACAGGCTAGAAATACTCAGAGGTAGAAGAGAATGAATTTCTCCTTTTATAGCTTAATCCTGAATTTCAGACAGGATTTGGCACTTTGAGAGACTTATTTCTGGAAAGTATCCTTAGACACAGATCTGTTCTTCTAAAGTTATATTTTACACAGGCATAGAAACAGCATCAGGTAAAGACAAAATTCCTTTATTCCCTTAACAAAAGAAACATAGATTCCTTGCTAGTCTTAATTAAAGCAAAGGGGAATTAATGATATAACTCCCTCTTTCCTTAGAAGTTAATTTTCACACCTTTCCAACAGTGTAATTAAATACCTATTTTTTTTAAATTCATGCTTTAAAAATAAAATAATCAGATTGGTTTCTTAATAATCTGTTGGTCCCTGAGTCTCAGGCTGATATTTATCAAACAATTTTTATAGCTTTGATTTCACTGAATGAAATGCTTTCAGTGATTTGACACTCCTAAACTGCAAAGAAGATGAAAAAGCTGAGTAGTATAAATTATTGTAGTTTTTTACTAATAAAATATGCACACTCCATCTTTTCACTTTATGGACTACATAGTATCTCTACATCTATCTATCTATCTATCTATCTATCTATCTATCTATCTAATCTATATTTTATATATATATACATATATATAATATACTTACATGCATATATAAAATAAATATAAAATGAATGTAATTACCTCAGAAAAATTGATTATATCTTATCCCCAAAAGTCTGAAAAATGAGTAAACTACCCTTGATTCAGAGAGATTACAGTAATTTCACGATTATAAGCCGCACCGAGTATAAGCCGCACTCCCGGGTGTTGGCAACTTTTTGTTCTTTTGTCCATA
>PYHW01009314.1:1382868-1418677 GCA_013186435.1 Turdus rufiventris | reverse complement strand
ATTTCAAAGAGAAGCTCCTGCCTTTCTTAGCAGACACCTGTCCTCCAAGCTGAAACAGCAATTTTTCATTCTTTGTCCATATATAAGCTGCACCTGATTATAAGCTGCACTTTGGGTTCAGACCAAAATTTTAGTCAAAACGGTGCGGCTTATATTCGTGAAATTACTGTACTATTATTATTTTGGCAAATTAGAGATTAACATATTTAGAAGGAATGGTTTTTTTTCCCTTGTATTTTTTTAGATTCCTTTTGCTCTTAGCAAACTAGAGTAAGGTCAGAATAGCCATACTTTGTAAAATTGAGAAGATAATTTTAAAAAGAGTAAACTAAGATTTTTGTGCTCCCCTGCTTCTCATATTTGATTATTTTAAATTCTATACGCTATGAAATAGTTACAAACTGTTGCTGGTCTGTTGAATATGTGTAAATAGGTGTCAGCACTTGTTAATAAAAACTGAACTTGTGTTGGCAGTTTTTGATTAGATTCCATGCGTGCTGTTGAAGTAAATTTCAGTGTGTAATTTCAAAGTTAGATCAACACTCAGCCCTCTGGAGAATCCCTCTCACAGCAGAGATCATCTGCTGTGATCATCAGCTCACTAGGAAAATACAGCTGCTAGAATAAAATTTCTACTGAGGCTGTGATCTTCACAGAATCTGGAATTCATTCCCATGAATACCACCTGCTTAAAATTTGGTATTTGCCAGTATTGTCTCTTGTAGAGTAAGAAATGCACTTGTAGGATGTTCATATGAAAAGAAGAAGCACATGTAAGAAAACAATGGACAGGAATTGATGTGTTCATTTGTGCAAAGGGTGAAGAAATTGTGACGCTATTGCCCATCCTTTCCTTTTAACTGAATATTAATTATGCTTATTTTTTTTTTTTTTTTAGAGTAAAGCATCCTGTCTGCTCTGGGTAAGATATCTTAAATGGATTCTCAGAGTCTGAAGAGGTCATTAACTCATATATTATTACCTTCTGTGTGTTTTTGTGCATCTCTTGCTCTTCTCTAAGCTGAATGAAGAAAATTGAAAATCTGGGTAAAGTGTCTTTCAGAGACATTAAATTTTGAACTGGGAACACCTGGAGGACGAGACCTTCAGACTCCAGCTTGGAGCTGAGCACCAGTTCCTGAAAAATGTTTCCAGAAGGACACACATTTTAAGATTTTCTGAACTGTGTTATTCAATTGTCACTTTCTTGAGGCTCTTGCAGCCCTTTCTGCCACAGTTACAGGGACTGGTATCCAATTAGAAATCCAATTGCTGTTCTGCCTAGGTACTTCCTCTTTCGGAAAGCTGGCACAGGGCATAACATCCCAGATTTTCCCCAGGAAACCAAGATTTCAGTAACAATTCATCTGGCAGAGCTTTTCCCAGCACAGGATTAAAACTTTGGGTAATCTATTAGGTAATATCTAAGGAGAGCTCTTGGATTAATAATGATCCCGTATTCAACACGATAGCAGTAATTTTGGTAAAGAAATGGGGTGTGGCATTATATCTATTGCTGCCTGAATATTGTGGTGTGACCTTCTGGTTCCTGTAGCCATGAAGGTTTTTGAAATGAAAGATTTTTTTCCCGGTCTGATCTGACATTCTTAAGATGTACATCCCACTCCCTGAAAAACCCAACCCTACCAACCAGTCAACTCTAACAAACCCTGCTACCCCCCTGAAAAACCCCAAAACCCCAACAAACAAACAAGAGAGAAAGAGAAGAAAGAGAAGAAAGAGAAGCAAGAGAAGCAAGAGAAGAAAGAAAGAAAGAAAGAAAGAAAGAAAGAAAGAAAGAAAGAAAGAAAGAAAGAAAGAAAGAAAAAAAGAAAAAAAGAAAAAAAGAAAAGAAAGAATGAAAAGAAAGGACTTTCCAACTCTCCATAGAAAAATCCCCAAACAAAACCTAAGCTGAAGTTATTTCCTGTGTGTGGTACTATTCCTCTGTGAGCAATGAAATAGAAAGAAATGTGATCCTCCAGTGCAAACAGCATATTTGCACTTGATGTCTGACTCAGGAGCTTAAACCATCAGCACAGCATCTGAGACCTGACTTGAAAGACATTCAAGCCATAATTCCCTGCACTAGAAAATTAGATATGCCACCTGTACATGGCTATTCAAACACTTTAATGGGTTTACCAAGATGTTATTTAAAGCCTGAAGATATTCTTTATGAATCTTGATATGAAGTTCATCACCTTTCAAGCAATATGTGCCTCCTGCATGATTTATTTCACTATTCTGCTACATTTGTCAGATTAATGCTTCACCTTGCTCTTTTTTCCACCATATCAAGTGGCTATAGAGTCAAAAAGAATCCTCTCCATTGCAGTATTTATGTTAGAGAACATTTGTTTGTTTTCCTCAAAAGCAAATAAATTCATATGTAGATTTTAGTATACTTTTTAAAATTCTAAGGTCAACTGCAAGCAAGCTGGATAAAAAATACCAAAAGCATCTTTCTGTAAAAAAAACCCAAAAAACAAAAAACAAAACAAACACGCAACCTTGCTGGGAGAAAGAAGGATTCAGAAAGAAGGAAAGCTTGCAGTAAAATTTATTTATTTTAGCAGGTGTCACCCTGGACCTCTCTGAAACATGGTGGTGAATATATAGGAACTAATTTACACATTGTAAATGAGATTGAAGGAAGCACTTTACCATAAAGGTAAACATAATTCCCCACAGCTGCTCAAGAAAAAACCTCACAGATTCTTTCTACAGATTCTCAATCTTGCTGCTGCTCAGAAAAATCACAAATTTCAGCTTGATATGCTTTTCTTCTTAAAATAAAATTACAGAAAATTGACATTATCTCAGACTGCAATTTAATAATTGCCATAATAAATATCCAATTTTGGTTGCCAGAGGATGATTATTGATCTCTTGTGATACACTTCAGTCTAATATTTTTGTGCATCTTTAATGCCCAAAATACCCTTGAATGATTGAAGTGCATCCCGTTGTTAATGAGCTTCCAGTTAAGAGTAAATTTTCAGATTTAATGGAAACCTTGTTAGATTGTAAGGAAAGAATAAATGTGTTACCAAAGGAAGCAAAAGTGCAAACCCCCTGGAAGGAACCTCAACACACCAGGTGTCTGATAGAGTGAGCAAATTGACCATTAAACAGTTGCCCCAATTATTCCTCCATGTTTCTAATAACCACAGAACAATTATTAACCTCCAATGATTTTTCAAGAAGTGCACATAGTTCTAATTAAACCAATATTTCATTTTCCGGGATCTTGTCAGAAGACACAGTTCACAGCAATCATTGGGTTTAATCATCTCATCCATGACTCCTTCTCTGAGCAGCAGAAACAATTAGATAATTTCTGTTTTGTTATTCCTTTTTTTTTGTACACTGTTTTCTGAAGCATGAAAACTGACATCCTAACTGTGCAGAATTGATCTGGAGAAGATTCTCTTTGACCAGATTGTCTAAAGTTTCCCATGTATGCCAATTTTCATTACAGCTGTTTTAGAAGTCCTTGGAAGTCAGGGAAATTTCTCACTTTCTTGCCAAAGTAATTTTCTTAAACATTTGCATTCTATGAGTAATACTTGAAACCTTAGGCAAAATTTTACTTAAATATTTACAATAATTCAGCTTTGAGCAGGATAGGACTTGTTTTCTATTCACATTTCTTTTGTTGAAAAATGTTATTTCTCTCTCCTTTCTCCGTTTCCCACCCCAATGTATTTATGATAGAAAGGATCACATTGTTAATTGTCTATCCCCGGTGTATTCCTGAGAGCTGTTTAAACCTGCATAAATCTCCTTGGTTTGAAGAATTGAATTAAATGGATTTAAATACAGGCTGTGGTAAGACACTCCATTGGAATGGTGCTCTTTCAGGAATCTTGAAAAGCGATTTAGTAGACCCCAGATGTGTGCTAATGAGAAATTAAGAGTAAAGGAAAGAAGGAATTCTGTGAAAGGGTTACTTAGAACATAGCAGCTCACACTGTACACACTTTGATAATTATCTCAGAAAGGTTTGAATGACCTTGATGTTTGTTAGCAGGAAGAATAAACACACAGCATTTTGTTATATTGTAGTGCTCATGGTTAAAAATACTACTTAATGTTAAGTTTCAAGAATATAAACTTGGTAATGGGATAATGCTTGCTGAGAATGGTTTTGCCAACTGATTTCAGCAGTTAATAAGAATTAAATTTTAATGTGCTAATTAATGTGGCAACAAACAACTTAGCAAGTAAATAGGCAAAGTAGAGAAAATGCAGAGTTTTTTGTTCTGGAGGATCTCTCAAATTATGTTTCTGAATACCAGGCCTCACACTTTTGCTAGCTGGCTTAGCGAAACAACATTAGTACCTGAATAAAGAAAAGAAACTTTAGAATGACTCCAAGATTGTTTTTTTATGATTTTTGCCTGGCCTATTTTTGTTTATCCTCGCTGAGAGAAATGTGCCTGTTCGCTTTTTATTTAGTAAAATTGTACTATTCAGTAAAAATTCTGATTTACAATATATACAGGAGGCTGTGTTTGTCCAATAATATATTTGGCCAAATTTGTTCCTCCCCAGGGTGAAGTCCTGGTAGACTCTGATGGTCACCATGATTGTGTCTGAGAAGAGACTGCAAGAGAGAAATGTTCAAAATTGGGTAACACCATAGTCAGAGCTTCCTCAGAGTAAGTAAAGAACAAGTACAGAAACACTGCTGCAACAAAGCCTACAGTTAAATTTGAGCAAAAATCATCACTTCTAGGTCTAATCTGTTACAAATATTTTGTAACTTTCTTTGACAATTCAGTAAACTTAGGAAAAAAAAAACCAAAAAAGCTTTAAGCTTTCAGTCAGCAAAATCTCCCTTTGATTATTTATATCTGAAGAAAGCTCCCTGAATCTTAAAAATTGCCTTGTGATGGCTAGGCCTCAAAAAACCCCCCCCAAAAAAATGTGTAGGAGGCACAGAGGTGCAATAGCTTACACACCTAATGTTGTGCTGTCAAGTGAATATTATCAAGAACAACCCTTTAGCCATTTAGAGGGTGGAGGAAATGCTTCAAAGGCAAATAGCTGTCAGGCTGGGTGCAATATTAGTCAGAATATGAAACTGCAGCAGCAGTCACGGTCTTACTTACCAGTGTGGAAGCAGGGCAAGCTCCCTTCAGTATCCTGGGGAGTGAATTATGTCCCTTTTCCATCTCCCTGCCCCCTCTGGCCCCAGCTCCTGCAGATGACAATGCATGTGAATACGAAAAACCTACAATCCAGGTTCAAAATTCAACCCACGTTTCTTCAGAGAGAATATGCATTTGATAAACTACTGCAAGAAGTGGTTGGATTTTTTGTTTATCCTGGTTTATCTTTCCTTTTGTCCCCACTTTAACAGCTTTACCTGTGCCAGGGCTGCACATTCTGGTAGATTGATTATCTCCACAACACAGCAGCACATCTGTTCAATCCCTTTCTCTTAATTTCAGCTCAAGTGAGCGAGGAGAGCACTTTAATTCCAGCAGCAATCCAGTTTTAATTGAGAATGGCTGACTTGTGGTAAAGTTTGTTTTTTATCCCCTCTTATGATCCTCCTCATGCTCTATTCTTGCTCTCACATGTGAAGATTTATGAAGGGCTTTGGGTCCATCACGCTCCATCACCTGTTGAAGGTGGTGCTGTCTGATAGGGCATGATGTATGTTTGTATTGAAAACCCAGCAGCTGCACTCAGACAGATAAAAAGGGTAGAGGAGAGGAAGTTTTAGCTAAGAATCAATATGGATATGCAAAGGGAAAGGAAAAAAAATCTTATTGCTGCTTTTGTGTCCCTAATAGCTCCCTTGCTTTGTCCTTTCTTTAACTCCTGAGAGCTCTGCTGTGAGGTGTTAGCATACTCCTGACTTTATTGATTCTATGAGAATCTTGAATATTTCCTTTCCCCCTTTACCCATTGTATTTGGGAAATCTTGTTCAACTGCTGGTGTAGAAAGGAGATTTTCTCCACCAGTAGGTGATTTTCCAAACTACATTCCTGAGTTTTCTCACAATAAGTTTCATTTGTTATGGGTCAGTTTTGAGGTGAAAAAAGCAATGATAAATAAGTTAAAAATATTTTATTAACCAAAATGTAAAAAAAAAAAAAAATTGTGGTTACTCAGCAGATTGGTGACATGTGTAAGGTGGGAGGGAGTTATGACCTGGATGCAGGAGGGCTTGAGTACAGGCCTCACTAACCAGAAATGTTGGTATTAATAATTTATAACACTGTTAATAAGTCTTGATTTATTTTCTTATTTTTGTAGACTTAGTTATGGACTGAAAACTGACAGTGTGCGAGGGGTCTGTAAAACATGCTATTAGGAAGTTCTTAAGAGAGCTGTCTCAACCAATTTCTGTTCCATTCAAGGACAAGAACTGGTAAATAGCTGCAAAGAGACAGGTGGAGACCCACAAAAAAGTCAATGAGACATTATTTGTGAGAATTAGAGATGATGGTCTTAAAAGCTTCATGCCTCTCTATTTAAACAAAAAAGGAGAGTTTTAATCTAAAGGAGCTTGATGTTTCTGGAGTACAAGATAAAAGACTTGAGAGGAAGAAGAAAAGATATTTTAGAACAATCTGTCTCACTTGGGCATTGAAATCTGTTATCAAGAGTAGTTTGCAGACCATAATCAATAGCAGCAGAAAATAAGAGGTAAAGAGCCTTGAATATCAGAGCAGGTAAAAATATATTAGCTTAGACATGGAGAGCAGGTTCACCGGTAGAAACTGAACTGAGAAATAAAGCTGAAATTCCGAACATCAGTAGAGGATATTCAATCAACTTAAAAGCAAAAGGAAATGAGATGGTAATTGAAATGGCACAGGAATTATCTGCTTGATAGAGTCTATTTGGATTTCCAAAAAGACTTTACACAGAGCCCTTGATCAAAGACTTTAGGAAAACTAAGAAGCCTCAGTGTAAGAAAGAAAGTCCATGAATAGATGGGTAAATGCTAAAAAGGTAAGAAACAAAGTGCAGGGAGAAATAACCAGTTCTTTCAGCAGAGAGAAGTCATCTGAGTTCTGCAGAGCCCAGCACTGGAAGATTTTTATGCTTATAAGAAATTACAGTAATTTCACGACCATAAGGTGCACCAGACTATAAGACGCACCCCCGAGAGTCAGCAACTTTCGCAACTTTGTAGCTCAGATAAGGCGCACGGACTATAAGGCGCACTATTTTTTTTGCAGTGAGGAGCTGCGCGGCGCACAACAAAGTAGCGAATTACGACAGGTTCTCAATTTGCAAACATTTCGCTGCGATTTTTCGCTGATTTTTCACTGCTTTTTTGGCCGCTTTTTGGCCGCTTTTCGCTGTGATTTTTCGCCGCTTTTTGGCCGCTTTTCACGGCAATTTTTGACTGCCTTTTCGCCGCTTTTTCGCGGCGATTTTTTGCCGCTTTTTCACTGCTTTTCCACTGCTTTTCCACGGCACTTTCTCACCGCTTCTTGGTGCTTTCCCACAGCCACGCCGCTTCCCCCCGCTTCTTCCTGGCCGGTAGCCGCGCCGGTTCCCGGTTTCCCCCACACGGCAGCCGTGGCTCCTGTGGTTCCCGACTCCCCCTGCACAGCCACAGCTCCCACGGGTCCTGGCTCAGTTTGCAGACCGCACTTCTGGGTTCGCAATTTTCCGAACTTTGTAGATCAGATAAGGCGCACTGGACTATAAGGCGCACTTCCGGGTTTGGGTAAAAATTTTTGTAAAAAGGGTGGGCCTTATAGTAGTGAAATTACTGTACCTGCAAAAGGAGAAGAGCAGTGAAGGAACCAAATTTTGTGATGGTATTAAGTTAGCTGGCAATGTGAAGACAGGGCAGAGCATGAAACATTACAGGAAAACCTTATAAAACAGTGTGACTGGTAATAAAGTGTCTGGTAATTCCATGCACATAAATATAAAACACTGTGAATGGTGACAAAGACACCTAATTTCACATGCAGAAAGAGAGTTGTTACTGCTTGGTAGCAATATTTTGGGATTATGATAGACAGCTCCACGAATGCTAAAGCAATGATGAGGAGAAAAACAAATCTAGTGCTAAGAGATATTAGGAGAGGAATAGAGGACACACCAGCATCACTTGGCATTACAGAAATGGGATGGGTTGCAAATCCAATACACATTGACCTGGAGCACATAGAAGAACCTGGAAAGTTTTTATTGCTGGTGACCAGAATGATTAAATGTTCATTTTCAGGCAATGGCTGAGTAGCCTAGGGCTCTACAG
The DNA here is from genome assembly GCA_013186435.1 of Turdus rufiventris. Classification (NCBI taxonomy): domain Eukaryota; kingdom Metazoa; phylum Chordata; class Aves; order Passeriformes; family Turdidae; genus Turdus; species Turdus rufiventris. Next base: position 1,410,431 of record PYHW01009314.1, on the reverse strand, counting down.
TGTGAAAAATTAACAAATACAGAGAGATTTATCCAGCCCATAAAAGTTTGTGTGGCACTGAGAAAGCTGTGTGTGATTTGACCATTTTGTCCACTCCAAGTGCCATCTGACCCAGTGTGCTCCCAACAGGAGCCAGTAGGAGAAAATTAGGGAAGGCCATAAGAATAAACCAAACGTAATGAGGTTAATTTTGCAGTCTCCAGACCTGTGGCTGCAAATCTGGAGCCAGAGATGACATCTGTGCAGTTCAAAGCACTGTGGGGGAGAAGAAAAAGTAGAAGAAAGTGAGGGGAAAAATTCTTTCTCATTTGAATAATTCTAAATAATCAGATGAACAAATCCCTTTGTACACACAGATTCAACTTTTTTTTTTTTTTTTTAATTTTTGGAAATGTGCATAATTTAGTACAATTAAAATACTGAAGCATGTATAATTTGGTTCAGAGTAATGACAACTTTTTACTGCATAGACCAGAGGAGAATTCACTTTATAGCAGGAATGTGAAGGAGGAAAAACCGTTGCAAAAACTTTGGCTGAGTTTGGGGATACCCTTCAGAGCCTTCCAATTGTTTGTTTCTTTTGGGGCACATGTGAAGGCTGCTTTCAGCAAAATCAGCTTTTCCACGGGATGACAGCCTTTTGTTTTCATGGGATAAATTTCTGCAGCCAATACTAGGATCATTCCTTCTTTCTGGCCCTCACTTTGACCCAGACTTAATTAAGATGCATTTCAGTGGATACAGGTTTACTACATAAATGAAAAAATCCTGAATATATCGAGTGACCCCTACAATTTATGTTTTAATGACTTTATGAATGATGTTCCAAGGAAATCAGTGTTCTGAATTGTTAGCAAAATGCCAAAACCTGAGTGGGCACTGCTAAATTTATCTTCAGAAAATTCACTACCACTTTTCCACAGAGACCTTACCTGTGTTTCTTTTCACAAGGAAAATATTATATTTAAATTATTATAATTTCATTATGAACCTAAAATGTGCCTGCAAGCTGAATGGCTCCACTCAGACATTCACAATTCATATAAGTTACCACATATCTCCATTCTACACAGAAGCACAAATCTTACAGTCTCAAATGCTTTTAGAAATGCATCCCTTTAATATTATTTTGAGCAAATAAAACTTAATTTCAAACAGTTGAACCTGCATGTACTGTAAAAATATGAGGTGAGATCTTATATATTTGCAATTGTAGCAGTTTTGGTTTGCTAATTTGAGTTTCCTGGCCAGGACACCAAGTGTGTAGTGGGTTTAGTGCTGGCCAAATGCCAGTGCACCCACAAGAAATTATTTACTCATTTCCTGCTGTGATTAGGAGAAAGAGGGCAAAACAGGCTCAAAACTTTAAAGGTTATAAAAAAAAACTTCATTAAGAAAATTAAAAGATAAATGATAAGAAAATCAGAATAAACTTTCAGAACACTCCTCCTCCCCTCACCCCCCCTTTTCCTTTCCACTGACAACATAAAAGAGACAAAACCTGGAACTTTCAGTTTACCACCTCTAAAATAATCTCTCTTCAGTCTACTTAGAGAGAGGAGTCTGTCTTACCATGCCATGGAGACTTCTTCACAAGAAACACTTCTCTCATGACTTTTCATTTCCATGAATAGCAGTCTGGAAGTCCCTCCCATCTTTTGCAGCCTTCCCACAGCTGCATTCATGGGCCATGTCAAACTTATGGGGTACTACTTTAAGGATGAGTTGTTCTAGCATAAAAACAAAAAACTCTTTTTATCCATCTCTGGGAACAGAGGTTTTCTTCTTTTATTCCTGGTGTGAAGTTTCTCTGGATCATAGCAACATCTGCTCGCTTCAATACTGGTGCCTTGGCTCACAGTTGTGCTACAATGCTACATCCCCCCAATGCATTTCTATGAGTTCCAGGGGAAATAAAAGTCTGATATATCAAATATATCTTCACCATCGCCTCACAAAAAAGAATTTCAGCTATCTAAGGTATCTCCTCAGTCCTCTCCCATCTGGAATCTGATGCCTTCTTCACTGACTTGAGTCCCATGTTGTTGTCTCTATGTGTCTTCACCCTTTCTTTTTCTCTGATTTGGGAGATAATTGGTGATCATAAGTCTCCTTGGGACAGCTCTTGTTTCCTGCACTCATCCCAGTCAGAGACTGCTGGGGAATGCTTGACCTTTTCTTGGGAGAGCTCTGGCTCTGTGAGTTCTTCTAAGTTGGAGAAGTCCCAGTAGCTCTCAGAATCTTCTTGGACAGCTCTTGCTCAAGGCTTTCATCCCAATCGCAGAGCTCCTGGAAGCTCCTGGCATTTCCTGGGGACAGCTGTGGCTCAGCACAGGCTTCCCCTTGGATATTTCCTGGTGGCCACCCATGTGTGTCCTGGGGACCGCACTTGGTAACTGCAGCCTTCCCCTGGGGACAATTCCTGGGAGGTGCCAGAATCTCCTGGGCACAGCTCTGGGTCAGCACAGGCTTCCCCTGGAGTCCCATGCTGGTTTTGCTTCATTTCTCTTTGGGAGATGTCTGTGTCTTCCTCAGTGTCAAAGCTGACAAACAAAATGTCCTCATTCAAGGCCCCCCTCCTCCCTCTCCTTGCCCTGACCAAGCCCCTCTCGGCTTCCTCCTGCTGCTCCCTCCAGCCCTGGGCTCTCGGCGGGCTGGGCGAGGGCCTGGGGCCCTGGGAGTTGGGGTTTGCCTGGTCCTGCTCCATGTCTGATGTCCTGTGGCACACACAGGTCCTGGGACACAGCCACTGTCCTGGCACTGGCCAGCCCAGGGCCTGAAATCCCCTGAGCTGGGGCAGGGCTCTGGGATGTCACCAAGGGACTTTGGGCATCACAATGTCCTGTGTCACTGCGGACCCTGACACAATGTCCTGTGTCACTGCGGACCCTGACACAATGTCCTGTGTCACCAAGGGCCCTGACTCAATGTCCTGTGTCACCAAGGGTCCTGACTCAATGTCCTGTGTCACCAAGGGCCCTGACACAATGTCCTGTGTCACCAAGGGCCCTGACACAACGGGCCTGTGTCACCAAGGGTCCTGACATGACAGGCCTGTGTCACCAAGGGCCCGGACTCAATGTCCTGTGTCACCAAGGGCCCTGACTCAATGTCCTGTGTCACCAAGGACCCTGACACAACGGACCTGTGTCACTAAGGGTCCTGACTCAATGTCCTGTGTCACCAAGGACCCTGACTCAATGTCCTGTGTCACCAAGGGCCCTGATTCAATGTCCCGCGTCAGCAAGGTCCTGACACAATGTCCTGTGCCACCAAGGACCCTGACACAATGTCCTGTGCCACCAAGGGCCACCACAGCAGCTCTCCAGTAGCCAAAGCCACTGGGAGTGACCTGGAGCAGCTCCTGGGGGCCTTGGGGCTGCAGCCTCTTGTTGTGAAATGATCAGGGATGGCAATTCCAGGGAAGGGACAAAGGACACCATGTGCCACTCATGTGGGGTTTATTGAACTGTTCATGTCAAAGACAGGGGGAGAGAGAGAAAGAAAAGACAGAAAGAAAGATGAGGATGTCTAGTCACTGCTGACTCTGGGCAGATTAATCCTTACTGGAAGTGAAAGGCAAGAAATTCGATTGTGCAGCTAATCTTAGGATAGGCTCCTGTAATATCCAAGGAGCATTGTAAAGAAAATATATTATTTGGAAAAACCATATCTATATCTTCAGTTATCTTGAGATACAGTTCAGCAGTGCTGTTTCCTAAAATGATTTGATAGCTGCACTGACTTCCTTTATTCCTACTGGTATCATTAAGGAAAAGAGATAAAATAATATTTTTTTCTGACTTCTGTGTATAGATCACTTAAATATATTTTCCTATTGGACCAGTAACTGTGAAGACCTTAGCATGGAATATATGTCCAGTTTTGGGTTCTGCCCTCAGGAATGAGATGAAACCAACTAGTGAAATTTTAGAAGGAGCAAATGAAAGGATCAAAAAATCTGAATTTGGATGTAAGGTTGAGGTGAGACAGAATAAATTTCACATCTGTCAGAAGGAGGAGAAAGGAATATGTTGTGTTTCCTGTCCCTGGTAACACAGGTAGCAGGAACTGTGACTTGGAGAAGGAGAGTTTAATATAGACAATCATTCATGAAAAACTGCAGCAGACTGATCAAGAAATGTTGTTTATGTTTCAGTTTCAAAAGTCTTTAATTACACATTAAATTGAGCAATAACTGAGGGGAAGTGGATGATCTTCACAACCTTTCCAAGGTGTGTTCTACCTTTTTGTCTGTATTACTCATGGGTTATGCTGCATTATTTGCTTCTGGTTTTTCACCTTTCATGACAGTCAAAAGTCTCCCTGGCCCTTTGTCAAATTTCCTCTTGCTCCACAGGGCAAACATGCATTGATTTAGTTAAGCTTGGTTTGAAATAGTTATTGGTTCATGTTTTTAGCTGAACCGTGTTCCAGACCGCTTATCACCTCATTTATTTTTTTTTCTTTTTTCTTTTTTTTTTTTTTTTTTTTTTTAAGAAGGAATTCAGACTAATTAGGTCAAGTCCTTCAGGTCTGTTTGCACTGAGCTTTTCAGTTTTTTAAGTGCAAGAGCTCTGTACTTCTAACTTTTCACATTCAAAGTTTGTTCAGTTTTTTTGAAGAATGAATTCAGATGCCCTGAGAGACAAATATGGGATTACAAAACTGTCCTGGTTAGACCTCTAATGCTTCAAGCATGCTTAATTTCCATTTCTAGGTGATTTAGTCTTGCATCAGATTCTTCAAAGGAATCCTATTTGATTTTCAGGTTGGACATAGAGATTATATTTCATCTTTATACCATTACTAGTCACCCTTTATGTAAAATAAGGAAAGCACTACTGATATATGAACATGTTTCAAGGAAATGAGATTTTAAAAAAAGGTGTAATTTAGAACTTCTGATCTTTGAATATTTTTTTTTTTATATTTATACTTAAAAGCAAATAATTTAATAAAATAAGCTCTGGCAGGCAAAGCTTATTTCTAATAGCAGTACTCCAAAGATGGAACTTTAAAAAAAGAGAAGAAAGAGCATAAAAAATTGCCCCTGACAATACTTTTCTAAGTCTCCTTTTAGATATTCCACCTTCAAATCGGTGATGATACATGTATTCTAACAATAACAGCAAATCTTTACTCTCAGAATGGTATTTTTATTTTTTGGCTCCCCAGTGTGGTTCAAAAAATAAAGATCTTTATAAACTTTTAAGATTTGTTGGTTGCATTTTGTCAAGCTGAAAGGAGTTTAACAGCCCATTCCTGGAAAAAAATTGTTCTGTCAAGGATTCCCGGGGCACATGGAAATAAGAAACTTTTTCCATATTTGTCATCCACATCCCTTCAAATAACTGACTCTTGTTTCTCCAAAATGATGTGAGAGTACAGGGAGAAGATGCAGTGAATTATGTTCAGGTGTTCACTGTGCTAATATCCAAACACAGAATATTCTATTTTATTTCCATTGTGTTGGATCTAACCTAAAGCTCTGAAGTAGTTGCAGTAAATAATCTATTTTCCTTTTATCTCTCAATTACTAAAAATTTATTTGGAAATGTGATGTACAAATCTTTGTAAACTTAATCTATGACTAACATTATCTGGCACTCAAAATCAGAACAAAACTGTTTATTTCCACTGAACAGATTGCCCAATCTGAATTGCTACTTACAAAGAGCATCATAAGAAACTTCCAGAAATGTGGAACTGCTTTCTAATTTACAGAGTACTCTTCACAACCTCCAAAAATAGTGTCACTTGCTGTATTGATTTTTAGAAATTCCTATTCTCCAAAATTAACCTCCTCTGAACCAACATTGGTGGTAAATAGAATGAAATTTACTCAAATCCTTAAGTTAGGCTGCAGAAAGAAATAAATTAAGAGTAAATAACATGGGCTAATAGAATTCTTAACAGAGAAATGACATTACTGCCACCCTTTCCTTAAGAAGTAAAATAACCTGTGAAGTAGTATCTCCTAGAGATAGCTGGAAAACTCCAATGTTCGAAACTTACTGAAATAAAATTTCAGTTTTGCTCTAGGGTTAAAATTTTCCATTAGAAAAGCTTAAATCATTTGCTTAAGGAGAATTGAACATATTTTCATCAGTGTATATTATTCTTTCAAGACTTGATGGTATTTAGTAAGGATGCAGTTTAAGGATATATTTACATTCTGTTGATTTATATGGAAGTTTTGTTGGACTTACAAAGCATACTTTAAACTCTTCAATTAACTAGCAAAAAGAGAAAATGGAATGAGCTTTTTTGTGTAAAGTTGAGACTTGTTAAAAGAAGCGGAGGTGAGATTTGCAAATTATAACTTCCCTAAGGCTTGACTTCCACACAGAAAAGGAAAACTGGTTTTGAGCAAAGCAGCAGCAAACCAGACTTAGTTAAGCAAGTCACATTTCTGGAACTTCATGCAAATTTTGAAGCATTTCTGAATCCCTTGTCTTAACATTACAAAATCAAAACAATGCCCACGGAATTACAGTCTTTCCTGGGAAGAAAATTCTTTTTTGTAAGCCCCCTTCTCCCTTTCTCTCTCCTTGCTCTGCACCCAGACTGGGTTATTTCTCCACCTTCTCTCTGTGGTTTATGATTCTGTTGCCATGAATTCTCCAGAAGAATGTGTTCCTTAGAAAGAAGAGCCCTATGCTGACACGAGGGACATGAATTTATAGGAAATGCTACAAACTTGGTAGGACTGAAATAAAGGCAATATGAATGGGAGAAATTAAATGCCAGCTTTCATCTCCATGCATGCCTCAAAACATCTAAATTCAGCTTAGGTAGGGAGGCTTATTGCCTTTATTCTAATTGTCTCCTCTTCCACCACTCTTATTTTGAGTATTTTTCCCCTCATTAATATAAACAAATTGCTAATCAAGTGGCCACCAGCAATCTTCTATTATATCAGTCATCAAGCCCAGGAAAATTGGTTCCCTTGATGATGTGACATAATCACCTAAAAAACAACCTGGAGGAAGTTTTGTAGTTAGCTGTTCCCATAGCTAAGAAATATATTTCTTTCAGAGAGCAGAGCTTCACACCTGTTTACTTTCTCAATTTTTATTTCTTAGAGTCGTCCCTCCATCATTGTCCTGCAGCTTGCTCACAGGCTTGTGTGCACCTTCAAACCCCATTTTCCTCCCATATTCCCCACAATGGTTATTTTTAAGAGTTAATTAAACCCTGTGAGATCAGGCTTTGGTGAGGTTTTGCAGAGAGGCTCCACGCAGAGGAGTTTTTTAGGGAGAAGAGGCAGGAGAGCTTTCAGATCCCTATTTTCCTGCCTATGGAATGCTCTGGGAGTGTTTCTGTTTTTCTGGTGATATGGTTGTTTACCCTACAGTACCCTGCAGTCCCTGGGCAGTTTGTAGCTGCTGCCAAAACAAAGGTGGGAGAAGTTTGTGAGCTGCTTAGGTGTGATAACAGGATGGAAGTGAAAAGAAAGGTGATCTGTATTTCCATTTGTTTTGCTGCTGTTTAAGACCCTTCTAATCCTTACTCATAGTATTACTCAAGTATTACAAATATTTGCTGCATGATTTTTGTTGACTATAGAAAGTTTCATAATGAAAATATTGTCTAGTAACAATATTTCTCACCACATCATTCATTTTAGGCTGAAATACCTATTGATCTCAAAAGGGATACCATTTCTTTTCAATCTGTGAATGTACAGAATAGGTATAAGTGATTATGACTTTTAAAGTGGAATTTAGAGCTATTTATTTCTGTGATGTCTATAATAAATACCACTACTAAAAGAATATTTTTTCCTGTAAGTGAAAGAAGAGGAAAGTTTGCCTCTCTTCTAGCCATTTTCTTCAATCAGTACACAGAATATTCAGTGAAATTACAACAATTAATTTATGGACAATTCTTATCAAATAACACATTTTTAACCACTCCAGGGACTACTATGACATGAACAAGTCTTCCCTTCAGACTTGTGGTGCTGTTTTTAACTTTTCCAGAATAAACTAAAATTCTTCTGATAAACTAAAATTCTTCTGTCAGAGTAACAGGCATTTGATTATCCTCAGCCAGGCAGATTTGCCAGCTGCTCTTTCCCTGGATGAATTTTTTTTTCAATTGTCCTTTCAAACTGTCTTAGAAGCCAGGGAAAGAAAACCTCAAAAAATGTCATAAATTAAATCAATGGCTTTATTCCCTTGTCAGTAGAAATTGGAACATGAATAGTTGGAATCTCTAGGGTGAAATCCACCATTCACTGTAAAAACAAAAGCATTATACAATTTGATGTACAATATGGACATGAGTCAGGGCAATTCACTTTTTTCTTTGGGTCTAAAAAGAAAATCAGGAGAAAATTTCAACTTACAGTTTGGTTTTTGGTTTTTTTTGGTGGAGAATCCCTTCTGCAGCAGGGGAATGAGGGGAAAAGATTGTGTTGAAAATAAAATTTTGGCAAAACGAATAGAAAAACCATTGTGGAGCTGGTGGCCTCAAAGATAGTCTTATAGGAGAAGCAGGAAATTTATATTAGAGAGGCTGCTATGCATTTTACATCTTTAGCTGGAGATGAACTAGTTGGTGATTAAATACTGTTATTGCCAACACCATCATTGTTTTACCATATGTGTGACAAAATCTGACTTCTTGTTATTGGAAATAGTTCACTTGTCAGACGAAGGACCACTTACCACAATGCATGAATATTTTTACATGTTTTGAGCCCCTATAAATGAAAATTCCGGCTCAAATCTACTTCTCAAGCAGAGTGGAATAATTGGGAAAAAAGTATTAATGAACAATTCTTTATTCATAACATCTCTGGGATCTTACTGATGTTAACATTCAAAGTAAATATTAGAGTGGAAGTGTTAAAATTTATGTTCATAAATGTTTGCCTTTTTGAGGAAAGGATCTGAGGTTCTCATCATCTCACATGAACATTAATGATGGTCCAAATGATCCAGGTTTTAAATCCCCATCTGTCAGTTCCTAGTTTCAATGCAGGGCTAAAAAAGAAATAAAATTAAAAAAAAAAAAAAAAAAAGGAAAATTGGTGCAGAGCATCATTTCAGTATATAAAAGAAAGTAAATTCTAAGTAGAATTTTTCAAAAGACAATTATATTGTTGCTTCATATCCTTTATTTTATTTTTCAGTTCTCCTTAGACACTGAATGTTTAATTTTTTGAGGATTTAACCTCACAGCTAAATGTATACTGATCAAAAAGGAAGTGCATTTTTTGAGAAGAACTAACTTTGTTAATACAGAAATGATGAAACAGAACAAATAGCAAGAAACATAGACCCACAGAGCATTTTGGGTTGGAAGGAACATTAAAGACCATCTATTGCCACCCCTCTAAATCCTGAAATGAGCTGATTTTCTCTTTATATCTGGTCCTGTTGTATGAATTTGTTTAGACACAAACTGTATTTAGCCTGAAAGATGTGAGACTCAAGGTTTCGAATCCCTTTCAATGGAGAAGATTACGGAAGAGAAGAGAGGAAAGGTGATGTTTCATTCCTAGGTTTGCTGTCTAAGGAAGCAAAAGATAACTGAACTACCTCAGCAAGGAGTGGAAATGTCCAAGAATGAGATTAGTAGGAATTAATGTGTCTTGGGAGTTATCAGATTATCAACTCCCCACTGGAAAACAAAACAATCCCCAAAAATCTCAGGTAATATGTCTGGATAGAGACAACTTTGTGTTTCAGATGGTGGAGGACTGTGGCATCCACCTGTCAGGTCAGAGCTGATGGAGAATGGGAAAGAGGGAGGGGAATTTGTGTGGGAGTGAGGATGAAATGCAAGCACTTGTTTATTTTCAGGAAAGGTACTTTGTGGTTACGGTGGGATACAGGAAAAATGGCATTCAGTGCAACTAAATTAGTAGGAGGAATCTCATGAGAAAATAGTGAAAATGTGGCATTTCAGATGAGATGGAAGATATTTGGAATATGCACAGTTCCAAAAGTTCTGTGTGCAATTGAAAATTAAGTTGCATAATCATCCTGGCTGCATCGAGATTGCTTTAGTGAAGGCCAGAGAAAGACATAAATATGTTTATAAATATATTAAGAGAAGAACTATATTGACATGCTTTTATAATCTCCCAACACTTTGGATTTGCCTAAATTGTGAAGAAGTCAAGAATTCCAAGAATTCAAGAATTCTCCAAAGTTTAAACACTAAAATTTGCAACAGGGCACTATTTTTTTTTTTTTTTTAATTTTTTATTTTTGGTTTGGTTTGGTTCGGTTTGGTTATTTTTCTTTTCCCCTGAAGATTTTTCAACTACATTACCTATGCATTCACAGTGGATTTATTTACAACCATTTTATTTAAATATCATATGGGAGTCCAACAAAATTTGAATTGCATTAAAATTGTATTGTTACTTTTATGGTAGATTAAATGACCTTTTCAAAGAAATACATGAAAGTGGTTTGATATCATGTGGCATGGATAGATCCATGCTCTAATCCCCAAAGTATTTACACATCAATTTTTAGTCATTTGCTGAGATATCTCCCTAGGTATTAGACTTAGGACAGTTTATCCTCTTTTAAACCATTTTTTGAAGACAAAGAGTATCTATGCCCTTTTTCAATTTTCCAGGCTCATTCCTTTCCCATTACTTCTCACATATGATCATCAATAATTCAGAAATTGTGTCAAAATAAATATCACCAGATCCTCTGACCTGAATGAGTTTAATCTAACCACATATCCTTTGATCTGTGTTTTCATTTTTCTGATTTAAAAAATAAAACAACCCTAAGCTACTAAGAGGGTCCTGAATACATTTGACTTTTTTCAGTGTCCTTTTTTTTTTTTTCTAATTTTCGCAAGCAGTTCACCATTGTTTTCCTTTCTCTTTCTTGCTTGCCTCTGCTATTTCTTAGTATTTGTCCTTGATTTTCTGAGCCTTCTCTCCACTGCATCCTAGTCTTTCAGATTAAACCCAGTGTGACTGTGCTGTAACCTCAATTTTCATTCATTGCCTTTTTGAGATCCATTTTAGATTTTTGGAGGGACAAAAATGAACATTCTTATAGGTTTGATTTCTATTTATATCCTAAGGTGTTATAATTTTTGGACCAATGACTATGAACCTTGTAGACGGCGTGATTATTTTTATATATATGTATATATAATATATAAACACACAGAACCATCTGGTACACCTATTTTTTATTCTTCTTATTTTATCTGAAGCATCTTTGCTGCAATTTTCTTTTTAATGAGATAGCAGCTGAGAGATGCCTTTCCCTTCATTTTAATTTAACTGCACATTAGCCAGGCTAGGAGTAGGAAGGGGAATCTCAAAAAGTAAATTCTGGAGTTAGTGCCATTTTACATTTTTAGAATAACTTGAAATAGGAGATATTTATAAGATTCTGAGCTATGTGGACCGAAATTTTCAATTTTTCCAGGCTAGGAAGCTACATGCCTTATCACTTAATCATCACTGCCCTCAAAGATGAAAATCCAGAAATATTTTATTTTTTTTTTTGGTCAAAACCTGATGCCAACATTCATCTGATGCAGAAAATTAAATCCATTCTGGCCCTAGGATGCAGAAATATGTCAATAGTTGAAGTGCTTTACAAGAACAGCATTATAAGTTTAAGTGTACAGCCTATGATGAGTTTTGCCTTGTGTATGCTCATGGCAGAATACAGAAGAAATATGACAGTGACACAGAACAGCAGCAGTGTCTGGGGCCAATTTCTGTCTTCTTCTAATTTTTATTTTTTATTTCTTTCCCCCCAGGAAATGGAATGTGGTATCTGATATAATGCATGCAAATTATACCCCCAAACCATATTGTCTGGTTCTTCTGCTCCTGCAATAAAAATTTGCTAAAGAAAGACTAACTTCCAATCTGGTTTGGTAAAACAGGCAATTACATTCAAGTTACATTAAGAATTGAATGTGTAGGAGTATGATAAGAAGATTTAATGACCTACAGCATATAATTAAAAGGAAAAAAATAAAGGAGCATCTCTACACACTCCTTATTCTCAAAGGTAGTTATCCAACAGCGCTTAATTCCGTCCCATGCCACTTACCAAGATAAATGTTTGTTATCTTTGCATTCAAATCATCCAGCCTTCTCAGGCATGCAGAGAGCAGCTCTTCCCTTCTTATCCCCAATGCCCTTGCCTGCAAACTGCATGTTCCACAAAAGCTTCCAGCTTCATTTGAGAAGAAAACCTTGTTTGAATCTTCACCACTTGTGGAATGGATTTTTTTCTTTTCTCTGCAGCTGTGTGAACTATGATTTTTGATTTAAAAAAAATTAAATAATTTTTAAGAAGGAGTTCAGTGGAGAGATCCAAGTGTCTAAGGTGTTTTAATTGCTCTGGAATATCAGGTACCTTGCACAGGAAGGAACAGAGGGAAAGCCTCAGGCAAACCATGCCACTGAGAAGCAGAAGGTGAAGTTCAAGTCAGACATACTATATAATATAAAATAAAATTTCATCCCTGTATCCAGAAAGCACTGTATTCACCAAAACATAAATTCTGTCAGATTTTCAGTGTTATTAATAGCACCAACTGCACCTGCTGACATTTTTACATTCATAAAAAAGCAAGAAAAATGGCACAATGTTTTTTGAGTTCCTGTCCTATTTCCTGAATATTTTTTTTTTAAATCCCTACCTCAATTAGAATTAAAAGGGTGGCAAAAGGTTCTGTGTCTTTTTGGTCATGTCTGGTATGAGCTTCTGTCTTCACTTGGGGCTAAATAATCAGCCCTGAAATTGGGAGAAGGGTGAGATCAGTCTTAACAGAAGACTGAGATAAATCTTGGAAAATTTCCCATGTGTGTGTAAGTTCTCAGCCCCCTCAGTTAACCTGGCAACCAGCCCCTGACAAGACCCTGAACCACAGTTTGGGGAAGGATTTCCAGGCCCCTTTAAAATGGCCATTTGCTTATTTTTCACTTTCAAGTTTTCTCCTTTCACCAGCTCTGTTTCCAGTCTTTCATCGAGATCCTGGCTGTTTCTGTGATGAACCTGCTTTCACTTTAATTCTATCTCCTTAAACCTCTGTGATTTTCGCACACATAAGGTAATCACTTTTACTAAAGAGGAACACTGAAAAATCAAGGGATAGCTCTTTGTGCTATAATCCTAGATAAATGAGATCTTCCAGAGAAATGTTAGAGGTCAGCTATTACAATGTACTAGGCAAAGCAGCATATTATTTCCCAGCCTTTATTTCAGAAGTGACTGAATTATTTTGATTAGTTTTCTCTAGTAAGGCACAGTCTTGAAATGTCATGTTAAAGGTCTTGACATAAGCTGGAGGAAAAAGAAAAAGACCTGTAAACTAGAATCTGTAACTACAAACTTTTATGTTAGGCAACCTTTATTTTGAAACATTTTGCACTGTTACTCAAATATGAATAAAATTTTAGATGAGTCATTTTCTGATGTCTTTGAGTTCTTTTTACCCTTTTATTTGAACCAGTGTTATGCATTTGGTTTTTTTTCCTGTGCCTAGAGAAAGAAAAATCTTTTTGCTCTGTTTTAAGTAAAGAAATCAGAATCCTACAATGTTCATATGGAGATTTAAGGATACTTGACTTGGTGAAGAAATTTTTTCAGAATGGATTTTTCAAAAAATTGATTGTGAATGTAGTAGCAGCAGGTAGTAGACAATATTAATGTACTTCAGATTCACCATAATAAGGAAAATATTGCAAGAACCTGTGTGTTTTCTCAATTCAGATTGTGCCTGAGATTCCTGCACCCCTTTGCTATCTGCTAATGGATGAAGCTGGATACCAACTCAGAGAGATTGACTGCTCACAGCTTTCCAGCAGGAAAACAGGAACCTCTCTGCTCATCCTTTTCTCATTTTCCTAAATAGGAAGAAGAAAGAAAATGGAAAAACATCAATATGTGAAGTTGTAACATTTTCCTTTTTGAATTTTTTTTTCTGTACTACTGCTCTTGAATCTCGGTTTTATTTTCATCCCTGTCCACCACTCCCTTAAAAAAAAACCCAAAAACTTTCAAAAACTTATATGAAATTAAAATTAGCAGAGAGAAACTGATATCATGTACGTGACCATGTACTTTTACAAGTAAAGAATGATTCTAAAATTAAATGACTGTATTAATTAAAGGTGTTTTACAGACATGCAGCTAATACTGTAGTTTGGAAGACTAGCACATGCTTCATGCTCTTGTCTCCCAAAAATGTTGTTCTGTTGTGTATTTTTAATGATTTTTTCTTTTTGCTCTAGTTATATATTGTTATATTCTATGCAGAGGGTGATATGTTCCTGACCTTGTTTATTGCTGTTATTCGTGTAAACATTTGGTGATCTACAAGCATCAGAATTACTGAAGTTTAATGCAAAATAAGGATCTGTTTCTTACTATAATTAATTGCAGTCTGCTAAACTACATTTTTTTTTAATTTGATTTTTTTTTTTTTAATATTCCTTGATCCAGCCTATAATTTATTTGTCAGCTTTATTTATTCTGTTCCTCTCTGGCACTTTCAGCTGAGTAGTGCTCTATTGTGTACATATTTTGTTTGTTTAGGCCACATTGGGCACAGCTGATAAGTGACAATTTTTTGCCTCTGAAATCCAGAAATGCTGTCTTCTGCTAATGATAGCATTCTGAAAAATCCAAAACTTCCTAAGTGCTGTGATTTAAAATGCAGCAATCCTAATTTGCCATCTGTGTATTTTTGTTATTAAATCACTCAGGTATATGACTTTTTCAGTCCCATGCCACTTAACCTAAACTTGTGGAAACAAAACTCTGTAACCTTTCAGGATTTGAAAGCAAGAAATACTAGCCATGCTGAAATTCACAGGAATCAAAGAATTTAATTCCACTTGGAACTCCAAACTGTGGTTTAGGGAGCATAAAGGTAAAGCATTGTTTTCTGTCTAAAGTAGGGATTGGAAACTCCTTGGCTATGCATGAAATGGACGATTAAGAGGAAGAATCATTTGAGCCATGGGCACCATAAATAGCCAAGGGCTCTTGGGGAGCTGGGGAACCTCAGACACCCTGTTTGCCTGTTGAAAATGAGATGGAGCTCAAAAAGAGTGGCCAGGAGGTGAGACAGGTGTCGATACAGCATTGACTGTAAGTGCAAGGCCTGGAAAAAGAGCTTTAGGTTCAGATTTATGTGGGGAAAAATCAAAGCTGAATATGATTAATTGAATCCCAGTTCAAATTTCCCTGTCTGAAAGGAGCAGAGTATGACTTGGGGCTAACCATACTGGAAGTGTTTGTTAAGTCTACAATGTACGTGCTTATGAGATAATTACTTAATGTGTTGTCATTTAATTTAGCAATTTCTGCAAACAAAGCTGCTGATATCTTGATAAAGAACCAAAAAAAACCCCACCAAAGAAGTACAAGCCCCCTGAAGGCAGTAGAAATTAGTCAACAGGAATTAGTGAAGAGAGACAATGCTAAATGACAATGAGGATATATCTGACATTCCAGCTTTTTATGTTTTCCTCCCTTGTCACTTTTTTTCCTCGTGTCTTCCTCATGCTGCTCTGTCACCACCTTGCACTTCAATGCTGTCAGTGAGGTGTCATTCTCATTATCTTTTCTAGCTGTATTGTCATTCTCAACTCCTTCCCTTTATTCCCATTGTTCCAGGGAATTTCAAAATTACTGACAAAAAAAAAAAAAAAAAAAAAAAAAAAAAAAAAAANAGAAAGAAAGAAAGAAAGAAAGAAAAATCTAGCTATTAGAAGCTGTTAATAAAAAAGAATGGGAAAAAAAAATCTCAAACGTGTTACTCTTGAGCAGAGTGAAAAGGTATGTTTGAAAATACAATGTGAAATAAAGAAATTCTGGTTCTTCTAAATAAACACAATTACTAGAAAAAAATTTTACATTTTCCTCAAAAACCTCAGAGAGAATTCTGTGGGATTTTTAGATTTTTTTTCCCACTTTGGGTGATAGATCTAAACACATGAACTCTTAGAAAAAATCAAATACCTTTGAGGGAAAAGAAGTTGCACAGCTAAAAATTGAGTGTTTTGGGGTTCACAAAATGGCTCCTGTAAACCCAAAGATAAAAATGTGTATTTTTGTTAGTTTTACAGTAAAGGAGAGTTCTCTACAGGTTTTAAATAAAATATGAGTGGCTTATTTTCCTGCTTAGTTAATGAATGTGGTACCAGTGTTCAGCCTTGTGCCTGGGAATACTAGGAATATCATGCAAGTTGCAAGGATTCCACAATTCTCCAATTCTATGCCTTCATGATTCTTTGATTCTAGGGTTCTACGATGCTCTACAATTTAATGATTCTTTGATTCCATAATTCTCTTATTATATGTCTCTATTATTCTATGACACAGTGACTCCCTGATTCTGTGATTGAATTACTCAATTTTTCTACCATTCTCTGATATTATTATTCTATTCTTCTATGATCCTGTGATTCAATATTTCTGAGTCCACAATTCCATGACTCTGAGACACTGTAATTCTGTGATTCCCTGATTCTATTATTTAATTATTCTATTATTCTACGATTCTATAATTGTATGGGTTTTTTTGATCCATTGATTCCATTATTTTATTACTGAATTACTCTGTTTATCTGAGTGTAGGTTTCCTTGCTTCTACGCTGCATTTTTTCTATGGTTTCCTCATTCTTTGATTCCATTATTCTTTGATGTAATGATTCTGTCACTCCACAGTTCCATGATCCCATGACTCTATGATTCCATTGTTTATATGTTTGATTGCATCATGCGTGATTTCATGATTCTTTGATCCCATGACTCTATGATGCACTGATTCTATAAATCTGTACATGTTGCAATGAATCCATGACTCTGTGACCCTTTAATTCCCTGAGTCCATGATTCCTTCCATCCATGATTCCATGATTCTGTATGTCTATGATACAATGATTACATGTTTTCATGACTCTACAATTCCCTGGTTGTATATTGGGTTATTTTTTGATTTTGTGATTGTATTATTCTATTATTCTGTGGTGCAATAATTCTTTGATTCCCTGACTTAATGATGCAAATATTCCATGATTCTATGGTTACATGGCTCAGAGACTCCATGATTTTATGATTTTTTGACTAAATGATTTCACAATCCCCTGATACCATGATTCTGTGATTGCTTGATTTTATGGTTTCATGTTTCTGTGACTCTTATGATTCCCTGAGTCTATCATTCCAAGATTCTCTGATTCCATCACCCCTTAACTGATTCTGTGCAGTTTCAGCACTTTGCCTGATAAATCCTGCTATTTTTTTTTTTTAAATCAAAGTCTGTGTTTTTTCACTACATTAAGAAGTTGTCCTGAAAAAAAAATGTCATTAGAAAGAATGTATATCTATATTTATTTTCAGGTGAAATCTGCTTCTGTGCTGCTGCTGACCCTGAGCAACTCTTAAAAATGAACAAAGCTGATGTTACTCCCTGTAACTTGCAGGGGAAGTTTAAGTTCAAGCAAAGTTGAGAAATAGTGTTAGCTCACTTTGATGGCTACATCCTGAAAGGTGATATCTAGTTTTGAAAAATTTATATGGCACTTTGATGTTGCAATATTGGAAAGGTGGGGGTTACAGAGGGATAATAAAAACACATTTTCTTCAGTGTCTGGCAGTTTATTCCAGGGCTTGGGAGTCAGAGTGTGAGCAGAGTGGAGGTTTACCATGAATGTGAAGAATCCATGGTCAGAAAAGAGAGTCCAAAAAGATTTTTGGGAACATTACCCCTCTGTGGGGAGCCTAAAGGTAAAGGAGCAAAGGTGCTGTGTGAACACTGTCCTTTTAACTTTTCCCCATTTTTGACATAAAAATGTTCTCCTAAAGCACGTGGTCTGCCTGGGTAGAGTCCTGAAATGTTGGAAAAAAACTGTGCAGAATGGGCTCCTCTAAATGAGAAAAGGACATGCAGCTCATTACAAATTAGTCTTTTGAACCAAATAATGAAGATTTCTTGTTGGTGAATTGTGTTCAGTTACCCTAAACGATGTCAAGCAAGTAGGAGATACTGAAGTGTTGCAAACCCTTTTTTTTTTTTAAAAAAGAAAAATATCCATTTAATGAATGTAGACACCTTCAGAGCTTTGTAAAAGTTGACCTGAAGATCTGAAC
This sequence comes from Turdus rufiventris, assembly GCA_013186435.1. NCBI lineage: Eukaryota > Metazoa > Chordata > Aves > Passeriformes > Turdidae > Turdus > Turdus rufiventris. Next base: position 1,392,309 of record PYHW01009314.1, on the reverse strand, counting down.
CATTATGCATAGTGCACACATATATTTTTTAACAAAACAGAGGTACACACGCCTGCAACAGAATGAGGTTAACATTAAAAAAATACACAAATGTGGCTGTTAAGTAAGTGACTGGGCTGAAGACCTTTCTTGCCCATTATTTGAAAACTATCCTAGTTACAGTTTTTTAATTATAAGTTTGAAATATGTTATTTTCTTTGATAATTTTCACATTTCAGATGGTTCATGGAAGATGTTATCATGCTGCTCATAAGGAGTCCATACCTCACATTCCCCCAGAGTGCTTTTTTGGCTCACAGAAACCATATTTTCATGTGGAAATATAAGATATCCAAGAAATCCATATATATATGACCTGTTAGAATGGATTCTAGAATGCATTTCTGTTCTAAAGCAAATTCAAGGTGTTTAAGGCTACATTTTACACCATCTCATGCCATAATAAGACAGTGTTCCAATCTGATGTCCTTGGTGTTATGTCCACCATGTGGAGATTTGAACCTCACTTTAAACATTAGCTCTTCTCTGCCAGCTTCTCTCCTGATTGCTCCTCTGGAGTTTTTCTTTAATAATTTTGTGAATTTTACTGTACTTTTTCAACTATGGAATGTTCTTCCTGGCTTACCAGGTTGCTCTCATGCACATTTAAATTCTGTTTGAAATGCTGTCTGGGACAAGAAAAAATGAAAATTAATTAAAAGAAATTTTAAAAGTTTCACCAATCTCTCCTGAAATGGCCAAAAAAATTATAAAAAAACCCCCAAAAACAAACAAACAAACAAACAAAAAAACCAAACCAGGAGGAAAGTAGCTAAGTCCAACAATACCATCATAAAACTGGTTTAAGGGCCAGTTTGAGCTTCCATTTATTTTAGTAGGAATGGAAGAGGAAACTCAGTCCCTGTTTACTGCTTCCTGTTGAGTTCTATCAGCCATTCAGGCACTAATAACATTAGGTCAGTGACAATATTTTTGTGAGATGGGCTTTGACTCAGAGGAAAAAAGAACATCTTCATAACATTAGAGAGTCACAGCTAGTAAAAGCCAATTTTGCCCATTAGTAACAGTGAACAAGTGAAGATAAATGAGGTGTAATGCACAGCTTTGAAGCCTAAAAAATTGTTGTAATGCTCACATTTAATTATAATTTATCTGCATTCATTTCTCTTTAGATACCTGACAAGGCACTGTTTCATTTTCCTAACACTTGCCACAATAGTTAGCTTTTTATTTCCTGCAATAATTTCATCACTGCACTTCAAAAGCTCATCTATTCCTTTTGGACCCAAGACAAATGTGTTTGTTGACTTTCAAGCTGTTAAAATTAGCCATAGCAGTGGATTAATATTCATTTGGAGCTGTGACTCCTTTCATCTATCTGAGTCGAGGCAGGCACAGCCTAATGTATCGTCTGACTTTTATGTAAATAAATATGCCTGCTGCCTGCAGAGTTTGATGGCAGCTGCAGACCTTCCTGAACTTTATGGAGTTCTCCTAATGCTGCAGCATCCTTCCCCTCCTGTCCTCTGATTGCATAAATAGCCCTTCTTACAATATTTATCAGGAGCTTTGTTCAGCACAGGCTGGGTTGTACTCTCCAGCACTTTCAGATCACATCTCTGAGAGGCCCCTAAAATGCTTCAAAAGTTCTGGTTTGCTGAAAGGTTGTGGGTTTATTTTCCCTCCTCACCTTTTCCTATCTCTGATGCTGGCGTGTAAGTCTTTCAAAAGGCAGTTTTTAAAATGCTGTTTTATCCTGTGTGTCTCTAGATCTGTAATTTTCCTCTCCTTCATAGCTCTGCCACTTTCATCCTTCATGCATAAGTAAGAAGGATTTGATTGGAAAGGACTTTTCCCTGATGGAATTATTGTAAAGATTATTAATTTCAAACTTTTGAGATCCACTGGGAATGTGAAAGTTCTTCCTGTACAATTGCTGCAACAAACAACCTCAAAAATGTGAAATTGCATTGGATCCTTCTTTTATAGCTATAATTCTTTCCTCAGGACCTAGAATGTTAATCCAAGTGCTGACGTGGCTTTGTTCAGTAATGATGGTCCTTAGAATTCATGTATTCAAAATGTGTATTTTAAAGTGACATATCCTTGTGTATTAACTTGAACAGAAATATTCCTTCACAGCGTTGCTCCTAAAGTTTTTCTTTCACTATGAATCTGAAACTGATGATGCTTTGCAGATACTTGTTCAGAAATACTGTTTTTGTTTAATCTTCCAGTCTGATGTGGTTTACAGAAAGAAAAACATAAGAATGCTTTTGAACCTTGGAGAGCTTGTTTAGGGAAGTGCAGTGTTATATCAGCTGGTGATCTGGCCCTTAAAATTTTTCCCCTGCACCTCTATGATCCCTCCTGATTACAAAATGCATTTGTGCAAGTAACATCTGCCTTTATTCTGATATATTTAGATTTCTACTTTTGTAGATTTTCAAATCTGTACAACTCAGCATTTCACACACTAAATTCAGTGATAAATTCCCAAATTTGGTTCAAATCCTGGCCAGCCCCCAGACCCAGGCAGCTGCTCACTCACTGCCGCACCAGAGGGGCTGAGGAGAGGATTGGATGGAGAATTCATTAATTGAGACAAACAGTTTAACAGAGAAAGAAAAAGCCTGTTGTCTTGGGTTGCAAGGCAGGATGTAACCAAAAGTTTGTATTCTGTCACCATCTGCTGAAACCAGCTGGGGCAGTGATCCTGATCTCTGTGGGATATCTCCTGCTAATGGCACAGCTGTTAAACCAGCTGGGGCAGTGTTCTTTATCTTTCCACAGCCCATCCTCCCTCCAGGAGATCTCTCCTGTTCATAGCCATTGAGTCCCAGTGCATGGCTGATAAAATTTCATCATCCCATGGGAGATGCTCCACCCAGGGGAGGAGCCAAGCATTTCCTACCCTGATAAAATCTGAGATGTGGAACATCAGAGCAGCCTTTTCCACTGAATCCCAGAGGAAAACCAGACCCTTCCACATCATCCCTGGAGCTTGGGAGGAAAACTACACCTTGTCCAGGAGCACTGCTCCAACTGAGCCACATCTGTCACTGCAGGAGGATGCAACCACCATGGAATGGCACTGTTGCCAACACCCTGCCTGCCTGATGGGTGTCAGCTTGGATTCTGACTCTGGCAGGGCTTAGGGTTTGTTCTTTGTAATTCTGTATTTCTATTTTAATTTTTCTGTTAAAGAACTGTTATTGCTATTCCCATGTCTTTGCCTGAGAGCCCCTTAATTTCAAAATTATAATACAGTAATTTCACGACTATAAGGCGCACCCTTTTGACTAAAATTTTCCCTCAAACCCTGAAGTGCGCCTTATACTCCGGTACGCCTTATCTGATCTATAAAGTTCGGAAAATTGCGAACCTGGAAGTGCGATTTGCAAACTGAGCCAGGACCCGCGGGAGCCGTGGCCGCTGGGTGGGGGAAACTGGGAACCGGTGCTGCTACCAGATGGGGAGAAGCGGGGGGAAGTGGTGCGGCCATGGAAAAGCACCAAGAAATGGTGAGAAAGTGCCGTGGAAAAGCGGCGAAAAAGTGGTGAAAAAGTGCTGCAAAAAAAGCGGCGAAAAATCGCCACGAAAAGCGGCCAAAAAGCAGCGAAAAAGCACCGTGAAAAAGTGTCAAAAAATTGCCACAAAAAGCCTCCAAAAAGCGGTGAAAAATCGCGGTGAAAAGCCGCTGAAAAAAGGCAAAAAATTGCCGCAAAAAAGCAGCGAAAAATCGCAGCGAAAAGCTGCTGAAAAGCGTCCAAAAATCGCGGTGAAAAGCTGCTGAAAAGCGGTGAAAAACTTTGCAAATTGAGAACCTGCCAGTAATTTGCTACTTTGTTGCGCGCCACGCGGCTCCTTGCTGCAAAACAATAGTGCGCCTTATAGTCCGGTGCGCCTTATGGTCGTGAAATTACTGTAATTTGGTGGGAGAAGTTTTACATTCTCCATTTCAAAGAGAGGCTCCTGCCTTTTTTAACAAATACCTGTCTTTCAAACCGAAACACCTGTGCTCTAGCAGTAAAACCCCAAGGAATCAATTCCCTATTTCCCATGGACAAGAAGTTGTTCAGTACCTGTAGCAGAGCAGGGCCACATCCTGCAGAACAATGACTTGAAAAACAAACACCATCATCCCAAACGTCCCCTTCCTCCTTTTCTCCTCAATTTCCATACTAAGCACATTATCACATGGCCTGGAATGTCCCTTGGGTCAGTTTGGGTCACCTGTTTTAGCTGTGCCCCCTCCAAACCTCCCAGGCACCCTCTCTCCAGCACAGCAATGTTGGAAACAATAAAACTTTTTGATAATTTCAGGTAATGATTTTAATTAACTCCTAAATTATTTTTCAAATGAATAATAACCAATATATATATTAACTATAAGTTGTGCATTATTCTTAAATTACTCTTAGCCAGCATTTATCAAAGCTGTCATGAGCTGCTTTTGTAGAAGCATAGCTTGGGAAAATTACTGAAATATAAGTTTTGATAAACTAACTCTGATTTGCTTCAGTGAACAAAGCCTGGGAAAGAGAGAGAGATGTATTGTTGAGGTAGGACATCTAGAATGAAGAATTTGGGGGCCACAGGGGTATTTTGCAGAAACCAGAAGATAAAGAAGAGACCAAAAATGACTCAGTATATGCATTGGGAAACCCCAACCAAGGAAAAAGATGATAAAAAGACTAAAAAGGACTAATTAGCACGAAAAGTGGGAAAACTATAACTGATAGAGGAGAGAATAGTGATTAATGAGGGGATTATGCAATTTAGACCACCAAACATTGGTTTATTTATTTGAGAAACGTATAAATAAGTGACAGAGTTTTGTGTCTGCATCTGTGTGGAGGCCAGAATTTTGTAAGCCCTGGCCAGGAACAAAGAAATGCTTGTCTTGATGGCACTAAAAAGACAGTGTTAAAGAGATCTGTTAAACCCAGTAATTTTGGAGGATTTGGTACCACCAGAAAGAGGAGCAGAAAAGGCTTTGGCCACTCCACTCCAGGCAAAACCAGCACAGTTCCTAATCCAGTGTTTAATTTTGGGCAGTTCTCCAGACTGCACTACCAGGTTTGCAGAAACCTATGAAAAATAAATTTTGTACTAACCATATTGGAAATAATTGCCAGAACTGAAAAGAGCCAATATGCAAGCTGATTATTGTTTCAAAGAATCCTGGTAAGTAGAAAAATTATTCTTGCTATAGTAATGATAATAATAATAATAATAATAATAATAATAATAATAATAATAATAATAATAATAATAGTTCATTATAGGTCAACAAGCTCTTCACAAAAATCTACATTTCCCAAACTTGCCCAAACAAGAGTGGGGCTTTGTAGTAGGAATATAAAGAAGTTTACACCACCCTGATACCCACAACAAATCTATGAAAACCTTGGATAGATCCTAGTCGGTCTGATTTTTAAATAATTTCTGGACAGTGGAGGGGGGGAAAAATTACACTGCTTTAGACTGTTGACTTGTGAATAGATTTTCTTTATACAGAATTCTTTTTGTAGCATAATTTGACTTCAGTGCTGTCAAATGAGTATAATTTCTATAGAAAGACTAAACTCCCACTTTTGCAATTGACAACACAGCCGGGTTGTTTATAATAGATCAGAAAAAACCAAAATATGAAAGACCTAGTGAGTACTGAACAAAATCAAAGAGCAGTAAAGGCTGGTAGCAGGAAAAGTGAGGAGTAGAACAAACTATGGAAAATGAGAGAAAATGGGTATAAAAAAGGCAACTTCCTACCCCCCTCCCTCAAATGCGTGTGCTTTTCAGTTTTTTGGCATCTCTATGCTTGCCCAGAGATAGTCTTTTCACCTTTGGTTTGTTTAGCCCCTGCTCTATTTCTACTCACTATCAAAATCTGCGGTGTGGGGAACCCTTTTTCTGCCTCACTTGAAAGGCCTTAATCGGATCTGTCTACATTATTTATAGAAAAAATGGTGAAATATGGAGAGGAGGAAGAATTTATTCCTTCCACCTCCATCAGGTCCAGTGGAACATGATTTGGAGCTGTTTTGGGGGAGTATTTGCTGCAAAGGAAGAGAGTAGATAACAATTTTTCAGTTCCCAAGTGCAGCAGGAAAATGCTTCCACTTCCACCAAGGTTTTGAGCCCTGACTCAAGGAGCAGAAGGATCAGACACAATTATCTTCCTGCCATTAGGTTATTGAGACCATAACTCTTGCTCCCAGGATTCTGCAGGCTGTGAGTCCCTGCTATAACAGAGACTGGAGATGGAATAATAACAAAAAACAAGCAAAAAAACTCCCAAAGCCTGGTAAAGTTTCTAATTCAATAGAAGGGAAGAAAGGCACCAGAGGGAGTAGGAGCTTGTGAGATGGGTTTTAACACCTTCCCCTGGAAAAGGGCATTTCAGGTTTTAATTTCAAGGAGTGGTTATTTAATTGGCTTAGTGTTTAACATAAGGAAATGCAGAGGAATTCTCAAGGAATTCCTCCTTGAGAAGAGGAAATGGTATATATATATTTTATATATATATATATAATTACTTTAGGAACAGAATCAGAAGTGAAGTTGATCTCTAAGAACACTCCAAGAAATCAGCACAAAAAACACATAAATAAAAATAAAATAGAAAACACAATGAGATTATACCCAGAATGGGGGGGAAAAAAAGTGCTAAGATTTGGAAAGAAGTAAATAAAATGGCACAGACTGAGAGAAACAGTAGAACAAAAATAACCAGAGAAATGTTAAAAATAAAGGGAAGAACACAAAGGAAATCTCTTCATAGGGATCAGAAAATATCATAAGCTAGTCACAAACACACAGACAGAAGGGGAAAAGCACAGAAAATGACAGCCCAATATACAGAAGAGAAAGATCAAAAGAGATTAAAAGAAAAAATGGCTTGCTGAAGATAAGGATGCAGCAACCTGACCAAAGTAAAAAACGACAAAAAACAGAGATAAGGAAAAGCCAGCACAGAAAAAACCATAAGAAATGGAGTGCTGGAGATCACTGCACAAACAAGTAATCAGTGTGAAAGGAGGTCTTAAGGAAAAAAAAAACAACCAACAAAACAACAAAAAGAAATTGCAGTAAACGAAAAGACAAAATAGTCTGTCTAAACTGTCTGCCTAGGCTTCAGAAAAACGTCAAGAGTCAGATCTGAAGATGCCTCTGTGTGCTTTAAAAAGACCTCACTGTAATTTCTCCTTAAAGAGCTTTAGATGCCTGTGATACCTTTTTGCTTTATAGCTCAAAAAGGATGACTCCAAAGTCAAGAGACTGAGGCTGAAATAAATTGTGAGGGTCTATTAATCTGGCTAATTCTATAAAAAACTCATTAAAAAAGAACACGAGTGTGAGGTTTTGCTGCCCAGTTTTTCCACAGTGACCTCTCCATCTTGCCTTTTTTTGTGATTTTCTGCAGCTTTAGAATTTTGCAGCAGGAAAACCCTTATGTTATGATTCTTGCAATACTCTTAGCAAAAGCGTCTTGGTCTCTTTTCAAGGGGAAAAAATTCTCTCCTAAAGCAGTGATCTCCAAACACAATAACTAAAATTTTTTACATGGTTTGCATCATTGTTTTTGCAGTTTTGTACACTATTATTGCTTTTTCAACACCTTATATCTTAATATTTCTTTAAGAATGGAGATCTACAAAATTAAAATGAAACACAGGATCCATTTCAATTGTCTTGGAATTTTTGTTCATCAAAGAAATAGATGTAAATGAAACCATAGGTTTTTCTTTAGGTTTTAATCTTATTTCTAAGTTGATTTTTAGCAACTAGGACTTACACTTGTCGCATTTCTTCACTTGGTGACAGTTCACCTGGTTTGATAAGAGAAAGTCACTTCAGCTTTCAGATTTCTACAGTCTGGTGTCTTTGCAGTTGTGACCTTCACAAACAAAAGAAAAAAGAAAAAAAAAGAAAAAAGAAAAAAAGAAAAAGAGGAAAGAAAAAAAAGTAGAAAAAAGAAGAAAAAAAGAAAAAGTAATGGGTTTTATTGCAAATTTATAAGGTAAACAATCTCTATATTTCAAGAGCATGATTTTGTCTCTCTTTTTCTTATAAAGATCATAGATATGCTGCTTTATCATTCCAGGACTGCATTATCTTGTATTCAGAAAGAAGCTTTTAAGAGCCCTAAGTGTTGCAGAAATGTTTTAAAAATGCTTCATTTATATTCTGACATCTTCCTTTCTTGAAGTTTAGAGGGTAAATTGTGCCTTAACTTCATGGCTGTCTGGACAGAGCCAATCTCTCATGAAAGCTAAAAAAATTCTTTCTTTTGGCTTTACTTGAGGCTCGTGGAATCATAAAGAATCAGCCACAGTGATGAAAAACTGTTGCTGGAAGAGGCAGCAAAAAATGTATAAACTCAGAGCTGTCTAATCACAGTGACAAAAAAAAAAAAAAAAATAGGTTACCTCAGCCTAAAGCATCTGGTGCTGGGCTCTGCCTTCCTCTTTGACTGCAGATTATCCTGGATATGCAAATGCTTGGCAAAAGATAGTATTTACAGCTTTCTGAAACTCTGCAACTGTGACATACTTTTTAATTAAACAGCAACAATTGTAGCCTGTGGCATTTTCTGAGATTAATGAGTGGCTGGAAAACATTGTGGCCTGGAGCAAATTAGCCCATCATTAATTAATCATAACAAACCCTTGCTCTTGGCTTTGGTTATAATCTGTTTGGACTCAGAATCAAATGAAAAGAATTAGTTTTCTTTTCTGTAGTGCTGTCTCTTTTACACAAACTGCTGGGAGTTTCAATTAACTCTCTCTCTCAATATTGCTGTAATGCACTGTGAACTTACTGGGCTTTGTACATGCTGAATTTTTTTCAGCAAACAGAACACCTCTGAATCCTCTTCCCATTGTAAGAGGTGCATGATCACTGAGACAGAGTTTTCCTGGGATCCAGAGAAAAACAGGGTTTTTTAATTTCATTTTTTTTTCCTCTACCTCTCTGTCCTCATGAAAGTTGTTTTCCCCAGTATTTCCTATGCCTGTGCATATTTAAAAACCATTCCACAATTTTGTTGACCCTGTGAAACTGTTTTAAGGGTTTCTAAATAAAACCAAATTAATTTGCCCTTGCCCCCAACATTTATGATGATTTTAGGGAAAGCCTAAAAAGTAAATCTGAAGAGATTAAAAACACAAATGGACACTATTAATCCAACCTAGGCTTCGAAGTTTTTCCATTTCTGATTTTTTTCTCAGTCTTATGCTGTGAGATAAAAAATAAAAAACCCATGGAAATGTCTCATTGAAACTCATTGAAATGGCTTTTGTACAAATAAAATAAAGAAAAAAGAAAAAAGAAAAAAGAAAAAAGAAGGAAGGAAGGAAGGAAGGAAGGAAGGAAGGAAGGAAGGAAGGAAGAAAGAAAGAAAGAAAGAAAGAAAGAAAGAAAGAAAGAAAG
>PYHW01009314.1:1357034-1373182 GCA_013186435.1 Turdus rufiventris | reverse complement strand
TTTTGCTACACACTACAAATCAGTTGAGTTTTTTGAAAAGAAGTAAGATTATTTTTATAATATTGAGGTTGCAGGATGACTCTCCTAAGTTTATAAACATACCCATGGCACAAAAATATGCAGTTTGTTTTTCTTGGACGCCTTTCTCTGCTGCTGGCTGCCCAATGTCATTGTGTCTGCTTCTTGCAGTCCCAATGGATTCATCACTAATTATGCAATAAAGCAGTTTTTCCCTGCAGTGATTCCACAAGCACACTGTCACAGTATTTTGGGGGAACAGAAAAATGGGTTTAAATGATCCATTAATATTCCTGTCAGATATCTGTCAAAAGCATGACACATTTTGGAGAAAGTAAATGTTAGTTAGAAACAAAAAATCACAAAATTCACGTCAAAAATAGGGTCTCAATGTGGAGACTTTTATTTTTTTTTATTAGAGTCCCTTTATAAATGCATTGGATGGAAATGAAGAATTTCTATTTTAGTGTAGGTACAATGGAGGTAAATTTTTGGAAAAGCAAATTCATTGTAGCTATGAACAAATTTTTTTTTTCTGGACTTGCAGCATGAATTTATTTCCAGGTGAAAGATAAAACACAACTTTCTCCTCTTTTGCAAGATATAACCCCATGCTTACAGGAAAAAAAAAAGAAAAAGAAAAAGAAAATTATGTTTCTAATCCTTCACTATGCTCTGTGAGAGAGCTTACAAAAAAACCTTGAGCAATTTTTGGCTGAATTTGACCTGATTTGACCTGGATCATGAGGGGAAAACCATGGGGTATTCAGGCAGCAAAGCTTAAAATGTAGTCTTGAACAAATATTTGCTGCTCTTGGCAGATCAAGCAGCAGAAAATGTAACATTTACTTTTGCTTAGGAGAAGAAAATTCACTATCAAACCAACATGCTTGAAAATTGGAAACATTTTGAACTCCTTCACTCCTGAAAGTGGAATTGCCTAAAATCCCTGAAAGTGCCAGGAAAACAAAGCAATGTCTTTCCCTGCTGTGTTTGTGTTTTTAATAATTCTCCAGACCCAACCACTCTAGAACTTCAGGAACATTAAACTCCACAAGCAATGGAGTTCTGATGTTCTGACCAGAAAATTTAAAAAATGAGATTTGCACAGCACTGATGAATTCTCTGGTACTCAGTGCACAGGGAAGAAAGTGCAGTAGAAATTATTTTTTTTAAATTTCAAATATGAAGGAATTTTATTTGAACCTTCGGTTTCAGAGCAAAAGATAATTTCCCATAAGAAGATCACACCTTATATGAAGGGATGAGAATCTCCTGCCTGTAAACTCATTTTGGCCACAGATCAATATATGACACATTCTGCATTTTTATTTGTAAATTATGCATTTTAATATTTTCCTGGTCTATGTTTTTTGTAGCATTAAATTTGGAACCTGGACAGATTTTTTTTCCCCACTTCATTTTTCATTTATTTTAATGAAAACTTCAGGGCAGCTTGCTATGGAGGAAAACCTGGGCAAGTTCTTTATGATCTCAATATTAGCAAATTAGTATTTGCTCTTTATGTTTGCTATGTAAACAAAAATATCTTGTCCCTAGTGAGAGTATTGCCTATTAATTTGCCAGTGATTGCTAGCTAATGTGTATTGTTATATTATCAACTACTAACAACTATTAACTAAATAACTCTTAACAACTTAAAATGTTTGTTCTCCTAGTTAATGTGGGTCAGAGTATAAAATTGTCTCCATAGCAGAGTTAAAGATGCAATTAAAAGGCAAGATTTGGTCCAAAGGGCCTGTTTTTCATATTTATGTCATAAAGAAGCAAAATCTCTGAGCTGGCAAAGATGGTCTGGGGAGGGGAAAAATACACAAAATGAGGAATTATTCTTTTTAAATGCAAAAGAAGGTTGGTTCTTTTTCCCCATTGAAAAGTAAGTATGCATTTCTTAATGGTGCAAGGAAGGGAGAAGCTTTCTTGTTGGTTAGTTTTAATTTGCCATAAATAACCTGGGAGGAGGATGCTGCCACTGAACAGGTGATTATGCAAAGCTGTGTTTGGAAATAAACCAAGTTTAGGGGGTGTTTATTCATTTCAAGCAGTGCAGTTCATGTTGTGGCCCAGGATGCAGATAAATTTCCTCCTATAGTGCTCTCTCTCCTTAAATTCTAAATAAATTTTGTATATATCTACATTCAGTTGACATTTTCACAGGATTATCTAATTAAATTCCATTTTATATTTCATTAGGAGCACTAGGTCACTCAGATCCTTTAACTGCCTAAAAGTTTGGGTTTTGTCTATGTAAATGATTTTAAATTATGAACAAAGAATTTAGTCAGATTTAATTCAATCAGAATCTTAAAATTCCTCTGTAATTACTTTGTAGCCAAATTTTATTTTGCTGATGGTGGCAACTAAAAATTTTTTCTCCAAATCACCTTTGAGTAGAAGTTTCAGAGAACACTGAAGTTCCATTTTCAGAAGAGTTATTTTATTTCTTTGATTGCCTTAAAGTTCCTAACACTTCAATTTTTGCTTGGGATCTGTCTTTTTTCTGCTTATTTTTTTTCATTCTTTTCCTACTATTTTTAAATTATTTTCTGGTTATAGAAATGTATCATCTGCCATTAGGTTTATTGGCACTGTGTGAGGCTTAACAGCAAAAATTGACTTTAAATTTGTGTTGCAAAGCAACAGATTAGAAACTTCTCATGGCATAGCCAAGAAATTAAAACTCAGAGCAGAATAATTAGAGACAGATGGAAAATCTCAGCACAAAAGATACAAGGGAGGAGACTTGCAGGATTTTAATTTTTTTGCTCGATCAGGCAAAGCAAGAAATGGCAGAAAATATAATTTTTCTCAAATTTGACACAAAGAACAGGTTTTTCTGTGCTAAACTTTAATTTCTCACTCATTTATGAGCCAATTTCTGCTCTGATAGGCAAGAATGGAAATGGCACCCAGCTCTCAAATTCTCCTGTCAGTAAATACAAATGAAAATACAAAGCAGTGTTCCTAAAGTTTGGAGTATGCAGCACACAGAATGAATACAGAGATTTAATATATTTTAAAATAAATGGTGACAGCTCAGTTATTACACATATCAGATTCAGTGATATTAGATTGTCTTACCTGTTTCATTTGAAAGCAATGATTCCTTCATTTTCAGGCATCTCCCCTGCCTTACATCCATCAAAAGTGTACTTTAGTAAAATATTTCCAAGTATTTCTCAAACTATTTTTTTAAAATTTTTTTTCTTTTTCCTGAGGAATGGCAGTGTGGTTAAAAAGTGCAGTACAGTAATTTCACGACTATAAGGCGCACCCTTTTGACTAAAATTTTCCCTCAAACCCGGAAGTACACCTTATAGTCTGGTGCGCCTTATCTGATCTACAAAGTTCGGAAAGTTGCGAACCCGGAAGTGCGGTCTGCAAACTGAGCCAGGACCTGTGGGAGCTGTGGCTGTGCGGGTGGAGTCAGGAACCACTGGAGCCGCAGCTGCCGGGCGGGGGAAACTGGGAACTGGCGCAGCCGCCGGCCAGGGAGAAGCGGGGGGAAGCACTGCGACTGCAGAGTAGCGCCAAGAAGTGCCACAGGAAAGCGCTGAGAAGCGGTGAAAAAGTGCTACGGAAAAGCGTCAAAAAAATGGTGAAAAATCGCCGCGAAAAAGCATCGAAAAATCACCACGGAAAGCGGCCGAAAAATGGCAAAAAATCGCCATGAAAAGCAGCCGAAAAATGGCAAAAAATTGCCGTGAAAAAGCGGCTGAAAAGCATTAAAAAATTGCCGTGAAAAGCGTCGAAAAAGCAGTGAAAAATAGCGGCAAGAAACGGTGAAAAATCGCCACAAAAAAGTGGCAAAAAACTTTGCAAATTGAGAACCTGCCAGCAATCCGCTACTTTGTTGTGCGCTGTGCGGCTCCTCACTGCAAAAAAATAGTGCACCTTATAGTCTGATGCTCCTTATCTGAGCTACAAAGTTGCAAAAGTTGCTGACTTTCGGGGAGGTGTGCCCTATAGTCTGGTGTGCCTTATGGTTGTGAAATTACTGTAATCTGTCAGAATGGATGCAGATTTTTGGGAATCTTGGAGGGAATAGAGGATGATCTACATGATTAAAAGTGATTAAATGTGCAGGAAGATGTTTTTCCTCAGGGAAACACTAAACCCTGCAAATTAAAAATAACAGATGTTGAAAAGGAATTCCAGTGAGTCTGTGACCAGCAACTGAAATCAGTAAATTAATTTACCTTCACATTTCTCAAAAACTCATGTTAGGTGAAAGAAAGAGAATGAATTTTATTGCAAGATGCATTTAAAGCAATCATATTACACTGTGTTTAGAGATACTAAACTTCATATAAATGTATATAATTCAGAAAGTACCTCTTTGGATTAAATTGTTAAATTTTGGAGATAATCTCCAAAAATTTAATGGAACAATTTTAATTATGATGACATTTTTAGAATGAAAATGGTTGGTTTTCATCTTCAAAACATTAATTGGTATTAAAAAACCCAAAAGTATTGAACTGAACCAAAATCTGTTGCTTTTACAGAAGGACAAATATTCAGTAAATGTAAAAATAATTTTATTCTGGCAAAAAACCCCATTTTATTATGTCTTGTCAGATTGAGAGTGAAAAGAAGTTGAAGCACTGAGTAGTTTCCAAACACATAGAAAATGAAAGGGTGTGAAAAAAAGATTTTTTCATGATGCACAGGTGGGAGAATAAGTGTTTATATGACAAAAAAAATTATTGGCAGGCCTTCCCTCCTTTTTCATCACTTGCCCATCATTCCAAAGACACTTGAGTTCTCTCTTTTTTCACAATCTACAATAACAAATTCCTTTCTACACATTCTTACAGTAGTGATCAAACAACAGCTCAGCTGTTTCGGAATTGAGAGAGATTTAATACATACTAATTTGCTGTGGTGTAATCATATAAAACACAATTACCATTGCGAATGAGTTTTAAATTAGTTATAAGCAAATGGAAATAATTTAGGATCATTTAAAATAACTACATCTGGCAAAGTTTTGCTGTAGCAGCTCCACCACAGGATTTCTGATTTAGCCTACTCTTTCTGTCTGACAGTCTTTTTTCCTTAGCATGAATCCTTGGGTGGTGGATTATTATTATTGCAACTGAGTACATTTTAATTAAAATTAAAACATCACAGGCGGTTGTTTGGAGTGGAGAATGACATTGCAATCAAAACCTGTATTAAAAAAAAAGTAAAATCATTATGCCACAAATGATTGAGCGCTGGAAAATTTCATTTGCAGTCTGAAGCAAGGAAACTTTTTGGTTTTTTTCCTTCCTCCTGTGGATATATGTGACAACATTTCTGTGCCATCTCATCAATACTCCAGGACTTGGGCCAGTGTTACTGCAGTGAGTGCCCTGCAGTTTATTTTAGCTGTAAGGGCACAGGATTGCTTCCTGCGCTTTAGGAGAGAGGAAAACCAGTGAAACTTGTCATTATTTTGAGATTTTCCACCAGCTGGAGAATTTCTACTCTGTGACATGTTGTCCTTTTGCCCAAGATCCTGTTGTTCCTATAGCCTGTGGGGGTATAATTTCAGAATTGAAATTATATATACAGATATATATATTAAAAAAAAGAAATTAATATAATATAATATAATATAATATAATATAATATAATATAATATAATATAATATAATATAATATAATATAATACAGTATATATATACAGTAATTTCACGACTATTAGGCACACCTTTTGACTAAAATTTTGGCCTGAAGCCGGAAGTGTGCCTTATAGTCTGGTGCGCCGAATATAATGTACAAAGTTGCAAAATTTGCCAACCTGGAAGTGAGAGCCATGAGGGGGTGCGGTGCCGCAGGAGTGTTGAGTAGCGGGGGGGGGTGGGAGTGGGTGGCACCAGGCACTCGGCGCAGCGCTGGCAGGGAGGCCCGTATGAGCCGTGCAGGGAGAGAGGGAGGCGGCGCCAGCCCCAGACACGGTGTGGGGGAGAGAAGGATGTGGCGCCGGGCCCGGCTGCTGCACGGGGACAGAGGAAGGTGGTGCTGGTCCCATACGAACTGTGCAGGGAGAGAGTGGTGCTGACCCGGCCCCGTACGAGCTGTGCAGGGGGGGAGCGGAGCGGCACCAGCCCCAACCGCCGCACGGGGAGGCAGGGAAGTGCCGCTGCAAGTCGTGTCCACCCCAAGCCAACCCAGACCAAAGGAGGCCCTGAGCTACCCCGGACAACTGGGAGCCGTGGCCACCCTGTGACCCCCTTGCCAGCCAGCGCCGTGGGCAGGCAGGAGTACCGAGGCTCATGGCACGGGGAGGGTGCCTGGGACTGCATTTAAAGGCTACGCCAATCTGTGAAAAATGTTTGCAAATTGCACATACCAGTAAACCCACAATGGGTTACTAATTCGTTACTCTGTTGTGTGCTGCGCTGCTCCTCGCTGCAAAAAAGTGTGCCTTATAGTCCCGTGTGCCTTATGGTCATGAAATTACTGTAATATAGTATATGATATATATAATATGTAATATATAGTATTATATATAGTATATAATGTAATATAATATATTAAATATATTCTATATATAATAAGATATATAATTATATATATATAAATTCAGAATGTTAGCTCAAATTTTCCTCCAAACTTTTACCCATGTATTTATATACTGAAAATGGATAAAAGCAGGCTTTTTTTTTTCAAAATTAAAAAAATAAAATTATATCTAGACCTTAGTTCTCATAAATAAATAGCTCTGGTGCACCAGAGGCATTTTGCTTTACCTTCTGCCTCATTGTCTTCCTGAGGTATGTACAGATCTGCTCTGTGCCATGATTTGTCATGTCTTACTGCTTAATTAACCTTTAGTGTGGTGGCATTTCCCAGATTGCCTGCAGAGTTATTTCAGATGAATATGTCTGTGTGGATAGGCAATGTCAAATATTGCAGCTTTCTGCTTAAAATATTGTTATTTGCCATCACCAGGGACATTATTCATTGAAACAGAGGCTGCTGAGGCTCCCAGACTTTTCTAGTGGCTTGCTTTAAACCCTAGCTTTGAGCATTCCAAATCAATGCCAACTTTGTTTTCCTTTATGTGGAGAAATTTTGAAACATTAAACCAGCTGCAACTTGAAAGAAAAGCTGTTTTCAATGCTTGTTTATCTATTCTGCACTGGCCAAGAACCTTCTTGCCTATTTGGTGTAGCCATGACTGCTCTGCAATGACAAAGTTCTTTAATGACAGAAGAATGTGAAGTTTCCTTCCTTAGTCTTGAAGTGGTGACAAGAAAATATTTCTTACAAAATGAAAGCAAACTTGAAAATTTTCTTTATTGTCCCCTGTGAGAAAAGGTTACAGCAATTTCATGACTATAAGGCGCATCCTTTTGACTAAAATTTTGGGCCGAACCCGGAAGTGCGTCTTATAGTCTGGTGCACCTTATATATGGACAAAGTTCGGAAAATTGCCAACCTGGAAGTGCAAGCTGTGAGCTGAGCTGGGACCTGCGGGAGCTGCGGCTGCATGGGGAGAGCCAGGAATCATGGGAGCTGTGGTTGCCAGGTGGGGGGACGCCGGGGGGACGCGGTGCAGGTGCCGGCCAGGGAGAAGCTGGAGGGACAGGACAGGACTCGGCGCAGCTGCTGGATGGCGGGAAGCTGGGACTCACTGTGGCCACCAGGTGGGTGTTGCTGGGAGCTTGGAGCTGCGAGCCATACGAGCCGGCGCCGGGGGCAGGCGGGAGTGCCGAGGCCTGCCCGCGCACAGGGAAGGCACCTGAGGCTTCTTTTAAAGGCTACACCAATCTGTTAAAATGTTTCCAATTTGAGCACATGCCAGTAAACCCGCAATGGCGCGATTCTGTTGCTAATTCATTACTTTATTGCATATGGCACGGATCTTTGCTACAAAAAAAAAGTGCGCCTTGTAGTCTGGTGCGCCTTATGGCCGTGAAATTACTGTATTTTATTTATTGAAACAGAATGGATTGGGAACCATCTTAAATAAGATTTTTTAATTGAACCCTAAGTTTTCTTTAAGGACAAAAAATGCAAATTTAACAAGATACTTCAAATGGTTCCTTTTTCTTGGTTTCTTTGTCTGTTCAATAAATCTCTTAATAATCTCCAAATTCTTTCAGACTTTTCCTGTATTTTTTAATTCACCATTGCTGCTGTGATAACCTGCTGCATTTATAACCTCGACTTTAATTTTCAGTGAAAGGAGAATACATTCTTAATTTTGTCATCTGAACCCTAAACTTCAGCAAAATTAAAGTGTAAAGGTTAATGGGACTCAAATATGGGGGACAATGGACACATGTAAAGAAAAACATAAAACAGTTTTCCCTTCTGTAACCTTGAACCCCCAAAAATTAGAGATATTGAAAATACCCTGGAAATAACATTAATTTAGGTAATCCCATCAAATATGGCAGCTGTTTAAAACCTTTAAAATTAAAGCTGACAGACTTCAGCAGTGGAAAACACAAATCAATGTTTCACACCTTTCCAGCATAAAAGAAGTGAAGGTTGACATATTTTTAATACCTAAGGATTAAAATTTAAGTTAAAAAAAACCTCAGAGAACTTTCAGTAAAACATGAAAGCTTATGAAATATCTACAAAAGTTTTAAAAATTATATATTTACTGAAGGTGAGTGAGTGAGTTAATGACAGTAGTGGTACTGCTTAAAATAATGTGAGAATCATAAAGATAATAACTTCTGGTGAAGAGCAGTTCTGGGAAATAAAATTATTATATGGGAGATAAGTATTAAGGATTTAGTAAAAGATAAACCACTAAATCTTCATAATGATCAGGTTAAAGAAGGTTAGGATTATTTATTTCAGTAGTTGTAAAATGAAAAGGAGTATTCCTCAAATTTTAATGCTTGATTTACAAACTTGAATATTCCCAACTTTAAAGAGAATATTTCCCTATTCAAATTACTTTACTCCCTTATAAGTATTTGAAAACCTTTGCAAAGCTTCTATTTTAAATGTTTTTCTCCTATTTTCAAATTAATGTAGTGGTAATAATATGTAAGTTAATCTTAGATTTAATAATAAATCTTTGTGGGTATGTGAACAAAGTGCATCAATTAGCACAAATTAACACATAGTAATATAGATTGCTTACTTAATTGCTTATTGTGATGGAATTGCTTACAATTATCAGTGTAGAACACTCACTGAAGTAACAGAACATGTATCCTAATTAATGGAATCACCAATAATAAAATAATAATCCATTGGAATAATCCAATAAATTCTCCCAGTTCACCACAGCAAACAATGCCCTGGATTTGGGTGAAAAGGATTTGCCCCAGATCTCTTAATATTGTCAGTTTGCCAGAAAAGTAGAGTTTTCAGACAAGGCAGAATCTGGCTTTCCATCTCTAAAGGCTTTTCATCCTTCAACCATTACTGGTTCCCATTCAAAGCATCCTGATCCCATTTAAAAATTATTACAGTATTCTGCACACAACAAGTTGTGATTTTTGGCCAAAAGTGCAAAAACTGGTGGAAGAAAAAGAGATGTGGGATCTATGCTTAGCTTGCCCATTTTTGCTGTTGGTAAAAGTATTTAAAGAATTCTAAGGGTGTCTAAATATTTCTGAGCATGTTTGGGTACAGTCACCTATCATGGAAAGGTGTCTTTTTATCTCCTTATTTTAAAGGTGAGAGACCTTCAACTTTTTCCCTCCTAATTTACTTTTCAGAATATATAACGTGGAATCTTAATAGAAAAGTAAAGTCTCTTAATAGAAAAGTAAATTGTTTTTACTGTAGAGCCATTAGAGAGTTAAGTGGTGGAATCTGTCATTGTCTTAACTCTCTTTTTTCTCGCTCTACCTTTACCTGTGAAATTAACTTCACAGTTATCTCATTATCCTTTGTGACCAGGCAGTACAAATAAAAATATTCTGAGTCAGACCTCAGGTGAGTAAAGCTGTTTTTTTTTTTTTATTTTGACTCTGGATGAAGCAGAGATGCCCTCACCAAGAGGGCCTTGTAATGCAAATATGTTTTGAGGGACTTTTGTGTGATAATAGTGGAGAGCAAATGCCTGATTCTTTTGCTAAAGAGAGAAAAAAACCCCTGCATATTCTGTCCTCTACCAGTCACAGCTAAATCTGTGCCTGAGCCAAAATCCAGCATTCTCAGAATGTTCTCTCTCTTCTCTTTTACTCTGAGTACAATAAAAACATTGTTTAACAATCAAATTCAATGTTAATATTGACTTTTGCATGAAAAAAGAACATAAATCTCATTAATCTGTGAATTCACTATTGTTGATTCATTATAATTTATTTTCATGACCTGATAGCAATCAGTCGAAAAATTAAAATGCAAAGAGACAAATTTTATTAAAAATGGTGTTTTAAGGGAAGTGTTTCACTGCAGATGGCAAAAAGAATTTTTTAAGCAGTCCATAACTTAGCAGCAAGTTTTATTTTAAAATATCATATAATACATAGAAATATGGGGTGTTTTTATGACACAAGAAAGTGTTTGCTATGAAAATCCTCACTTGAAATTGCTGTAAGTATACAAGAAATGATGGATGGGAATAATTTCAAAGCATTCAGAAGTGACATTTAGATGGATATTTATCTTAATGTAGCAGAATTACAGTGGTCTGAGAATCACTGGAACAAACAGATTCCCTCTACAATTTCCTTAAGGTTTTATTATAAGATTCCCATAAATTTTTATTACCAACAAAAATCTTAATATTTCAGCTTGTATTCGAGTTAGGCATAACTTCATGCATATTTGCTTCTCAATTTGGCTATGAAAATGATTAGATGATACAGAAGTGTCAAAAACAGGTTGAAAGAGAAGAACAAAAAAAGGAAAAAAAGGAGAAATTAATTTCCAGCTTTGCATTTCCCCTGCTTGCCTGAGGGATTGGGCTAATGGAGATGCACTGGTGGTTGGCATCAGGAGAAAACACTGGAAGGAGGATCAGTGTGGAAAATTTCCCACTGCTGAGTGGTTTCCAGGTGCTCAGACAGGACCTGGAGGCCACTTCAAACTGCAGCCAGGCATTTCCAGGATGCCCCTGTAGAAAAATTTCCTTACTGTATTTTCCTCTGAATAGCAGCAGATTTAGGTCTTCACCTAAATAATAATTCTGAAATTCACCTGTTAATAATTCTCAAAGGCAAAGTGGTTTTCCCAAGAAAATGGGATTTTTTCCGTCCAAATTCACTTTGCATCCTCTCTTGTGAAATGCTTGTTTTACTTTTTCTCTGCTCTACAACAAAATCTCATGGAGAACTTTCACTTAGCTAAAGTCCTGGTGTCCTTGGCTTCTCTCACAAATCAGAAATTGTATAGGATCAGGTAAATCTTCAAATGGGTCTGGAAGCTGCAGTGGTTGTTACAAACACCTTGGGACCATTTCAGAGGAGGAAAACAGGATAATATTTCTGGGCAGATGAGGTACCTGGGTGTCTGAATGCTTAAAATGAATGCAAATGTGATTCCCTGTGTGGATTTCATTCTCTTCCCCAACCCCTGAACAATTCCATTGCCTTAACAACATTTGTCCACAATTTACCCAAGAAAGCCTGCAACTCCATTTTATCAACTTTAAATGCAAGACAGAAATAAACTGGGATCTAACACTCCTTTTATTGTTGCTGCTCTTTTATTTATCTCTCATGATACATAGATTTGTACTTACTGTGGTTGTGTAATAAATTACATTTGGAAGGAAGTCATGACTCAGTTTTTATGTTCAGTACCATATATCTCATTTCATTACTTCACTCTCTGTGGTGGAGGAAAGGAAAGCACAGTTAGACCACCCTTACGTTCAAGCTGATGTTTTGTAATTTTAAACAGGCCCCTGAGTCTTGTTTATTCCCCTTTTAAAATAATGTTGCTTTAATGTGCTGATATGTGGATTATATAGATTTATATCTTGTATTTTACAGCTGTTGACTCTCAAAAGGCTTAGGCTGTCTTGAAAGTTTTTAATAGAGTTCCATAATCTACTAAAATCTCCTACCTTTGTTTACCAGTGCATGTGCACATAGTCCTCATCCCCCAATTAAACTGTTATTTTTATAAGTATTAAAGAAAAATATTTTATTTTATTGCATGTTTGTTCCCTGATGTCACTGAATATTGATATTTTTCTGCAGGCATTATGCACAGAGGTGTTACAAGATCAGTATCAAACATACAGCAGGTACAAACTCATCAGTTTCCAAAGCTGTGGAAAAGAAAAAGATTAAAACAATCAATTTCTGTGCTTAGGCTTTTTTTGATTACTTATTTCCACAGCACAGTGAACTGCCTCATAATGAATAAGTAAAAGAATGAAGTTAAGAACTCCAGTGTTTTGTGCAAAAAAGATTCCTATAGCATATATAAAGCAAATATGAAATTATTCATTCTTACTGAGAACAGGTTCACTGGTTTACTTTTTAGGTTTATTTTTTCAGAGCACTAAATATCATATTTATATGATATTTACACATCCTGCTGTCTTGCTGGGATACCCCACACTTTGTTTTTCAGGGTTGAATCATTATGCTTTTGATTTCCATGAAAAAAGCATCTGATTCCAGCTGAGCCAAAGTCCCACAGCAAAGTCTTCATTAATTCTCTTATAGAAATTGACATGCCAGTTTGGTGTTTTTTTTTTTTTTTTTTTTTTNTTGTGGCCTTTGGGGCAATTTGTTCTGACAGGGTGTACAGTCATGATCCGAATTTAATTTTTTTCTAACCATGTTTCCAAACATGAATGTCAACTGCTCTCCCCAGGAGAAGAAATTTTTAAGGGGAACAACAAGACCTTGAAGAACCCAATTTTAGACATTCTTTCACCGCCCTTTCAGCAGGATAAATTCCTTTTTGGGACTCTCGGGTGTTTTTGTTTCAGTCAGAATTTTGGTGGGATGAAAGAACTGTGGATGACAGGAAGTTCCCAGGCACATGGGAAACTCCATTCCTAAAGCCAAGCTACAGGAAATTAAATCTTTCTCCAAGTTTTATTGGTCACCAAAAGGAGTTCCACTGAAATTCCAGCTCATTCTCCTCTTTGTCCACCACTTGACCAAATGGATTAACTGGGACAACAGCAAAGTGTCTTAGTAATTTATTTAAAGTGCTAAAGAGCTTTGTGTTTGGGTAAAATACAGTAGTTTCACAACCATAAGGCGCACTGGACTATAAGGCTCACCCCCCGGGAGCCGGCACATTTCGCAACTTTGTAGCTCAGATAAGGCGCACTGGACTATAAGGCGCACTTTTTTGCAGCGAGGAGCCGCGCGGCGCGCAACAAAGTAACGAATTACTGGCAGGTGCTCAATTTACAAACATTTTTCAAAGATTCGTGTAGCCTTTAAACGCATCCCCAGGTGCCCTCCCTGTGCAGCAGGCCTCAGCACTCCCGCCAGCCCCCGGCGTCATCTGGCAGGACTCATGGCTCCCACCACACGGCCGTGCTGCATCCTGACTTCTACCCAGCCAGCAGCGGCAGCAGTTTTCCCCACTTTCCCATGGTGGCAGCGGTGGCTGCGCAGCTTCTCTCTGCTTTCCCGGGGCTGCGCCACTTCTCACCACCTCTGGCCGCTTTTCTGCGGCGGTGCCGGCAGGCCCGCCCTGCGAGGCCACCTCCCCGATCCTGGCAGGCCTGCCCCGCGGGGCCCCTCTCCCCTCACATCCCGACACTGCTGTGGGGCCATTCCTCCTTGCACCTCACACTTCTGGGTTGGCAACTTTTGCCACTTTGTCCATCAGATAAAGCGCATCAGACTCTAAGGCGCACGTCTGGTTTTGGGGGAAAATTTTAGTCAAAAGGTTGTGCCTTATAATTGTGAAATTACTGTACATCAAACCTGCAAGATTTCACCTATTCTATTGTATTTCTGACTGCTTTTCTCACAAAGGATTAAAATTAAAACTAGAGAGCCATGAAGGAACAATATTTTGAAAATATCCAGCTCAAAATTAGCAGATCATGTGCTTTTAAAATTCAGTGGTTTCCTCTTGATCTCACATTCATTCTTTTATGTTTCATTGAAATAAATGAGAACAGTGGCAGAAGATTAATTCAAATGTTAAAAATAGAACATATGGCATCCTCTATTATTTGATCATGTGCCACTCACCTGGGAAAAGTGCTGTCTGTGCCAGTCGGGAGCCTTTAGGTGATCTTTAAGGTCCCTCCCAACCTAAATAATTCTGTAATTCTCAGTAACTATCCATTTGACACATCTGCTTTTTAATGGAGTCACAAGACCTGCACTTTGGAAATGGGATTTATGATCAACTGGATAAGAAATGTCAAAATGACCATAACCTGGGAGTACTGAAAATTACATTAATTTATGACCTAGTAGAGGTGGTGGCAGACTTTTAAGTGTCTTGTGAAAACTTGCAGATGTCTTCCACATGCATTTAACTGCTGCTTGAATAAATTGTGTAACATCACATTTAATAGCAACAAAATAAATCAAATAAGCTTTTAAAGTGTTTGCTTAGGATGTTCACCTCAGAAGGAGCTAAGAAACAGGCAAACCTCTGGTTTATGCACAGTTCAATGTTATTTAAATAGATCTAAAAGATTTATAAGTTCTACTTGTGTATTTCCTTGAGAAATGACACCAGGACCCTCCTGGTTTGCAAAACCCCCCCTCCTGCTGGCTGCTAATTAGTTGTGTAGCACCAGAGATGATTCATGAGTTCACAGCTGCCTAACATGTTGGAATAAACCATATATAAACCCTGTTTATGCTCTCATAATATGGCTGAACACAGCTCCTTTTCAACTCTAAAGCTCCTGACAAATCAGCATATTTAAACCATTTAGCCTGAGTAAGTACACTAGTCTATCAGGTGAAGGAGATATACTAAGCCTATTTTTCTTTTGAACTTGCCCATCAAAGAGGCTTGCACACACTTTAATCTGTGTTGAGGGAATGTGTAGTGTTTGCTGTGTAAATCAGCAGCAGGGTATAGAGCTGTCTCATTTTCACAGTGCCAAAAGCTGAAAATCACCAGGCTGTGCATGTGGAATCTCTGCTGTTGATGTATTAGAGGAGCACTGGAAGGAGAGGCAGGTAAATTCTGTTACTGAATTAACTTTTTTTCTACCATAAAGAAAAGACAAAAGGAAAAAGGATGAAAGAGACCTACATAGGTTTTTATGCAATGGCAGAAACTTTGAGAAAATTTTCAGGCGTGTACTAGTAAAAAATTTTTACATTCCAGTAATGAGAAAAATCACTATTGCAACTCTTGATATATGGAAGAAGTGCCAAATATTTTTGGGGTCAATTTTTGTGCTAGAAAATAAAGTTATTCCCATTCCCCAAACCAAAAATTTTGCTGCACCCTTTGATGTTGCCAGCTCTCTTGGACTTCCTCACCAAAAGTCCCACCCAAGCAGATTTTATTAACATCTGTGTAATTTATTTCCATGGTACAACTACCAGGAGAGAGCTCTAAGATAATTTGATAATTAAAATTCTAGTTATATTCAAGTAGGGAAATTATTTAAATTATTTAGCTGTTGTGAATTTGTGAATTAATTGTTTTTTTTTTTTTTTTTTTAATTTTTTTTTAATTTTTTTTTTTTAACTGTAAGAGGTGGATTTGATTCATGACACCTCTCCAAAAGAAAACACCTCTACACTAGAAATCCTCTTCTTCTATATTTTAATGGCAAAATAGTTAGGACAGCCATATTCCCATTATGTCTTCTGTTGCTCTTGTGGGGAGATTTATATGACTGTGGAACCCATCACTGATAACAGAATAATGGGGTCTTCTTTCCTAAATCACATCTGCTATTCCCAGCATAAATCATGCTTTGGCTTTATTCCAGTTACATGCACCTAGGAGAAAACTGAGAGGAGGAAAAGCTAAAAAAAGCCCTTGGCAAGGCCTGGATGGGTTTGTGTCTCACAGTTAAATCCTGGCTATGTAAAATATTCACAGAGGGGAATACGAAATAACATAGAAATAGGAATAAATAGGAATATATAATATATGAATACCTAAAATATAATATCTGATAAAAATTTAATATCTAATAAAAATATAATATAATATAATATAATATAATATAATATAATATAATATAATATAATATAATATAATATAATATAATATAATATAAT
>PYHW01009314.1:1308845-1318863 GCA_013186435.1 Turdus rufiventris | reverse complement strand
GTATTCTCTAAAAAAGCTGACTTGTTTCTCTGTGAAAGAATTCAGGGGGGAAGGTAAGTTATCTCTGGAATTATCTGCAAACTGTAAATAAAAGACAAATCCATAGCCCCCAGAGCTTGATGGAATCCTTACAATAAATGTATTTTTCTAAAAAAATAATTTATACCACATGACCTTAAACACTTTTATTCTGTATTAGTATGAGATTTATAAAAACCTCATAAGTATGAAAATTCCAAAGGAACTTTGGTGTGTACAACTTCTGTCTCAATTTCTGTTTACAAAGTCATCCACAGAGCTTTGAAAAACCCCCATGAACTTGCATTTTGAGGCAATGTAAATATCTCTAAAAGAATTAATTCAACATATTCCTGTGCTGAATGCTTTACTCAGCTAAATTAATGAGGACATTAAAGTAATGTTGGATCTTGGGGCTTCAATTTATTCATTCCAGCTCTACAGTAACCTTTGCTTGGGGAAAAAAAAGAAGAAAAGAAGGAAGACTATGAGAAATTCCTTTTGAAGACTTCTTAGTCCTGATTTTATTCATAGTTTTCATCTCCTTTGCAGCGCCTGAAGAAAGCCAAGCCAGTGTTGTTTAGCAGGATAGGAAAACAAAATTATTGTTTTTCACAGCTGCTGTTGTTGAGGTCCATGGAGCCAGGCATTTGAGATGTTTTTGGTCAGTTTTACATCTCACTTTCTGAACCTGAAAAATGACCTTTGTTTAGGACAGCAGGAATAATTTTAGATATTTCACCTTAAAAGTATGATTTTTGATTTTTTTTTCTTACAAGATAATATTTCTTCTATATTAACACCTGAAAACAAAACTTTTTTATTCACAGATTTTTGTTTATTGACAGAAGTATAAACAATGTGCTATCACTGTTATGTGACACTCATCAAGATTTTTTTTTAATCAGTACAAATGAGAATGCATTTTAAACCCCCATTAAAGACAAATTAGAAAATCAAGGCATGACCATTCATGAGCATGACCTCAGATTTCAGCCTGGGCATGGTTGTGTTTAAATCATCCCTGCATGGCAAAGTTGCTGTGGAAGTCGCAAAATTAATTTTGAACAGATATTGGAGTGAATGATCACAGAGAAAGTCAGATCAGGGCAACATTTTGGTCACAAATTGTAGTTTTGTCGTTGGGCAAGTACAGTAATTTCATGACTATAAGGCGTACCCTTTTGACTAAAATTTTCCCTCAAACCCGGAAGTGTGCCTTATAGTCTGGTGTGCCTTATCTGATCTACAAAGTTCGGAAAATTGCGAACCAGGAAGTGCGGACTGCAAACTGAGCCAGGACCCGCGGAAGCTGCGGCCGTGCGGGAAAAGTCGGGAACCGCTGGAGCCACAGCCAGAGGGCGGGGGAAACTGGGAACCAGCACGGCCGCAGGGAAGTGCCAAGAAGCACCGCATGAAAGCGCCGAGAAGCGGCGAGAAAGCCCCGCAGAAAAGCGGCGAAAAAGCATCGACAAAGCGCCGTGAAAAAGCGTCGAAAAATTGCCACGAAAAGCGGCCAAAAAGCGATGAAAAATCGCTGCAAAAAGCGGCTGAAAAATGGCAAAAAATTGCCGTTAAAAAGCGTCGAAAAATCGCTGCGAAAAAGCATCAAAAAAGCAGCGTGAAAAGCAGCCAAAAAGTGGCAAAAAATAGCGGCAAAAAGTGGCGAAAAATTGCGGCGAAAAAGCACAAAATGTTTGCAAATTGAGAGCCTGTCAGTAATTTGCTACTTTACTGCTTGCTGCGCGGCTCCTCACTGCAAAAAATTAGTGCGCCTTATAGTCCAGTGCACCTTATGGTCGTTAAATTACTATATAAATTCTTTTCTGATTGGTGCTTTTATTTTATTTTTTAAAATTTATCTGAGGTGAACTTTCAAAGAACATTTTTGCAGAGACAAACTCTCACCCACCCTGAGGACGTCCACTTGAATTTTCATTTATTTTAGGAAAGAACTCTTCAAGGATCCTGGCACTATCTATACTTAGAAATCCCTTATATTTTTAACTACATTTCAAAGAGAGACTCTCCTGTGTTATTTCTCCCCACTAATGGAATGCTTGAAGATGTTTAGAAAGAGACAATTTTTTGTGCAGGACAAGAATTTTTGTGTCTCTCAGAAGAAAAAAAATAAAAATACAAGTATCAAAAATGGAAGGTTAAACATTTTCCCATCAATGAGCTTTTCCCATCCCAGAATCTGATTAGATGGCAGCTGAAATTATGGTTTTAGAGGACATTTTCAGTGGTAGGTGACAAAATTTTTTAGTGGGCTTCATTTTCTTCTGGTTGTGATCTGGGGTTTTGTCTATATAAACTTACACATATTAAATATTTACCATTTTCATGCTCTGAAAAAAAACCAAAACAACCTCAAATTAATAATCACTTTTGAATAGATCTATGTTTCCAATAAAATTTCAGTGCAGTTCATAGAAAGAGCTCTCTGAAGAAGGACTGTGGTATAATTTATACTCAACGGAACCACTTGACGGATCTGAATGTTCTTTGGCAGCACATTTATTTAAATAACACAAGGCTTTCTTTCCTTATAACTCCCAGGCTATGGGAGCTCCAAAGTATTTGTTGGTGTTGGTTAAATTCAATAAAATGTGGTCCTGTTTTCAGCTTGTTTTCTGGAAGAAATGAATTTTGGGTTTTTTGTGTGTACAATCCTTCCTGGCCCCCAGGGTAGAGCTTATTTCACCCACTTATTTCACCTAAAACATAGATTGGGACAAAAACTTAGCCACCAATTCTGTCTTTGAAGTCAACAGAGAAAAATAGATGTTTTTGAAGTGAATTATGACTTATTTTAAAATCCTAAGTGGTGAAGATAATTTTTTTCAATATCAATGGAAGAATTTAATTAAGTACATTTTAACATCCTGGGCTGGAAGTCTGTGCAATCTGCTCTCATTCTACATTTGAGAAATGATTGAACTTTATCCATTTACTTCTGTCCTAAGAGTCATAATTTGCAACTGAATTAAATGTGTGAATGGTATATACATTTATTTTTAAAGACTTAAGGTTGCACTTTTGATGATGACAATAATTTTGTCTCTAGAAACTACTTTATATATTTACTGAAATTCAGCACAGAATACTCTAAGTTGGAGGATTGAGTACAGTTGCATCAAATTGGTAACTGGGTTTGATTTCCTCCATATTTCAGAAGACTGAAATTTATACTATGGTATTGAGTGAGTATCATATTTATGATCATTTTAAGAATTGAATTATCTTTATTTTTTTGTGCAGACAAAATGCCGAACAATTAACCTTGATTCATCATGTTAAATAAACAACAAACCAAAAATCAATAATTGCTGACATCCTAATGTGAAAAACAAAGAAAATGAAGAATTGATAATTCTTAATTCTCTGGGTTTGTTCCACGAGTAAAAAAAATGTGTCTAATATTTACATCTTGTATTCATGTCTTTGACATCAGTCTTGTAAATATTTTTCTACTAGGAATATAATTTCAGTAGGCCTTCTTTTTCTGTACCAAATTTTAAAGAGTACAGTAATTTCACAACTATAAGGCACACTCTTTTGACTAAAATTTTCCCCCAAACCTGGAAATGCGCCTTATAGTCTGGGGCACCTTATATGATGGACAAAGTTTGGAAAATTGTGAACCCGGAAAAGCAGTCTGCAAACTGAGCCAGGACCCGCGGGAGCTGCGGCCGTGCGGGGGGAGTTGGGAACTGCGGCTGCCGGGCGGGGGAAACCGGGAACAAGCATGGCCGCCAACCAGGGAGAAGCGGGGGGAAGCGGCACGGCCATGGGGAAGCGCCAAGAAGCACTGTGGGGAAGCGCCGCAGAAAAGCGTTGATAAAGCGGCAAAAAATTGCTGCAAAAAGCTGCCAAAAAGCGTCAAAAAAGTGTCGCAAAAAATCGCTGAAAAATCGTGGTGAAAAGTGGCCAAAAAGCGGTGAAAAATTACCGTGAAAAGGCACCAAAAAGGCACTGAAAAATATTAGTTTGGTTTGGAAAAAGGCAACAGGCAGTTCCTTCTTTTGGGGAATTGAATTTATTTTAAAATTCATCATATACAGAGCATTTGGCATCCATGAAGGGGTGAATGGCTTTTACTGGGATAATTTTTTGGTGGCATTTCCCATGGTGCTATGTTTTGGATTTGTGATCAAAAGAATCTTGATAATGTAGGAATTCTGATCTAGTGCTGAACAGAGCCTGCACATGGAGGAATGAAAATTTCCTGTTTAGAATTGCTTTCAATTTTGTGTTTCTCTGGTATCAAATAGAATTTTATATAATTTATTGTAAAATTGCTTATTCTGCATGAACATAGAACACATTTTTTGCACGTTTTCCTTTAGCATTTGACAAGCTCTGTATTGTCACACATCAACCAATATTTTCCTAATAACCAATATTTTCCCTGGCCTGTCAAAGAAATAAAAAAATAGACATTGTATTTTATTACATTAACAAAGCAAAACCATTGTGATTTTGAATCAAGCATTCACCAGCAGAGATTCAAATCAGTCTACATCTCTATTTCACAAATATTTTCAGGCTCATTTGGCAAATTCTGTTGTTTTCTGACATAAACTGTTTGGGTACATTACAACATTAAGCTTTTTTTTTATGATGTATTTCCATTTGCAAAATTTCCTGTGGAGAACAAGCTAAAAACACTGACTTTGTCCAGAGTGAAAGACTAATATCTATTCTTTTATAAAACAACAAACATCTGAATGTTGACAGAATGCAAATTGGGGAAAACTAAAGGTAATGAAAGACGACACCTTACAGTCAGCCACTGCTGGGGAAAAAGAAATAATTTGTAGAATATATCCCATTTTATCATATATTGCTTCAATAGAAAGACAATTGTAGTTGATAGTGCAAATATATACACTGTCAAGAGCAAACAGAGTGCTTTTCATTGTTACCCAAAATGTAGAATGAGTTAAAATGGATTACAGTATTATTACCATTATTGTGGAATGGAACTCATTTGCCAGTTGATAGGAAACTTGTGAGGTTGTGAGAGATTTGAAAAGTTTGCTGTAGGAGACAAAATGAGGTTTGGAAAAGAGAAATTAAGAAAAAACTGCGCAGTTTATGCATCAAATATTATTTCTTAAAAAAACAACTCTGCAAAGCAGAGTTTAAGCCTTCTCCTCAGATAATGTCATTGACCACCTTCCCTGCATTCAACATAAAAAAAAAAATCTTAAAATACAGACTTGCGGATTTCTTGTCTGTTTAATTTTTACTTTAATTGAAAACTTGCTGTAGTTAAAATTGAACATTTGAATTAATTATTTTAGGGACAGTTTACAGTTTTTGTCCTACTACTAGAATGAGAAATTAACATCTTTAACTGGCAATTTAACTACTACTTCCTGTCTTTTGTGGCACAAAAATTAAATAGCCTATGCAGAATTATTTTAATAACCTTCCTGGCTGCTGACCCTTCTTCTAAGTGAGGCCACATCCAAACCAGCTACCCTGCAAGCCATCACTAAATACCAATAATAATATAATGGTATAATGCAGGTGAATCTACCTTTTTATTTATTTTTTTTTTGTAGAATTTTGCGGTTGTGGTCAGAGTTTGAACAGCTTGACCTCTGCAATATGAATATGAATAATACATAAAAATTTCTTTCTAACCCTCATTTAGAATCTCACTTGAGTGGCCTGCATATGGTCACTCTGCTTGGTAAATGCAATTTACTCCAGGAATTCACAGCCATGAAACTCCATCGCCAGCTGCTAGAGCTACAGATTAATTTCATAATTCCATAAATATATAAATATTTACTGTCTCACAGCACGATTGCTTTTAGGAAGGGGTTGTTGAAGGGGTTGTTTTCCTTATATCTTGTCAGAGTCTGCCCCTTTTTAAGCTGGAAAACATCATTCTTTTCCTACTGCTCAAGGCAGTATTATTGGGACAGCCCCCAACATTTTTTAAGCTCTGAAAGGATGACATAAAGTCTCCCTGTAGCCTCCTCTTCCCCAAATTAAACCACCCCAGCTCTCTCAGCCTTTGCTTGTAGGATAAGGGCTGTACCCCCCTGATAATTTTGTAGCCCTGCTCCAAACCATTTCCAACAGATCCACACCTCTCCTGGATCCCAGAGCTAAATCCAGGCTAGGTCCCAGAAATCCAGAATAGAGCAGTCCCAAGGTTGTATTTAACACTATAATGATATTGCCCAAAATACTTGGAATAAACTCCAATAAATTTTTTTTCAGTTTTTCAGCAATGAAGTTAAAACGTCCAGAATGGTTATTTATAAAATTCTGTTTATTTTTTGTGAAGCAGCAGATCACAGCATTCCTCAAGGATTTGAGATAATTGGCAGCACGCAATCTATAAGAGTCACAGCTATTCTGTAATATAAATTGTTGCCTATAGTTATATTATAATTACTGCATGTGTTTTACGATAATGCTTTTTGTCACACATCTGGCCACCAGGGTGCTTTCTAACATTGCCAAGTGCTTAGCTTCTTTTCCCTATATCTGGTATAAATATAGCTCTCTTTAAATTGGCTGCACAGTTATTATCCTGTCATTATGAATAATTCTACTCTATAATTTTAAAGACAAAAAGGATATTGATCCAAAAGGAACATCTCTCTGCAAGTAGGAGCTTTGCTATTTTGAGACTTTACTTTCTGATCTGCCTCATCATTTATTTGAAAAAGAAAAATCTGTAGCTACATCTGTTTTTATGGATAGAATTATGGCACGGTCAAACAGCAAAACCAAATATAGATACAAACGAGGATTTATTATTCTGATTATTATGGCTTTAACAGTTCCTGAGTGCAAGAATTTTTCATTAGATGTGGCAGACAGAATTGACTCGCTGCTTGTACTGGTACTGCTCAAATTCCTTGGTAAATTGAGGCAATCCTGGTGACACCAATCATGTGTTGAATCCTTAAAAACTGGTTTATTTAAATGGGGGAGGAGACTAAAGATAAAAGTCCACCTCAATGTGGAATGTTTTGTGATACTTGAAATGATTAGTCTTTAGCTTATACATATTTTTTTGACTGGTTCTGTCAAAGTCCGTAATTTAAAAGCATTTTCAATTATTTTTTATCTTTTATCCTACCTTTTATTTAGTGCATGAATTTTTATTTTCTGGAATATTTTCACAAGTGCTTTTCTGGAAGATTTTCTGGCAGGCTGATCACAAATATTTCTCTCCTATACTGTCCTATTGTCTTTTCAAAGCCTTTAATTTCAATTCAACAGGGCAGGAGAACTGTTATTCCCAAACCCATACCTTTTGCCTGCGAGTTCCTTAATTTCCAAATTATAGTAAACTGGGAGGGATGGAATTTTTCACTATCCATTTTGGGAAAAAAACTCTCACTTTTTTTTTTTTTTTCCTTTTCTGGCAATATTGTCCCCTAAACAGGACATGGGTGTAGTCTGCAAAGCTCTGAAATGAACTCGAACTTGAGCCATTTCTACAGATCTGCAGGGGATTGTGCTTCTGAGACAGACACTGAAAATATCTTTTCTAATGAGAACGCATTACGATATGGGCACATATTAGGTATCTGTATTTACATTCTATTAGATCTGACCTATATAGTACCAAATAAAGTGTTTCCTGAAATAATAATAAATTCATCTTGTGAATTATAGCCACCTCTGCTAGCACTAAGTTGCATCTTGGGATGGAACTGATTGACAGAATAATTTCTAAAAGCCTCCACGACCCAAACCACCACAAGAAAAAACTCACCACCATTTGCAGGAAGTCAAATAAAGTGCTTAAGAGATTAAGCACATATTGTAAAACACATCAGAAGAGAATAAAATCACTGAAATCGTCCTTATTTGTGCAGCAAGAAAGGTTCTGACTGCAACCAAAAATGTTCTTCTTGGAACTTAGTGGAAGCAAAATGACTATGCTTCCTGCTATAGAAGTTAAGTTTAGAAATAAAATCTTAAAAAGCTTAGAATAAGCATGTGTGCAAAGATTATATAGGGTAGAGAGTTAGGCAACCACCAGCCATGTGAAATTTCACAAAGGTTTCTGTATTAGATTTTTATAGAGTGGGGCTCTTGTCTGTGAAGTAAAATGGTTTGCATGTTTGGAACTTCATAGATAATAAGAAGATAATAGTTCTTTGGTATCCAGAAAGAAAATAATTCAGAAAGATCTGCCCTTGTTCTCTGAGTACAACCTTATTTCCTCATTTCCTCATTTCCTCCCAAAGTACTCTCAGTGAGTCTGCAGGGTGGAATGGATTAATCTTTGTGTGCCTGACACACAACTGTGGAGATTTCTCTCTGGTGTATGATTTTAGCTAAATTATCTTAGTGCAATGGAGAGCACTGGTGCTGGTTTCAAATTTTTTTTCTGCCACTTCCACAGTATATTCACTTTCTTCCCTCTGAAAGTTCCACATCTATCTTTTGTATGGGTGGGATGTCCACCCTGGGACTTTTAAAGATTTTTTTTAAATAGAAGACTACCTGGGGTTGTTAGATACTTTTTCCTCTGTTTCTCCCACAAAAGGTAATTTTAATTAAGTAAAGTGGACAGGTTTATCGGACTAATTTCACCAGCAGATTTGTGATGTGCCTGTTTGCTGGGCAGTGTTGTAATGATCCCTCAACCAGCTCTGGGACTTGGTGCATCTCCATGAGTTAAAAGCATATCAGGAACCAACATTAGTTTCACTTTTAGAGGTAGTGCACTCTTAAAAAGACTAATTGTTTTAGACTTGGCTGTGCTCTTGCTGCAGTGATATTGTGTCCTGGAGCTAATTGCACACTTAATTAATTCATGCTCGAACAGCAGCTGTGAATAAATATTTATTTTCTTGCTTTACTTGAATAGGTTCATCTGATGGAGGTGCTCCATCAGTGTCCAGCCCTGTGCAAAAGGCAGAAGAGGACTCAGCAGACTGCACCTCAGTACAGATATTTGGATTTAAATCCCATTCCTAAGGAAGCAAAACTCACTTTTCCCTATGTAAAGGAATAGCCATATTTTAGAGACAGTACATATTAGTCAGAAAAGTCACACAGTCCTCTCTTCAACAGAAATATTTTTTTTTTAGTCCTTGTGAAAATGGTATAACATATGTCAAAGAGGCTGTACATCATCCTTCTAAAGGAAAGGGTACTTTTTTCCTCCCTTGAAGGAGGAATTTGGATGCCCATCTATAAAAAAAGCTCAAAGATTTTTCTCTCTTCGTGAGATTTATATCCAAATCCCTGAAAGTATCTCTGATGCTCAAAACTCCCTTTATTTTGCGGCGTTTTCACAAGCAAAGTGTCAGATTCCTTCCTGATTTGCTGGTCCACTGGGAATCTTGCAGTTACTAGTTTGGCTAATTTTGTTTCAGAGATTTGTGTCTCCAGTCAAAAGGTGCCTTATCTTGTCTTCCTTTGATGCTCAAATCCCCACTGGTGAACCTAGATTTCCAATTGCACTTCCAGGGCTGCTTCCTCTTGGTCATGGAAAAACCTTTGTGCTCCAGACCTTTCATCTGCCTCCATGGGGCTTTGGAGATTTTTGGATGTTCAGGGTTCTTTTGTGGATAATTGGACAAGTCTTGCTCAATTGTATTCCCAACAATGCCACGGAAATAGGCAGCAGAGAGGGGTTGTAGGAGCATGAAAAGATTCACTGCCAGTACGGAAGAGTGGGTTGAAATGAGAAAATTTGCCTTTTGAATCAAGGAGACAAAGCTGTTATTCATTTGTGCTGGGCATTACAGTAATTTCACAATTATACGCCGCACCGATTATAAGTTGCACATCCGGGTGTCAGCAACTTTTCATTCTTTGTCCATATATAAGCCTCACCTGATTATAAGCCACAGGTTACAATACAGAGTGTGATCAAAGGTATCTGTTCTATCACCATCTGTTGAGGGTGGCGGCAGTGATCCTGATCTCTGTGGGAGATATTCTGCTAATGGGCCATCCATTGAAACCAGCTGGGGCAGTGTTCTTTATCTCCATGGGA
>PYHW01009314.1:1244241-1257610 GCA_013186435.1 Turdus rufiventris | reverse complement strand
CAGAAAAATAGAAAAATGGGTAGGTCTAATGAAAGAAAACTGCCATGGCTTTAGTAATAATTTCCCACCATTTGCTCTTCATGATGGAACTTCACAAATCTTCTGAAGAGCAATGTGCAAGTTGCACACAGAAAAAACACTATGTGTCTAGTTCTGTGACTTACTGCCAAAATTATCTTGAGCTCTCTTTCAAATGTTGTAGTATCACAGTGGCTCTTATTCTGACTGGAAACCCAAAATTAGCAAACTTCCCTCTTCACACCCAGCCCTGGGGGAAAGCTTTCATCTTTTCTCAAGTCCTACACAGAACAAAGCAAAGATAACAGGAACTTTACTAGTGTTGAAAACTAATACAGCCATGGCTAGCAATAATTCACTTTGTGGGGAGAAAGAGCGGAACAACCAGAAGTGATAGGGTAAATCCACTGATACTAGTTGTTTATATTGATTTGTTCATTTAAGGTGAGAGAAAAAGAAAATTCTGACCTTTATTTTTTTTGGACATATCTGGTACCTGAGGATGGGAACATCCCACATTTTCTATTCTCAGTCTGCACTTGAACCC
Source organism: Turdus rufiventris (assembly GCA_013186435.1). Taxonomy (NCBI): domain Eukaryota; kingdom Metazoa; phylum Chordata; class Aves; order Passeriformes; family Turdidae; genus Turdus; species Turdus rufiventris. The sequence goes on along the minus strand of PYHW01009314.1, from coordinate 1,257,045 downwards.
ACCCAAGATACTGGAGTCCCTAATAATTAGTCAGCAGTCTCATGGTTATACTCAAGCCAAATAAAAAATAAATATTAAATTTATATGGTGAGATTCGACCTGGAAAAATTAATTTTATAACTTTTTTAAAAATCTAAATTTAATTTAAATTTAATAAAAAACAGGAGCACCAAGTGGGTGCAAACCTGATGAGGTCACAATGAAGCAGCTTTGGTATTTCATGACAAGATCAGCTTATGGAAGAAGAGAACCAGTAAAATAATGTTTTGAGAACCCAGGGTAAGATGCCTAAAATGTGAGGTTTTAAAGAAAAGAACCTATCCATCTAACTTGGACTGATTCTGAAATTTGTATTTGCTCTTGGGGAAAATTTCCAGTTGGATTCAGGGATGCCATTCATACATGTAAATAATCACATATTCCTAATATGTGATTTAATATGCTAGTTGTGCAAGTAAGTAAAAAAAAAAAACAAAAAAACAAAACCTCTCAAACACTTGATAAAAATGAAAAATAGTGGAAAAATAGTGGTTTTAGGAGATGGTAAGTGCATAAATCTGGTACTGAGTCAGGTAACCTATGAATGATCCACAAAATCATTGTACCATCACTTCTGCTTAAACCTTTATTTGAATTTTTTTCCCCAGATTCATACGGATTACTCTTTCAAAAAACTATAAGACTTTGTGGTAATAACTTAAGAAAAAGTAACCATTGCCAGAACCTGTATCTGGAAGTGTAGTTATGTGTTTTCAAGACGTTTTCAGATATTTGAATTATTACTTGCTGCATGTAGGCTGTATTCTTTCTTAACAAGCCATCAAGTGAAAGACAATGAAAATGACAAGATCTGCAGCAAATTTCCATAAAGATTAAGTACTTGAATTCAAATTACTTCTCTCCAAGTACACAAAACACTCATGTGACAACTATCTGTATTGTCCTGTCAACCACAGTGCAGAGTAAATATTTATTTCGATTATTTGGGAGTTTGATTCAATTCAGTTGCTCTTCAGCTTATTTTACTTCCTCTGAAATATGAGCACAGACTTCTATCTAGAAATCAGCATTCAGTTTTCTGAAACATTTTCAAGGATTTTTTAGTTTGACAGCATACAAAGTTTTGTGCTGAACAAAGCTACCTTTTCAAACATTTTCAACAGGTGCACTTAGAGAAGATAAAAAGACCCAGGGTGCTGTAAATGATGAAGTGTTATCAAGGCTTTTGTGACAATGGAATGAGCAATAGAGTGGGTAGCTGACTGTGTCTAAAAGTCCTTCACAAAACCCAGTGCATGATTTTTTTGAGAAGTGAACTCTGGAATGGATGCTTTTCAGATGGTAATCTCTGAAATAGCTTGGTCCACTCCTGGTGCTGTTACACAAGCTGCCATGCTGTGCCTGCCCTTTCCCTCCAGGAGATAAGAATGATGTTTGGATTTACAGCTCCTGTTTCTAGGTTAGTTGAAGTGAATGTTTAGGGTTCCTGGCAAAATTTGCAATTGGATGGAGAGTGTTCCTACTAGACTCTATTTATTCATTACAGTGTTGTGTATTTGTTGAGGTTTGAGCTCTGTCAAAGCACAAAAGGGCCACCACTTTCTTAACTTCTGAAATCTTTTTAAGTTTATGCCATATGTTCCCTCACTAAAAACCAGCTCCAGCTGTACTTCAGTATTTCCCTTCTGCACTCATTCTGGGTGATATTTCTAAGAAGATGATCTAACCAGAAAAAAATCTAATACTCTAAATTGCCTGTTGAAGGAGGTCAAATTCAGATTTCTTTGATTTTTTATTTAACAATTTCCAGCATGGAATCCTATTCTATGTGTACCCTGCACAACATATAGAGGAAAATTTAAACTTGATAACTTAAATTACCATAATAAATTTACATTATAATTAACGCCAAGGCAACCTATTGCTGAAGAAAAATGTAGAAACAGAGGGTTTAGGCAAAAATATACCTACTGTTAATCAGGTCCTTCATAGCAACTTAAAAAAGTTAATGAAAAGGGAGAAAATTAAAAACCCACAAGGCACAGATTTTACAGCACGTATTTTTCTTTCTGTTAAGGATGATAATCAAATCCTCATATACCTTTGTATTTGAGTTGCTAAGGTGTAATCTTTGCTTGAATTCCTGATAGAAATACGTCTTAGCTCAACTCAATTATAAAATATTGAGAAAGGAATTCAAAATGGTTTTAATTCATCAGTCTGTGTAATGACTTTGTAATACTAAACTGGGCTATGATGCTTTTGGGACAGAAGAATTTGCAGCATCAGCCAGTCAAAGGTCCTAACTCTGCAATTTCAATGCTGAATTTATCACTTTTGGCACTGATGTCAACCATACGTCAATGCCTGCTCATGCGATGGGGACTATCTGAATGTAAGCTACTAATTCAAGGCCATAAAGAAAGTATATTTAGCTCTAATCCCAAGTTATTTAAAGTTATAGGCAGCGTTGCAGATGGATAACAAGGTTGTTTAGCTGGAGATGTATTATCTATTTACAGGGGTTGCTGATGACTTTGTAACCTGTGAGAGGTGAAGACATCATTTTTTATCATTGCAAATGTGCATTGGGCAGAAACAGCCAGTCAGGAAATAATAAAGGTCACCTGTACAAGAATCTACCACCCTCTTCCTAAATGAAAGAAAGACTATCCAAGCTTTTAATAGTCCTCCAGATAATGCATCTTCCCATCACATCTCTTTATGAGCAGCGAAACCTTCACAAAGGGCACACGATATTCTGAAGAAAGTTCTTTGCTGTGGAATCATAGAACAGAATTAATGGTAGAAGGAACCTCAGGATTTCTCCTCCCCAGATCAGGGCCAGCCTGGAGATCAAGGCTTTTTTCATTCATACATTGGAAAAATCCATGGCTGGAGGGAGGCTTCTATTCCTCTTCCTGGCATCCATAATGGGACAGAAGGTTCCATCTCCTTTCCGAGATCATTAATGGTGTTCCTCAGGTATTCTACTTTTATATATCCAGGCAGAGTGCAACACTTTAACCACTACCCCCAGAATTTGATAATTGAAGCAGCCTTTAATAGCCTTTATACCAAATCACATATAAAAATACAACATAAAAATCAAGGTAAATTTTGAGATGTTGGTCCACTCACAGTTTAAAACGTCAGAATGCACTCTTCAGATTTGTCTTATTTCTCTTTGCTGTACTCAATTACACTTGTAGGAAATAAAAACTGTGGGCTGTGGGATATAAAATGTTGCTTTGAATTCTGTGCATTATTCACTCAGTTTCCATCATTTTGCTTGATTCACTGCCAGATGTTGCTGTTGTTTTAGAAGTCTCTGCTGTAAAACTAATTGACAAAATCCAGAAACATTCATAAATGCATGAGAAGTGTTTTCAATGTCTCATCTATATTATACCATCAAAGTGCTCTTAAAGTTCCCTAAATTCCTGACTCTTTCCACAACCATCTTGTGCTCATCCATATTAACTTTGCTGGCAGCTTAAACTCCAGGTTGATGCAGATCTGAGAGGGTTTGTGACAGGTTTGTGTTTATTATCATTCTTCCAGGAGACTCAAATCCGTGCATTATTTATTCACTTCCACAAAAAGGGAGAGTGGGGTGGCTGGAGGCTTTTGTATGTTCCTGTACCCCAGTTCTGAGGATGTGGCTTTGTTGTGGCTCCTGGTCAGTTGCCACCAATCGACCCTGGAAAGTGGAGATGTGGTAGACACACATCCAGTGGTGATGTGCTTTAGTAAAGAAACACAAGGTTTAGATAGCAATTTTTATTTTTTTTATTTTTTTTTTTTTCAGAAAGAAGAAAGAAGGACAGAGAGCAATTTTATATGTAAGGTCACACTCAGAATAGCCTAATATACTTTTTCTCTTGGGACATCATAGGAAAAGTGCAATAATTCCATGTTTTTTTCCAGTATTGTAATAATGCTTTAAAGATATATATTAATGTAACACAATTTTATTTATAAATAATAAATATAAATATTACTGTGTCTCATTGGAAGACATGGTTGATCTTTCTCTCCCTTGTGAAGAGAAACCACATATTTAAGTTCTATTATGACTTCAGTATTAATCAATAGATTTTCAAAGATTTTGTTTAATTATATGAGAAATTTTTGCAAACTTAAGCTTTTGTCCCCTGTATTTTCTTTTTTTTTTTTTTTTTTTGTTCAGTTTTAGAAACATTTTATATCTCACAGTTTGATAGTATTTTAGAGAAAACAAAAATCTTGTTAATAAGGATCTCAGAAGTATAATTTAAAACAACAGATTGTCTTTCTAAGAACAACCATTGGCTTTGAAGACCAAAAACTTACAGACAGATGAAAAGTGTAATTTTTTTTCCTTCATGGGACAGGTAAATTTTTCTTTCTGTAACACGAATGAAGTTACTAGAAGCAGCAACAACTATTTTATCCCCGCCATCAGAAGGCAAAGGATTAATTGCTGTCACTGCTCATACTCTGGTACCTTGTGGGGTACAAATTACATTTCTGTAACCTCAGCACCTTAATCAAAACCAACATGATCAGAGCTCATATTAATCTGCTGCAGCCAGCACCAGTCTTTCTACTCCAGGTGAATGCAAGGTCAGCAGTATGGACTTGGGAAAGGAGTGAACAACCTTATCAGGGAAATGCACATGTTGAGGTCCAGAAGCAGTGGCAATGTGAAAAATCAAGTTAACATCCAGCAAGAAGGTAAGCACGCTACATTTCTGTCGACTTGTTTCATGCTGAATCTAAACAGGGGCTTGTGTGTGTGCCTCAAGAGCCCACCATCTCCTGGTGATTTACCTGCAAAACATCTGAACTTCTATTAAATGGGCAAATATCACAATATATTGAAAAAAAAAAAAAAGAAAAGGGAAAAAGAAGGCATGTGAAAGGATGAATGTTCAAAAGACTCTTTCCCTTAAGAAATTACTGAACTGCTGTCCTGGTTTGGAGGACAGATGTCTGCTAAGAAAGGCAGGAGCCTCTCTTTAGAATGGAGAATGTAAACCCCCTCCCTCCAAATTATTATAATTTTGAAATCAAGGGGCTCTCAGGCAAAGATATGGGAATAGGAATAACAGTTCTTTACTAGGAAAATTAAAATAGAAATACAATGTTACAAAGAAACAAACCCCAAACCCTGACACAGTCAGAGTACAACCTGACACCTGTCAGGCAGGGTGTTGGCAGCAGTGCCATTCCATGGTGGCTGCATCCTCCTGCAGTGACAGATGTGGCTCAGTTGGAGCAGTGCTCCTGGACAAGGTGCAGTTTCCTCCAGAGGTCCGGTGATGATGTAGAAGGGTCTTGTTTTCCTCTAGAACTCAGTGGAAGAAAGGGCTGTCTTGGTGTTCCAAATCTCAGATTTTATCTGGGTAGGAAATGCTTGGCTCCTCCCCTGGGTGGAGTATCTCCCCATGGGATGATGGAATTTTATCAGCCATGCACTGGGACTCAGTGGCCATGAACAGGAGAGATCTCCTGGAGGAAGGATGGGCTGTGAAAAGATAAAGAACACTGTGCCAGCTGGTTTAACAATTGGCCCATTAACAGGAGGTATCCCACAGAGATCAGGATTGCTGCCCCAGCTGGTTTCAGCAGATGGTGATAGAATACAAACTTTTGGTCACATCTGGTATTGCAATCTAAGAGAAATGCAGAAGCAGTGTGTTTGAGAAACAGCTTTTTGTACACTTCAGGCTTCTGTTTCCTGTGCCTCTTCATGTTCACGTCGGGCACTCACGCCTCCAGTGCGTGTGAGGAAATCAAGGTGAGTTCACTCACAGTGAGTCATGCAGCTGAACCTGGGGAAACCTCCAGCCTAGCCAAAGGGTTAATTCATGAAAGTTTATCCATGGGGCTGCTAAAGGAAGTGATTTTATGGTACTCAAAACTATGTGTCTTTTAAACACAAAATGGCTGCAAATGTTCTTTAGGAAGTGCATTTTGACCCCGAAAAGAAGAGTGATGTTCTTCCAACCATATTAACTTTAAAACCACTGGAAAATATTAGGAAAAATAGTGGGCTGATTTACAATCAGGCTAACAATACAAGGCAGAATAGTTTAATGGCTTGAGAGGTCAATTAATCATAAACGCAGTGGAAATGTGAAGAAGGACAGACTGTAAAGCTGTGCAAGGTTAAACCACTTAATACCAGACTTCAATTATCCTTTTGCTGGAGAAATCTTTGGCCAAATTTCTAAGCAGCCATACCACAAGATGAACATCTGGGCTTATATTTTTTTGCTCACATACATGTCTTTCAAATACATCTGCATCTAAAAATTAACATGAGACTTAGATACCTTATCTATGCATTGTTCCACTCTGTAAAATTAAGCCAAGTTTAAGACAGCGAAACTTAGTGGCTGACATTGAAAACTTTTTATAATGAAGTATTAATTTACAGCCAAATATTTGCATAATGAGAATTCAGCTGTAAAAAGTAGTTTTCTGATAGAATATACTGGTGGACTGATTTGTGTCTTCCTTTTAGAGTCTCTCTATCAGTCAGTTGTAGGCTGTCTCTATGTAGCTGAGGTGCTCAAAAGTTCATAAGATACCAAAAAATATTTCAGTTTAAATCTGCTCAAGAATGTTCATTAATTTAAGCTTTAAACATATTTCTCTCAGAATTTACAGGCATGTCAAAATTGGCCACTGTCACTCAGTATCTGCAGTTCAGGCAAATGTCTCTTTCACAGCTTTCTACAGTGGGAAACAAAAGTACACTAAACAACCTCGTTAAAAATATTATAAAAATTAGTGAACAAACAAACATGACAATTTTGAAACTAAAGATTGCATTTTGTTGGCTTATAAGGTACCCAGCAGACCACCAGTTTTGATAAGCATTGAGGCTCCACAGACATAGTTACTAACCAAGAAGTGAATTCAAAAAAGAAAATTATATAGAACAAAAAAAAAAAAAAATCGGACTAGTTGAAATTTCATATAACTGTGCAAGTATCAACAAATTTACTTATGTTTTTCATAGCTTGGGTAGGGGTTATTTGCATCAAGTTACAGAAATTAATTCCTGAAGATCTTGCTCCTGTAGAAAAATAAAATCAGATCTGGGTTCAGAATTTTCAAGATTCAGAAATCCTTGCGTAGCTCAACATGGATCACACTCCTGAGAGGGTTTCCAGGATTAAATTCCCCCAGAGTCCAGGCAGGAATATTCCAGCAAACACAAAAATTGACCCCACCTCAAGGTAGTGACTTATCCCCTCCTCCTTTCTCAAACCTACAGGAAAATAAGAAATGCTATTAATTCTTTTTGGTGCATTACCACTTACTAATGTTCCTGGAGCAACAATACAGCAAATTTACTCTTCAGCATTGCTGAACTTCTTTTTATTTACTTTCTTCACCTGAGTTCAGTACAGCTGCATGGTCTAGTGCCCATGTCAAACTAAGAAGCTTCAGGGAAAGCCACTCACTCTTGGAGTGCTGAGGAGGCAATTTTTATTTCAGCACAAGCTGGACAAAAAGCCCCTGACTTCTTTTTCCTTCTCCCCAGTGTTCAGCAAAGCCCTGTGACATATTCATGCCAAGCTGTACAAGCCTCAGAGAAGCCAAGGCACTTGTTTAATGAAAGCTGACTATGCAAGTATTGGCTCCATAACCTTTCTGATCTACTTTTATGAAGCAGCTGATGTTAAAACATGAATTTGAAGCAATGTGTACTGCTACTCTTGCTGTTTCCCTCTTTAAAAATTAACAGCGGCTCATAAATTTATAAGCATTAAGAGGCAGGCTGCTACTGAAATGTAATTGGTTTAAATTTGCAATGAGAGGCTTTGCTTTTGCAGGTACAGAACAGAGGGAGATCTTGCTCCAAAAAATGACCCCTCTGATGTGTTGGGAACTTTTCCAGTGGCCACAGAGGGGGTCAGAAATGATGTGAAATGTGAAAGTATCCTGCAGATTTTCCAGAGGAAGAACAATATGTTTTTTTTAACATTCTTTCCTCCCTGTATAAAACCCCCATCTTGGACTAGCGTAGATCCTAGGTTTGCTAGATCATGTTCTTTTGTACGCTCTGTTTTATATTTTAATGCTACATTTATGAAACAAGGAGATAATTTGCTCAGTTTAATGGGCGTGGGTGTTTTAACCTTGAACTGTAAATCTCACAAAGTAGTGAAGAAAAGCTTTAAAATTGTTATTAAAATCTAAAAGTTCCATACAAATATTTTCTTCTGAATAAAAAACACTCTTTGTTCCCACTCACAAATTGACTTGAAGAAAAAGGTAGCCACAGTAGAGCATGTAGAATAACCCAATGGCTACTTTAATACTTTTTTTTTTTTTCCCAAGGTAAACAAAAGAAACCTGAACAAAATAAACTCTATGTCAAAACGTCATCTCTCCATCACGTGGTTTTGTGGTTAAGTTAAGGACAAAAAAACCAATGTGCTGCATGAAATATTGCGTTGTGACTTCAGCTATCACCTGCATTATCGCATTAATCCTTGTGAGATGCTGAGCTTTAAAATCCATGTTTATATCAATACCCATTATATTTTTATGATGTCTCAGGAGCTGAAATTACATTCTTGAGGAGGAATCTGACAATAATTTTGCTAGCTGCTATGCATGCATTCTGCTATGAGGTGTAGTCCCTGCTTCAGCAGAACTGTCTGTAAGGGACCAGTCTGTGGTGTGGAAGAGTGAGTTCAGCTAACACATCAAAAAAGCACAAAAGTTACCTGTCTTATTTACAGTTACTCTCTAGAAATTATTCTTTTCAGGCTTTAAAGCACTAACCAAGATTTTTTTATGTGACACTCTATGCTCTAAGATAAAGATGGTTGTATCAAATGCACGCATTATTAAAAAAAAAAAATAAAAAAGAAATAAAATCCCTAAATATGTCAAAATGGAAAAGGTCATAATATTTCCTTGTGCAAGATATGAAAAAATAAACTGCCTTTAAAATGTGCTGAGCATCTTTTATTTGTTTGTTTGGTTCTTTTTGCTATTTTCATTGCATTTCGGATTGGAGATTGAAACAATGAAAACAACCACTTAATGCCTTTGCTCAAATCATGCTCTGGAAGTGGACCCTGGATTAATGGGTTTAGGAATGTCCTGCTAAATTACAAACATCTGTAATGATCCCCCAAGGACAAACAGGGCACTGTGGTTCAATGAGTGGGTAATGAAATTGCAGTGTAGCCTTCCTTATCACAGAGCAAAAGTTTGCTGGTGCTGCAGGACAGGCTGCCCCAATGTGCTGGAAAACCACTGCTGGCTTATCACTGTAATTTCCCCTATGGGTTCATAAAAACCTTCTATGTGATATTTATATCCACTTTTTAAAAGCAGGCTAATTAGAGTCTGTCGCTTTGCCTTTTGTTAATGAATTCTCATACACAGGTTGACATTGCTGAGATTACAAATGGTTTTAACAAGTGTGTTTTTTATCAAATCCTGCCTGTGACAGATATCTTGGTGGAATATCTTCAACTTCAAGATTTGTTTGATAAAATTGAGTCTGGGTTCAAAATGAATGTAATTTATCTGTCACTGTACACTTACTGTCCCTCTTGATCAATGCAATCATTTTTATGCTTTCAAATATGAACAATTTCAAACCAAATCAAGACATTACTTCCTTACGAAATTCTTTCTGAAGACAAATATTTTAAAAGACTGGATAAAGTCTCCTAAAAGTGTTTAAGCATGTTAAACATAATCTCATTGTCTTATCTGATCAAAACTAGAAACACAGCGCTATAGTTCAGGCAGACAAGTTTTGTTTCTTGATGAACAGTTTAATTCAAAGAAGTTTTTGGCAGAGAACATGATAATCCTCTATTCTTAAAGAGTAGTTTGGAAAAAAATTAGACATTCTGAGTTACCTGTATCTGATCTAGATCTCTGGATCTTTTGAGAACCCCTCATATCTCTTCCTTAAGGGGAAAATTTTGTAAATCTCAGACTTCATCCATGTAGAGGTGAAATGACATTTATAGGACAGATTTTTAAATGTGAGACTCCAAAACCATGGTTTTAGTTGGAAGAAACCCAGATGAATATTTATTACCAATTTACTGCCTTTTTTACTCTTATTGAAATGTCAAAAAAAAAAAAAATGGAGTTTCCATTTCCTTGCTTTCATTTTTTGGGAGCTTGAGGCTCCATTAAAATGGGAAAAAATTGGAGAATAAATCAGAATATGCATTTATAACCTGAGTAAACTGGATAATACTATTGACCAAGACACAAAGATGAGTATAAGCAAAATATGTAGCAAGTTGTCAAATGGCATGTCTGCTTTTTGAGATATTATTCTGTCATGTCATTTTAGTTTCTTCAGTTCACATCAGACAGGAATATTCCTCCTCTCTATAAATCACCATTTTTCTAGATAAACTTATTTCACTTTGTGCTAACTTTAAGAAACCAAGAGAGCCTATATAGCTGTAAAAGAGGGAAAAATATCTTCTGAAAATCGGGATCATGTTTTTTGCCTACAGAAAAAAAATAATATATTATTCAAGAATTCTGCATATCATTCAAGACAGTGGGTATCTAATTATACTTAACCTCCTACCAGAGAAACTTGTAAAAAACATTCTGCAAAGAAATGAGGATGTCATTTATTTATTACTCTTGTTCTCTCACCTGTATATGGTATGTATATGCCCACATGCATACCAACTTAATGAGTTAAGGGAAGGGAAAAATTGAAGGATCACATCCTTAATCTAAGAAGCAAATGTGGAACTAGGGTAGATATAAACCAGTTAAAACAAAAATCAAACCAAACCAAAAGACCACACCTAACTTCACATATAATTGAAAAAGCTTATAACAATATCTGACATTGACTTATGTCAGCAAAATGAACAGATTTTTTTTTTAATAATTATTATTATTTTTTTTTTTAGTGGAAATGTTTTTAAACATTGGAATTCATTACTGTTTTGCTGAAGGTCTGGATATATCCCAGTATGCACATCACAGAACATGGGCTGACTTTATGACTAGTTAATCTGACATAAAAAGGAAGATTCAGATGTGCCAACTACAAATGGAAAGGCAAAATCAAGAAAACCTCCTCAGAGGATGAGATGCAACCAGAAGAGGACATAAAAAGTGACAAGATATCATTCTCAGAGTACTTGAGAAGTATGAAGAAGATGAGGTCTGATAATAAGAAAATAAAAGTTTTCTGAAGTTTTATCATCTTTGGTTTGTAAATGTTTTAACTGTTAATATATGCATATTTTATTTCCATATATATTTATACACATATATAGATTGTATATACAAAAAATATAAAATAGGTTTACAATTTATATAGGCTCACGTATAGAGATGGGAAATTATCACAGTGATGGAAATATTGAAAAGATTGATAAATCTGCTCTGTTTCAAACCTCGAAGAAGCATTCTGCAGGGTTGACCTTCATTAATGATGTGCAGTGGTGGGTTCTAAATCATTGTCAGGCATTCTCAGTGCTTATGCAAACAAATAACCTTTAAGAAGCTTAGATAAACTTTTTTTGGGATACATCTCCTGGTTCATGGCAGAGTATTAGGAACTGGATGGGCTTTAATGCCCCTTCCAAACCATTCTGTGATGATTTTATGACAACTCTATCCCACCATAATTATGCAATTAATGTCTGTTTCCAAGCCAAGCCTGCCAGTTTTGTGCATTTTATGTTTCTATGATTGTAGAAATATACACATTTAGAAATTATGCAAACATTGTTAGAAAATAATAATTATAATAAGCCTACATGCTTTATATTCCACAGGAAAATATGCATAGTGTGATTGTGTAAAAATCATCAATATTCTCATAAATTAGAAACATCAATGTTCACTTTTAAATTAATATGTGGGTCAATCTGAGATAGATTAAATGTCCATGGAGAATGGATTTGAGATCAAAACAGATTAAAAATAGAAAAAAAATTCAAAAGATATCCTACTGAAAAAAAAAAATCTGATTTTTTACTCAACGACCTCCTGAGGATGACCTAACAGAGGCATAAAATTGCAAAAAAAGCAATTGTCACATTGGGTACAAGATTAGTGAAGTAATTATTACACTCAGCTTTGGCAAAGTCTCTTTGGTGTTCTGTGTCCTTTCAGATTCCAGACTTCAAGGTTTTTTCTGTTAAAGCCCAGACATCTTTCCTGGAAGAGAACTTCATTACTGTCTGTCTGATCAGTAAAAATTTCAAGCCCTCTTCCAGTCACAGAGGACTTTTCCCTGTGCTCCTATAGGCATGCAGCTGAGCCAATTACAATAATTTCACAATTATAAGCTGCACCATTTTGACTAAAATTTTGGTCCAAACTCAAAGTGCGGCTTATAATCAGGTGCAGCTTATATATGGACAAAGAATGAAAAGTTGCTGGTTTAGTTTGGAGGACAGGTATCTGCTGAGAAAGGCAGGAGATTCTCTTTGAAATGGTGAATGTAAACCCCCTCCCTCCAAATTATTATAATTTTAAAATCAAGGGGCTCTCAGGCAAAGATATGGGAATTAGGAATAACAGTTATTTTCTAGGGCAATTCAAATAGAAATACAGTACTACAAAGAAACAAACCACAAACCCTGACAAAGTCAGAGCACAACCTGACACCCGTCAGGCAGGGTGTTGGCAGCAGTGCCATTCCATGGTGGCTGCATCCTCCTGCAGTGACAGATGTGGCTCAGTTGGCACAGTGCTCCTGGACAAGGTGCAGTTTCCCTCTAAAGGTCCAGTGGTGATGTGCAGAAATCCGGTTTTCCTCTGGAGTCCAGTGGAGAA
>PYHW01009314.1:1208648-1220989 GCA_013186435.1 Turdus rufiventris | reverse complement strand
TTTCCCTGCTTCACTTTTGCAACCATTCTGTTGAACAGCAGCTAGAGTTTGATTTCTAATGAGATCATTTGCCATGATTTATAGCTTGTTTTTTCTCAAGCCAGAACCTCTCACATTGACTCATGCTGGGTATTATTCGATTGCTCAACAAGCTGTATTGAATTCAGCTGGAATACTGAAGGACTATCAATGTTTCTACTCAATGGAAAAGCCAAGACTAGCAGAAACCATCTCTGTTTAAATTCCCTTTGTGAAATGTTACAAAATCAAGGAGTGCAAAGGAAGCTAGAACCCATTCAAAAATTTCTTGTTACCTGAGTTAATTCCTATCATTTCCAAGCATTAAATACCAAGAGATTATGTGCTCACATAAAAAAAAAAAATTGATCCACATGGTGAAATTTATGTTTTCTTGTCTCATCTCAGTCTATCAAACGACTCAGTCCTGTGAATTATGTTCTCTCTTGCCTCTCTTCACAGCAGAACCCTGCAAATTAGACTTTATTTTGTGGCTGCATTTAACTGTCTTCACTGAGGAAATAATGTCACCCCTGTCTGTATTTTAGCTAGAGCAGGTATTAAGGTGTGTGTGTTTATTTTAGTTTGCTGTTTAGCTTTTCTTTTGCAACCATTTGCCACCTATTGTTGGCAAAATAAGAGGAATAAAAGGTTGGTCTGTGAAAATGTTTTCAATTTAGAACGCTGTGTAACTGGCATGTGAGATGGAATAAACAACAGACATGAGTGGGAAGAGGGTCACTTATTCAGATTTTAAGCTACTCTGAAAGGAAAATTTCAGCATTTCTTAAAAACATTCCCTCTTCCAATGTCTCAGTGCACTACAATAACTGTCAAAACCCAAATGGATAAGATTTTTGAGGTTATTTTTGCAAATAAAATGCATTCTGAATGCTTTATTTTTCCAGTTGAAGTCTGAAATGAGAGCCCAACATACTGATCCAAAAGGGGGAAATAAAGGGCAGGCAAACACATCATGCACACCAGCAACCTTGGACATATGATAATATGGTTCCATCTGAAACAGGGGAGTTTAGATAGAAATTAGACAAAAGTTCTTTATTCAGAGGGTGGGCAGGGCTGGCACAGGGTGCCAGAGCAGCTGTGGCTGCCCCTGGATCCTGGAATTGTCCAAGATCAGGCTGGACATTGGGGTTGGAGCAGCCTGGGACAGCGGGAGGTGTCCCTGCCTTCTGTGATCATGATTCTGTGATTCTACAATAATTAAAGCCAGTGCTAACTACACCAAATTAGTAAATAACAGGTGTTTTTTTCTAAAAAAAAAAAAGTGACTCAGAGGGACTACAGGGACTAAAGTTACTGATGTTTTGTGCTTTAGATCCTAAAAGGCGTGGGGGTTCTATCCCAGTGTGATTTCCCTTTTCATTGAGGGCTGGATGAACAGATGTATCAGCTGAAATCAAAGAAATCAAAGACCAATCTACTGCAGCATCAGTGCCCTGTTCCCTCTCATGCTCTCAGTTGGATTTTTGGAGAATGAATGGCCACTATTTCGCAGTTTACGCCAAATTCCATGTGTTGGGTCTGCCACTTGCAGCATTTAGCCGCCTGTGGAACCTGCAGAGCTGGTTTCAGAGTTGTTAATTAGATCCCAGAAGATTACTAGTGGTTTATCAAATCTTAAATTAATTTAAGCTCCCCTTCAGCTCAGTCTTTGGGGTCTGTTCCCTTCACTTCAGATCTGCTGTGTGACAATTCCTTGAGCTGAAAAAATCATTACACTTGGCAAGGTATTCACTGCCAGCCCAGAATTACTTATTTGTTTGTATTTATTTTTGTTTAGAAATGAAACCATGTCATCCAACTTAATTTCTCACTGCCAGTGTTATTTCTAATCTTCTCACTTGCACTGGAGGATAGGATGTAGAAATCAATTTGTAAGCTGTTCAGTATTCCAGTACATTAAAGCTGAGTATCAAAGGATACCTTTTCTTTCTATGTAAGAGTGCAGTCCACAGAATTTTAATCTTTCTTCTTTTTATTTCTTCCTTTTTTTCCCAACTATTCTACAGTTTCTTAATGTAAAGTATGTTAATAAAACTGCCCTTCAAAAATTTTGTGTCTTCCAGTTCAATAGTTATTAGAAAATGCTATTTGGAATTGTTATTGCTGAAAAAATATTTAGCATAATAATAATAATAATAACGGTTTCAAGAGTTTACCCTCTTGTATTTACACTTTCATAAATTTCAGATGAACTTTAGCCTTAGAAACACTCTAAGTTGCAATATAAATATGGAATAGAAGGTAAGGATTTAGCTTCACAGTATTTTAATAAAGTGACATTGAGTTATACTGAAGAAGTAATGTTATGAATAAACAAAAAAGCAAATTTTTGTAATGGGGAAGCTTGTTTTTTACATTTAACCAATATCCCCAAATGGTAGCATTCAGTATCCATTACATGAAATAGAAAATGAGATTCATAACCATGAGTTGAAACTAATTTACAAGACCAGATTTTCATGTTAGTGTTTTCAGAAAACAGCCATTCTTTTAAAATTGAACAGTAATGTAACATCTTATATCATTTTGATTTTAATTAAATTTTAATGTATACTGCTTTATTTCCTTGCATATTTTTTTGCCACAAGTTGATTTTAGGGAGATCTTGAATTATTATTTTTTTCCCTGGCGTGACTCTGTTATTAAAAAATTATAATAGCATGTACTGGAAAAAGACATTTGCAAATGAAAATGGCTTTCTAATTTTATCTTTTTTTTTACTATTATCTCTGTCATAACTTCCTTTGGTAAATATTGCAATATCAAATGCTGAAATGGATGATCACTTATGGAATCAGTGTTTCATATGTATTTTTGATACAAGAGAATTTGTCACAGTAAAATCTTTGGTTGTCTAAACACATTATACACAGAGTTTTCTGAATTTTCTCAGGAGGACACAAAACATTCTGCCAGAGGGAGAAAAAGGGAGCTCAGTCATGTGCAGGATAAAATGAATCTTTGTGTTTAGACCAGATAACTTTGAAAGTATGCAAGTTAAATACTGAATATGCAATGCAGAAATACTCTGGTGAAAGGCTGAAACTGTTTTTTACTTCTGTGTAAGACCAAAAAATTGTTAACACATAGTGCAATTCTTTCCTTCAAACACAGATCATGAAAATATGTGTGATTACACAGCCTACTGGGAAAAGAAATGTTGGTGAGAATCAATGCAGATTTCAGTCTGCACAAAAATCTGGGGCAGCACCAGCTCTTTTAGTGGCCAAGGTAATTTTATTTCTTCAAACACAACAGAAATGTGTCTTTACATAATCAGTAACTTTTTTTATTACAGCTGGTTCTAAAGCCAGGCTGCAAGTGCCATAGAATTGTGGCAGCTCTTCTGGAGGCTGAGTCATCCAAATATCTCCCCCAAACTCCAACAGAGACAGGTAAATAATTTTATTTTAAAATTATTTTATTTTATTTTATTTTATTTTATAATTTTAGATAATGAGGATAGAGCAAAAACAAGCTGTGGTGTATCTTCTAATTAAAAACCTGGGAAATATTATAGCTTGGATGTCCAGCTGCCATGCATTAACACTGCATATAAAAAAACAAAAACCCCTATAAAATTTAACTCTTATAAATATCTGACTCAGTGGAAAGCGACTCTGTCATTTGTTCATAAAAAGTGCTGCCTGTTAGCTGTTTGGTTCCTGCCATTCCTGGGAAGTTTTGGAGCCCTTTCTGTGGTGTGGAAGCCTCTTTAATGATGAATTATTTTCAGTGAGATAGCCCAGAGATTCAGATTTAAACTGAACGGTGTGCTTATTGCTTGGCTCCAAAGATTAAGTGAAAATTGAGCTGAGATTAAGCTCACCCCTCTGTGCTTGAGCTCAGTTTCCAGAGAAGGTCTGAAAATAGCTATTATTGTTCCACCAGCCTGAAAGGCTGGGTGGGTGCTTAGCAAGTTCTGTAATAAAGTGTACAATTCTCCTTTTTTCCCCCCTTATCTCTGCCCATAATGGCATACAGTTCATTTTGTTGCAGTTTATTGGCAGGCATGGTAGATTTGACCAACAAAATCAATACCCAGTGCTGGATCCAGCACAATTTGGAGGCTTGAAGGAGTTTTATGTTAAGAATTTGCAGAAGAGATACAGTGCCCTGGTAACTAGAAACAAATCTCAGACTTTAGGCTTATCCCAGCTGGAGACAGGAGGAACCGGACAGACACATTAATAATGTCTACTAAACCATTTTGGATCTGAAAAGTGCACATATATTGTTGCCCTATCTCTAAATTCTCTTTCTCTGTCTGTCTCTAGGCTTAACATAACAATTTTTATTTCTTCTTCAGGGAAAAATGCACTTAAATTGCTGTTTCATCTGTATTCCAGAGTCCTTAGGTCAATGTTCACAGCATTTTAGAAATGAAAGTTTTACTCTTATAGCATTTGAACAGCCACAATGATTTTTTAGGTCTTTTGCACAAAAAGACACAAAATATTTTGGTTTTTTTTTTTTTTTTTTTTTTTTTCTGTGCGTGTGTGTGAAAATAATTATTTATTTCCCCCCCTCTAGGCTAAAAGTAATTTAATAAATAACTATCATTGGCATTCACCTTTCTTTTCCAAAATTGATTTAAATATATGCAAGCATGTGATGGAAATAACAGAAAGATTCTTAAGATTTAAAACTCTGGAGCCTTTTAAATTAGAAAATATCTGTAAGAAGACACTTGTAAAGAAAATGACGCAGAAGAAACAGTGGGGCAAGCACAGTGAACTCAGCTCATGTAGAAAGAGAAACTAACCAAAAACCAAAGGTAATGACCACAAAAATCAAGGGTCACCAAGAGAAATTGGTTGAGATTCTGATTTAGGATCCACCCTCAGTGAGAAATGGGTGGAGGATGAGAAATTCACAAACTCCTGATTTCAGTGAGGACTACATTATTAATTTTAAAATGCATTATGCAGCAGATTTTTCCCCTCATGTTGTTCTTTAACAAAAATTAGCAAAATTGTAGCCAACTTTATCAAAGAGAAATATTTTTCTCAGAGGGACTGGCTGAATTTCAGTGATAATAAACTCATCATCTCTAAATTTTGAATTTTTTTTCTGTTTCTTTTATTTTTTTTGAAGAATAGCAAGTATTAAGTCTTGATATCTACTCTGGGTACCTCACTACAGATGTTGATATTAAATAGTCTCTCACTTTATGGCATTTATATAGCAAAAGAAACCCATCTTAACTTAAAATTGGCTTCTGTCAAAAGCCACATTCCTAATTCAGTGTTAGAAAATGTAAGGAAAATTAAAACTGACAGAGGTACTGAGTAAAGTTTTTTTCCAGTAAGGTCTGAACCTTTATTGAATTTGGTCTTGCCAATATGTGCAATTATTCTGTCTGAGAAAGAAAAAAAATACAAACAACAAACCATCAGAAAAACACAACAAAAACACAAACAAACAAAAATAACAAAAAAACCCCCACAAATCCCCCTAAACTTCCACAAGTTTGCAATAAAAAGTCCTAAAAAATCCTAAGTATAGATACGTTATCATATTAAGGCATTTTACTTTTATACTGCCTTTTATCCCCTGGCAAAATATATAACAGAAGTACTATAATTAATCTGTATGGTTTTTCAGGTTTATTGCCCAAAGTTTTGTTCCTGCATTTTTGTAACATATTTTTAACATTTACAGTTGAAATACAGCGCACTTTTTTCCTGGATAATGCAGGGGATTTTTTGGTAAGGGGTCAATATTTTGCTCTGAGCCTGTATATGTATATATGTATATCACAATTTTTCTACCAAAGAAATAAAATCACCAAAATAACAAGTGACACATTGGAAAGCAAAGATTCTGACCAGCTGAAGTGTGATGGATTCAAGAGAACTGGAATAAGAAAAGACATTTCTTGGGTTTTTCTGTGACAGCAGGGACATATATGACAACAAGAATAATAATCAAAAACTTGCTTTAAAGTTCTAGGTTGATTTGGAATTAGTGGCTTTAAAAAGGATAGTAACAGGAGGGTCCCTGACATGGAAAAATCTTATTTTCATTTCAGCCTGATTGCTTAGATGACTGATAAAACAAACCTTTCCTCCATTTATGTGCAAATTTTCAGAATTACAAAGAAAGAATGAGGCATGGGCTTCTCTTTTTTTTTTTTTCTTTTTTTTTTAAATGATGTGCTCTTAATTTTATAGTTTTACATTTGGGAATCAAATTTGCAAAGCTCTGGTTTTAAAATTCTTTTAATTTTTTTTTTAATACATAAATGAGAGAAAACTAACTAAAAACAAAACAAACAAACAAAAAAAGAAAACTAAAAACCCCCAAAACAAACACGCAAACAAACAAACAAACAAACAAACAAAAGGAAAAAAAAAAAAAAAAACAACCAAAAAAACCCAAACATATAAATCTGTTTTACACAGGCAAAAATACAGTAGGGGAATAAAAACAACCCAAACATAACTCAGCATAAATCAATTCCCTAAAAATATTGAACTGAGTGAGGTCATATTTGGCAACTGTCTTTTTTCCAGAAATCTGAGGGGTTTTTTCCCTTCAAAAGAAAACAGATTTTTACTAATACTTATCAATTTAATTATATTTGTAACACATTTCTGTTTTGTCCAGATGATCAGAGATCCTCATCAAGTTTCCAGGGTGATATGCAGAAGAGTCAAACCCAAATTAAAAAACAAACAAACAAAAAAAACCTCTTCAACTATCTGTCCTAGACTCAAACTGACAAGGACCTCTTCTAGGATTAAATAGAAATTGTCATTTTTCTTGAACATAGAATTTACAGAGTTTGTGAAGCTTTGCCAAAAACCTCCGCTCCAAATTTTAACCTTCTTTCTCATGGCAATCTATTTGTTTAAACTTCACAGAATTTATCTTCAATCAAATAAATTAATGACTGCTGACCACACAAAATAATAGAGTTTTCCACACCAAAGCTATGTGAAAAATAATCAGTTGTGGAGAAAGCACAAACTTTATTTTTAAAAAGAATTATTGAAAAATGATTTGGCAATTTTCTTCAGTCTTCTGTCAACCCATCTGAGGCAGAAAAAATAAAAATTAAGAAAATAATTTTGAAGTATAAATGAGAGGCTCAGCCCATCAGAAGCTGAAAAACGCTTTGAGCAAATTCAATTTTAACATGAGAATTCCCTCAACTTGGTGTTGTTACAGGAAAACTCAGACACAAACTGGGCCAAACCTCCATTAGGTGATGGGTGCTTTGGTGCTTTTGATGTATGAATTACACTAAAAAGATCCCATCCTTTGGGTTTTTTTGGTCCCTGGGTTTTTATAATTGCTGAATGTTTCATGAATGAAAAATATATTTTCATCTCCTTATGCTCTGAATAAGCATTTATACATCTGCCATGTGCTTGACAAATATTGAAGAGATTTGTTCCTAAACTTTACACTTCACTGGAGTAAGGAGCACATAGAGATCCTTTACCGTGGGTTCATGTAATTTTAATTTTTTTCTTTAATTACTTTGGAAACTCAACAATTCTGTATGAGTACTTCAAAATGAAAAAATGCTTTTATGTTTTTTATCACTAAGACTTAGGCAACTTGAGAGATCAAATGAGTCATAATCTGGAATTCACTGAAGGCTTTTCTTTTCTTTCTTCTTTCACCATAACAAGTAATGGAGATTTGTGCCTGTTTAGCTAATGAAAAATACATTTGAAAAGAGTAAATATTCATTGAAGCAATATGATTAAATGCATATAATAATTTAAAACAAGTCATGCTGATTGAGGTCTAGCATTACAAAGTGATGCTTCCCAGCTTGCTGAAAAAAAGTTCCTTTAAAGTTAATTCTTGTCATCTTTTCAGTATAAGCCTCCATTATTTTTTGATCAGTGTAACTTGTGTAACCATAGACACTGCTTCTTATGCAAAACTTTGTATTCAGTGAATTTTTGTATCATGTATTCATTTCTATGTAGTTAATAAATTTCCTGTTTTGTCTTGTTTTTATTAGAAAATCTCCAGCTTTTGGTGTTTTGTTTGACAGACTACCCAGACACACATGGGAGGTGTTTCAAAGAGCACTTCTGCATTTTCTACCCATTTAAGTACTGAGACAAAGTGTCTCCTCAGTAGCTTGGTTCAACAAGAGGGGGATTTTTTTAAGAGAAAGCTGCATCCACTGCACTTCTGCATGGTTTCAAATCTGCAGATGGATTCAGCAGCTCTTACTGGGGGAATAATTTTCAGTGTGGGTTTAATTTCCTTAAAGCCTTCCTGGATCAGCCCTGCAACACAGGAGTGGAATTACCACAATATACAATGTGCCAATGCAGTAAAAATAATAACAAATATCATATAATATTTAAATCCATGAAATATCACCTTATTGGGAGGTTATTCTATTTCATTTTTTGTGAATTCAGAAGAGGAAAATGGCACCAGCCTTAAAGCCCAGGCTGGCAATAAACTCTGGTACTTCAGACATAAGCAGGAATGTACACCCCTGTGAAATTTCTGTCTCTTTCCAGCTATAATAGTTAATGTAAAATTTTAAAAAGAAAAATAAATTATTCTATTCTCTTCTATTCTATTCTATTCTATTCTATTCCATTCCATTCCTTTTAGACCATTGTGTCTACACTGGTGCAGCTGGTTGTACACAGCACTCTGGTTCATAAAATCACAAAAAAACATTTCAAGACTCTTTTATTAGTTTCCAACCACTTCATGAAATAACCAAGTGCAGTTGCATCTACTAGAAACAGTGTTGTCAGTGAAGTAGACTCCAAGAACCCGGAAAAATACAGCTTCCCATGGACACAAAATGCTTTAAAAATACCTATTTGTTGTCTAAAATAGTAGAAATATTTTACACAAACTCAGCTGTCCTGCCATCATATGAGCATGAGAGTTTGGTGGAGAGAAAAAAAAATCAATCTGCATCTGACTCAGAGCAAGGAAGTAAAAATTAGGCTTCTTGCCCTTCTGTACTGTAACAGTGTTCACTAAATATTCTGCAAATTTGGTAAGGTCTCCAGAATTTTGAGTTGGGTAGTGGCAACAATTGGTCCCAGATTTAAGCAAGATAATCAAACTACTATAATTGGTGTTTTTTGGTTGTTCTTTTTGTTTGCTTGTTTATTTGTTGGTTGGTTGGCTTTGGTTTTGTTTTTTTTTTTTTTTTTTTCTCACTATTTGTGTGGTTTCTCATTTGTTTGCCTATACCTTATTTTCCCATTTAAATTGCAGCTTTTTGCATTTAAAATAGTTTTTAGCATAAAATACTTTTAATTATGAGGCTGACACAGAGAAGCTTTTGTTGAACAGGTGTACAACTGTTTTATTGGTTTATTTATCAAGTAAAACTCAGCTTACAGCTGTGGTGGGCATTTTGCCCTGTAACTTGGATAGTATTCAATGAACTGTTGTATCACTGACTCCAAAACAGAATAGAAGAATTGGGATTAATTCATCAGTGATTTGGTAACAGAAAAATACAATTAAAATAAGTCCTATGCAGTATTAGGTGAAAACAAGTAAAAAGGCCTCATGTTTCTACATTCACTCCTTAGGTATCAAAAATAAACTGATATCTAGATCAGGCTGCTAAGAAATTGTTTGTTCCTTCACACTGAAATTTAAGAAGTTCTAATATTTGCAAAACACAATGAGATAAAGTTAAATTACCTTCCTACATTGCTGCTACGCCCAACCTGATTTTCCAGCTGCTGCTCCTAAAAGAAGATTATAAGGAGAGACTTTTTTGAAGGACAACTTTGCTGATCACCAGCTTTCCTTAAGTCCTTGGAATAGTGAGTGCTCACTCATTTTTTTTCCCCATTTGCAGAGGATGAGGGGCTGACCTTGAACCACAAAAAAGTTGCACAACAGGTGCAGCAGCACCAAGAAAGAGTATCATAGATAACTTCATACCTCCAGACAGTGATTCATGTGCTGCTTTGGCAC
The DNA here is from genome assembly GCA_013186435.1 of Turdus rufiventris. Taxonomy (NCBI): domain Eukaryota; kingdom Metazoa; phylum Chordata; class Aves; order Passeriformes; family Turdidae; genus Turdus; species Turdus rufiventris. The sequence goes on along the minus strand of PYHW01009314.1, from coordinate 1,211,002 downwards.
CAGGGAATTTAGGGGAATAATAAGGTGCCTGCTTTTACTTTTAAAAGACAGTGGCATGCAGGAAATGATTGATTACAACGGGGAGAATTGCATAATACAACGTCCTCCTGACTAGATAAGTGTATTAAGAATGTGAGAAGGAGCATTGGGTGATATATAGCAAAATAAATGCGAGTTCACAGTGCAGGAACAGTGGAAAGCTAGCAAAAGCCTCTCCTATTTCCTGACATGCACAGGGAGAGCTCCAGGTAAGAAATGGCAGGGTGAATAGAGCTGCCCTGAACAGAACTGGCTGAAAATCCACCTAAATAGCATCACAATTATCTGCAGTTTGCATTACAGTGTGAAACCCTAATCCCAAAATCAAAGACTAGATCCTCACTGCAAAATGGGGCGAAATGTAGGAAATGCTGGGTGAGCAATAACAAAAATCAAAAGCAACCAGAGAGCACTCACTGGCTGCTCTGGTGGCAGCCAGCAATTCCAGCAGCAGGGTTTGACAACATTTCAGTGGTAATGATGGCAAAGATTATTTCTCTTTCCCTCTTCCAGTATTGGTAGCCATTCCAAGTGCCATGCAGAAAAAATTTGCAAGGATATTTGACTGGAAATAGCTTTTTGGAGCAACTTTGCAATGCACTTGTAGTAATTAATATCTGAGGGTTTGAGGCCAGAAAAGTAGCAAATATCAGTAAATATTGGAGTGGAATTCATCCCTTTGTCCTGTTCTTTGTAACAAAATATGGATGTGTTGGAAATATTTGAATCTGATGCTCTTGCCTGACTGAGTCAGAGTTTATTTCCAGAGTTCATTTCCTTCCTGGTAGCTGGGAGAGTGCAGTGCTTTGGATTTAGGATGGAAAACCTGGTCAACTTTGAAGCATACTCCTCAGTGAACACTAAGAAGGGACTGAACTCTGTGGTAAATTGGGTTACCTGGTGATAATGAACAAAAGTGAAAAGGATAATCAATCACAAAGAGTGCAAACAACACTCCCCAGATCAGATTGCAGCTTGGGGAGGATAAGAACAAACTGAATTTTGATGGGGCACGTTTTGGTAGAGTGCAAGAAGCCACGCTGGAAAGCTTCTAAAACACTTCTGAATTCTAACTTCATTAGTAACTGAGAGATACAAATCCAGACAGCAACGCCTTTAATAAGACATGAGAAAGGAGATAAGACAGTACCATATATTGGGAGATTTATATTATCTGTCTGTCCTTTTCATTCCTCATGCACGTTCTCAGGCTGAAGGGGGGAACTTTCATTGCCACCATAAATTACCAACTTACAAGTTTAAAAGCATTTTTCCTGCTATTTGTGCATCCTGAGCAGCCCTGGAAGAGTTTCTTTCATCTCACTGGAGCTCCTTGTGAGTCTTTTGCTGAAGACCTGACCTTATACTTTCAATATTTGTGTACAACCCCACTGCTATGATCATTAAATTCAAGACCATTATTTTCTATCAGAATTGCAAGCAGTTCTCTAATATCTATGCCCCAGCTGAGAAAGAGAATGTGAGATAAAGAGCAGAAAGATTTATTTATGTGCTCATTTATGCATTTATTTATTTAGAATGGTGTTTAATTATTTAGGTATTTTAGAACATATTTGGCTCAGGAAAAGATTTGCTTCCAAATCGCGCACAAGTAAATCAAATATTGAACAACCAGCAAGATCAGCTACAGTTCAAATAATAAGAAATTGCAGATTTTAATAATTTGTTGCTTTGCAGAAGCCTTTGTAAAAATTTGCTGCAGTCTGGGACTGGCAGACAGTTCAGAAGAAATTCTTTGTAAAAAAACACAAGAATGCTTGGAAGAGTTCTCATGGTATTTTCATCAGGGTTCTTCTTCTCCCACCCTTTTCTCCTTCCAATACCACCCCGAAATCTTAGTCCTTATTCTTCTGGAGTTGTTTTGAGGTTGGAAAAAGAAAGAGTAAAAAAGGAAATAGAAGCTCATATTTAGTTTCCCATGTGAGTGTTTCACACTGGAAACATTAAATTCTCTTTCCTGCCCAAGGAGAGACTGAATTTTTACAAGAACATTTGGCTTGTGATATCAGCTTTGACACAGGAAAAGACATCAGAACCAGAGTGTGGTCCTCAATGGTAATGGCATCAAACCAAGAAATAGGAAAAACAACTTTTCTCCTCTTTCTGCTGTGCAGATCTTTTGACAACAAAGTTTATGTAGAATTTCAGGAAAGGTAAGGAAGAGTTAGCAATCACACTCTCTTTTAAGGATGATAAATTATGCAATAATGTTAGTGTGGGAAGAAAAGACAGAAATGTTGTTTACAGTTTAACCAATTGTTGCAGACAAAGTGAATAATTTATTTTTCTTTTCT
>PYHW01009314.1:1189464-1208598 GCA_013186435.1 Turdus rufiventris | reverse complement strand
GTATGTGGTTTTCCCCTCTCTATTCTTTATGCATAAATTTGGTTTAAATTCCTGACCCTTCTTCCCTGCTTTGCTAAGGAAAGATGGCAATCAGACCAAATTTAACCTCAAAATATATGCTTTAGGCAAAAGCAACTAAGAAGAGAAGAAAAGAATATCTATTTTTATAAAAAACAATTCATTAATGGAGTGGAATCAATTGCTTATATGAGAAAATTTGATAATTTATAATGGGATTAAATTAGGGAGAAAAGATGGGCTATATGTTAGGGGAAAACATCAGAGTTTAGATGGAATTATTTGTATTTTACCCAAAATTTTACTGTTTTTGCTCAAGTTATTGTAGTTTATTCTCCCTTGAACAACAGATAAACAATACCGAAAAAAAGTATCTCTAGTTTTTTTCCTAAATATCCCAGTTCTTATATATAAATATCCAGATTACAGAGATTTGTTCCTTTGAGGAGGGTGAATTTGAGGATGGAACTATCCTAGGATGTTGTTGATTTTTTTCCCTAGGTATTTGCTTTTTATTTTTAATAAATAAAATGTGAGGGAAACTGGTAAAAAACCCAAAATTGGAAATGAAGGCCTGATACAATTTACTTGTTGATAAACCTGCTTGCCAAACGTTCAGCTCTGAAGGTTTTGGATTTTCTGATTTGAAGTGTGGGGAGAAGCTCTTATGGGACTAGACAACCTCTTTGATCTGTTGCTGTACATCTCTGGAAAAAAAGAAAAGAATTGCCACCTGGATTTCTGGAATGCTTTTATTATGCTCATTGCTCCACTTCTTTAAAACTGCCCAGGAAATCAGGGCATTTAATAGTGCAATGTGTCACAGCTTACATGTCCCCTGGCAGGCTAAATGATATTTACATTGTCAAACCTGTGAAAAACATGCATCTCAATTCACAGTACAAGCAAAATGTTAACAGCTCTTTAAATTCATTGGGCAATGCTGTCCACCTGAACAGTCAGCAGCTGAAAACAAGCAGAAGCACAGATAACAAACACCAAATTATTTGCAGTTTGTACCATAAATAATTGTTTTAAAATATTCTTTTTTACGGTAATATTCTTTTTTATGGTACTATTTCTGCCACCCACTTTATAAGATTGTAGTTGTGTTTCTTGAGTAGTTTTTCTGTTGTACCAATGAATATTTTAAAAGGAATCTTTTTGTTTTTAAAGAATATAGTTTGGGGTTTTTTTTAGGAAGAATGCTGAAAAATAAGGATATGACCATATATTCTATATATTGACCTCACTGTCTTTCTTGCCTGTGGTTAAACTTTTCTGCTTCCTGGGATATATCCAGAGACTCTCTCACATGGTCTGTTTTTGCTGTCTTCAAATCAGGAAAGCATTTCCAGAGGATTCCTTATAATCAGCCATTTGATGGCAATAGCAGATGCATGGCAGCAGTGATTGTGAGGGATTAAAGCGTGATCAGCTAAGAAAGAATAAAAAAAATATAAAAATTAAACTGCTAAACATTACTGAGGTCTTTCTGAGTATTTACAAGCTTTAAAAAAAAAAAAATTTCATTTTCCCAAGCTGTTGTTGAACTGACAGAATACATTTGGATAGCAAGAGCCTTAGAAAATGAAAATTTCTTTGAGAAACAAGATTTTTCATAATCAGACACTGAAACCAAGGGATTTTAACTCCAGCACAAAAAACCACCCAGATCATTTCTGGAAGAAAAAAGAGTGTGTGTGATATTACCATGGCAGATACAAAGCCAGGCAAATTTCCAGTTTAAACAGTTGCAATTAATAAACTTACAAACCACTGGTAAAAAGACCTCAGATCGAGCTGCTGAATTGTTCAAATAACACATTTTGTACCTAATAACATGATTATTTATTTTAAAAAATCCTAACCAAATTGCCAATAATCTGAAGTTTGGGAAAAAAAGCTGTTTTCAAATCTTGGATACTGGACTAATTCTCTGTAATGTATAAACTTCTCTCTGGAAATCCAGTGATGCCAAAAATCACTATTTCTAGCTTAATTGTATCTATATTAAAACTAACTCAGAGTAATCAGCTTGAAATGTTCAATTTGAAAGTCTGTTTTTCATCAAAAAATCTTTGAGAATTTTTAATTTGTAAAAGCAAACAAAATAACACAAAATAATAAAAATAACCAAACAAAATAACACACACTGAAACTATGAAATAAAAAAAAAAGTTACAATTTTAGAATCTGGTTGTTAATTTGTTTTGTTGTGTTGTGGGTTTGTTTGTTTGTTTGTTTGTTTTTGGGTGGGGTTTTTTTTGTTTGTTTTGTTTTCTTTGTTTATTTATGTATTTTAAATACATTGATTTGTGACACATCTTGCATCATTAATTCCTTTTTAATGAAGCATTTTTATAAAGATCCAGGAAGCAATTGCACATCCAGATTTTGAGAAGACATGGTTCCTTCCTTGGACATTTTAGTTTTGGATTGAAAATAAGATTATTGAAATTCTGGCATTTTCTACTGAGGTGGATGTTTCGCTTAAGCCCAGCTCTTCCTAAAAGCCACATGAACTTTGCTTTTTACAAATAAATAGTTGGCTGTCATTGTAGATGATATTTTAAATGTGAGATTTCTTAAGGAGCATAAACCATCCAAGACAGTGTGGATGAGACTTCTGCTTAATATAAGCCTATAAAATTTTGCATAAATAAATTATCATACATGCAGTGGGGAAGGTGGTTTGCCAGGGAAGTGCCCAACCAGTCATGAGTGCATTTTTGAAAACCTGTGAATGGCAGTAACACTCAGGCTGGAGAGTTTTCCTCCTCACAGAAGTCCTTAAACCTTATTCCTCTGCCCATTAACTGCGCAGAAACACACTAATTTCACACAGGCTGCTTCTTTCCACACATAAAAATAAATGGGCTTGGTGAGACACCAAGATTTCATGCTCTGGGCTGTGCTGTGCCTTTAATATTTCTGCGTGACTTGTAGCCACAAACCCACTGTTTTTCTACAGCCTGTGGGTTTATTTCACTAATGTAAAAAGAAGAAGATTTAGAGGATAAAAGTTAACGAGTTGCACTTTCTTCAGCTTCTTTTACACAGTCAGATTGGTGGCTTTGAGAAGTGGATTTATAGCAAAGGATGTACGAGTAGTAAAAATACATGTACAGACCCTGCCTCCCCTCCCTCCCTGCCCCCAGCACCAGGGAAGGGCATGGAAAGATGACTGTGTGTCCTGGTGCTGTCCTTTAGAAGGTAAACTGTTAAATGATAAAACTCATCTTTGTCCGAGGGGATTTTGTAATAGGTCCCTGATAGGAGAGCAGCCCATAATGGGATTGCAAAAAAATGTCACTGCAGGTGGGCTGACACACACAGAGGGTATAACTGGCACTAAAAGTGTGTAAAGTGGTGTGGAGGCTGGTTGCTGCTCCTTGTGCTCATTCCCAAGATGAATTGGTGAATTAAAACCTCATTACCCATGTTACATTGTGTAGCCTTGTTACATGTAATTATCAGAGTCAATTTGCTGCTGTGGCTTGATGGCCAAAACTAAGGAGGGCGTCTTCAAAACAGGAGCAAGTGTTAACATCACAAGGTTCCAGGTAATAAAATACATGTAATTTTCCAGCGTTGTCATGCTGATGTTTTGAAATGTTTGCCCTTTGTTATGCTGGTGTGCAACCATAAGTCAAAACTTGCCTTCACAGAACTGGAGAAAACGCAGGACGTTAATCTTCCCATTTTTTTGTGTTAACCCAAAGTCCCATTTAAGACACTCAGCTCAGCCAGTGAGTAAGTCAAGGAAAGCAGAAATTGTATTTGAAATCTGATTTTCATTTACACCAACTCTGAGGGTCCTTATGAATACCAGGAGTGGGTACACTGCCTCTCATGAAAGTGGCACTTGAACTTTTCTTAAAACTCTAAGATACCTGCGTTGGTGTGAGAATACTGTTAGGTCTGAATTCAGGACAAGACTAGGGAAAAGAGGATTTTTGCACCATCACAGCTGGCTTCTGAATGCGAAGCTTGGAGAATGAAATGCATTATTATGATCAGAATTGAGGAGAATGAGTTATCCTAACACAATAGCCAGCAGAATAATAACCTTTAAAGTTCCTTTTTAATTTAATAAGAAAGTAATATTGCCAGAACTACCACAATGCTAGAAACATTTCAAAGCACCCTCATATATTTTTAACAAAGGTACTTAATGCTTTTTCTTTCTACTTTTTAAATTTTTAAAATTTTTTTTTTTAAATCAACAAGGAGATATTTAAATTTAGGAAATATCTTATATTCAGGTGTAAGTTGGGGCTCCAAGAGAGCTGGGGAGGGACTTTGGGCACGGGATGGAGGGACAGGACAAGGAAGGGTGGTTCCACACTGACAGAGGGCAGGTCAGATGGGATATTGGGAAGGAATTCCTCCCTGTGAGGATGGTGTGGTGCCCAGAGCAGCTGGGCTGCCCCTGGATGCCTGGCAGTGTCCAAGACCAGGCTTGGAGCAGCTTGGGATAGTTGGAGGAGTCCCTACCATGGCAGGAGTTTGGAATGGAATGGACTTTAAGGTCCTTCCAATTACAATCCATTGTAATTCTAAATAATAATTGACAGAAATCTGACAATGAATGAAAATGCAAAATGAACACTCATCTAATTTTTACAAATTGTTCCTACAAAGTCACTGCTGCTCCTGATGGGCAGAAGAAACAGTCTGCAGCCCTGAGCCTGCAGCCTTCCACCGCTGCCCAGCAGCCTCCCAGCCCAAACCTGACTGGCACCAACTGGTTTGGATGTAATGAATAGCCTGCTTACTTTTAGGATACTCATATTGTCAGCATTGCACATTCATTAGCTTTCAAAGGGCTTTGTGACAGTTTGGCTATGAAAGGTAAATGTGTAAAAAGCTCCTTTTATTTTTTTTTTCTCATACACATTCATTAGGCTTTATTGGAGCACAAAGGAGAGTGAGACTGACACTGATAACTACCCCTGCTAAAAGTTAGTAGCGATAATTATCTTGTCTTTGTCACTCCAGTCTGTAGTTTAATTTGCAGTGCAGAGGCTGAAGACAAATCTGTGGGCCATAGTAGCAATTTAAGTACTAAATTCTTCAACTTTCATTCCAGAGGAAGGCTGCCTTACTCTTCAGATGTACTACCACACATTTCACTAGGGCTCCTGGGTTTTGCTCACCAATCTAACAAAACCTGTGGTCAAAGTGGAAAACGATGATGGATTTTCTGAGGAAGCGGGCTCTTGTGGAAGAGGAATTTGTGTTTTTGTGCTGTGTGCAAGCACACCTCTCCTTCCCTAGTTTCCCATGCAGTGATGTGGCAGATGGGTGCAGTCAGACACCAGCTGTGTCCTCCCATGTTTGAAACAAACCAAGAACTATTAAATCCAAATCAAGCACTAACTCTGGGCACAGAACCCACTGAAATCATGTACATGATCCAGAAAGGAGACCAGTGCTTCTTATTAAGTTGCAATTACCCATTCTTCATGTATTTTATGATCTTTGTGACAGTAGCACAAAGCAATCATTCCAACTTGTACCTGTAATTAAACTGTTTATGGACATATTGTAATATTGTTACTACCTGCAGTTTCCAGTTAAAATTTGTATGACTTTATTTTAGTCATTTAGCACATACACACCGTATTTTTTCCAGAAGAGAAAAATGTGGAGTCTTTTGCAATGAATTTATTAACAATGATTGCAAGAATAGTTGTACTAATATTGAATTACAACACTTACATTTTACATCATTAACCAGTCTTTTCTACTGTAAAATTAGGCTAGAGGAATGATGCAAAGCAATTTTGGCAATATCCTTTTATTGTAACCAGACTACCTGCTACTGCATTGTTTATGAAGTGATGAGCCTTGCACTGGAGGGAAATTTACATAAAATAAAACACCCTAGATGTTTCTTGCATAGTGAGAACAAAGTGGTAGAGGAACAAAAGAAAATGCTTCCACTGATGTTTCACCTAGACACTGTTGTTGCAGGAGTGTGCAGTCATCTCTTTCATTGGAATTCATGATTTATCTCAGATTGACTGAAATGTAAACCACATTTTTTCCTACCTGTGATGTGAACATGTCTCAAAAGTCATTTGCCCTGTGGTTCAGCCTTGCCGAGCACATCTGATGGCCAAAGAGTGGAGAGGGATGATCCCTCATTTCACCACCCGTGATCCACGTCTTCCCTGCTGCTCTGCTTTGCCCTAAATATTTCAGCTTTTCATGTTGAACGCTTCTGTCACCTTGCACGTCGTTGGCAGGTTGAAAAGCCTTAGAGATATTCATACCATGAGCAGCAGACACGTGTATAATGTTGAGGGTAAATTAAATTGCATCTGAAACACACTTCTGTAAGACGTAATTTCGGTGTTCATGCCACTAGACAGCTCTGACATAAATTGAGTGTGACTCATAAATCGACCTGGGCTCCCCAAAATGGTTTCGTAAAAACAATATGCCTATTTCATTCCATCAGTTCCTCCATAATAAAAGGTGAAACAGATTTGATTGTTTTAAATAACAACGAAACCAACGTGTCAGTTCCATTAGTGTCTGCACCTCCAGCTGACAGAAAGTTACACAATAAATTTTGAATAGCCAAAGTTGATCATCCAGATCAAAGCCAAAGCTTAAATTGTGACATTCAATTTGTAATGTGCCACTGCAGAAGTATCTTCCAAAGTTGTTACTGGAGTTGCCAACCAGATTTTCCTTTCAGCTTTCTGACTGATAACTCCTCTTCAAAAGATGCTTTATTAAGCACTGTTATTTGGATTCCCTGTGCTCACATACTTTATCACTGTATGAATGTGTGTGTATGTATAATAATATAGCACAGAAGTCTCAAAACAATCAGCATTTTGAAAATTATGAATTCAGAGAGTTCCGAGTTCTTATAGTTCAGCAGTTAAATCTCTGACATGAATACCAAGTAACAAAAAATAAGGCACTGCTCTGACTGCAGATGTGTTTGATTGAAAGCCTAACTGAATTTTATAATTCAGATTAGAATTTTTACCATATAGTTTCATACATCTTTTGTATTTGTCTAGATCACACTATTGTTTTGATGACACTGATACTATTCCTTGTTATATAATTATTCCATTATTCCACTGAACACATCATAATGGCTCAGAGTGTATACAATGAGAGTGAGCTAGGGTATGATTTACATTTTTATTAACAGAAGTTTGGTTTTCTGAACACAAAAGTTTCAAGCAATCTGTCTTTGTTCTTTCATCCTGCATTAGCAATCACTGAAATACAGAGTTTAAAATATCCAAACTGAGAGAAGCCCTGCTACATGTCTCATTTTATTTCAGTGCTCATTTGTAAGGATGGTGATGAGTTAATTTGATGTGGACGTTGGAAAAGCCCTGTTGAGATTTGTATCAGTGTAATTCCTGACAGGGCTTCTGCTCTGCCAGAATAATAACTGGAGCACATTCCCAAATGTGCTCATCCAGAGGGAACCTGCAAATTTTCAACAGAGCATGCAAAATTTAATTTTTTTTTCTCAAAGGTAAGAGTTTGGTCTGGCAGAGGCCAAGTTGCTGCTGCATGGGAAAGAAAGGAAAAGGAGGAAAAGGAAAATGGAAAAAAAAAGGAAACGGGCAAAAAGAGGAAAAGGGGGAGAGGAAAGGGAAGTTCTGGAAAGGGAAGTTCTGGGAAGGTCTGGGAAGGGAAGGGAGCAGTATCTTGTTCAACTATGGGGAACAGTGAGGAATTATTTTAAAAACAGATGTTCTAAGGAGAAATTAAGTCAATCGAGATAATATCATATCTGTGAACCATATGTTGGTAATGGAAATTAAAAAAAAAAAAAAGAAGTCACCCTACTGTAAGGCCTCAGCATGAGCCTGGGGAGTGATCTGGGGTTCTAGGAGGGATCATGACTCGTCCTCACTGCCACTGTTTCTTGTTCTTCTTGTGCTTGTTGTAGTTGTTGTTTTTGTTGTTCTTGTTTTTATTCTTGTTCTTGTTCCTATTCTTGTTGTTGTTGTTGATGTTCTTCTTCTTTTGCTTTTCTTTATGCTTAATTTTCTACTTTTTTTCCTTATATATTTGTCCTATGCATTTCCTTACATTTTACTTAAGCTTTTTTGTCCCTTCCTTCCTTCCTTCCTTTCTTATATTTTTTCTTATTCCTATACTTATTGTTATTCCTTATTCTCATTCCTTATTCTCATTCCTTATTCTCATTCCTATTCTTGTCCTTTGCCTTATTCTTTTTTCTTTTTATTTTTCATTTTATTTTCTTTTTCCTATGCTTTCTTCTATGCTTTCAACTTTTCCTATGCTTTTTGTCTTAGGCTGTTTCTTACTGTTTTACTTAAGCTTTTTGTTATTCCTTTACATGTGGTGGCCTACAGCTGGCCTGGAGGCCTCACAGTTATAAATAATCCCGACTTTATAAGTGAAATGTGATTGATTATGCAAATTACCCTAATTATGTAACTCAGCCAGTGAGGCCTGTTGGGGATTCAGGCTGCCATTGTATGGGTAGCCAGGTGACAACGAGCTCAACCAGTGAGGATGAACAGCATGTGCTTCTGATTTGTGTAAGAAGATGAGGGCTCCATAAAATTGGGGTCTGCTGTGTGACCTTCAGTGTCAATATTTTGCAATCCTGCCTCTGACACATCATTGTGACATCCCCCTCTTTGTAGTCTGATTTATTCTTATTCTTGTTTTTTTCGTCTCCTTTTTCGTCTCCTTTTTCGTCTTCTCATTCTTCTTCTTCTCTTCTTCTTCTCATTCTTCTCTGTCTTCTTCTTGTTCTATTCCTATCCTCATTCCTTCTTCTTCTTCTCTGTCTTCTTCTTTCTTCTTGTTCTTCTTCTATTCCTATTCTCATTCCTTCTTCTTCTTCTCTGTCTTCTTCTTTCTTCTTCTTCTTCTATTCCTAGTCTCATTCCTTCTTCTTCTTCTTCTTCTCTGTCTTCTTCTTTCTTCTTCTTGTATTTCTTCTGAGGCTTTCTATTATGCTTAATAATTTTCTTATTAGTTTCCTTATTCCTATTCTATTTCTGATTCTTTTCCTATTCTTCTTATTATTCTTATTCTCATTATAATTCTTTTTCTTACATTCTTGTGGTGCTACTTCTCTTTCATCTGCTTCAACGTCTACTGGCTCTTCTTAATATTCATATTATTATTTACTTTTTGGGGTTTTGGGGGTGGTTTTGTGGTTTTTTTGGTGTGAATTTTTGTGAGTTTTTCTTTAATACTTTTCTTAAACTCATCCTTTTGTTTTGTCAGAATTGGGTGTGTTGCAGTGTGGCAGTGTGCCGTTGTGTCCTGGGAACAGCCCCTACTGACTGTGTCCAATCCTCATGGACAAAATGCCAGAGGACCGGTATGGAATCCTTTCCGGAGGAGAGGAAACAGCCTTATATTCCAGTAGGCGAAGTGCAGGTTCAGAGTGGAAAACAATTGTTCCCTGACAGGGTGGCCAGGCCTCAGAACAAGTTGCAGCAGGGCGGTGCTGGCCACAGGGTGCCCTTGGCTCCTGGGCAGAGCCGCGGCCGTGATCCAGAGCAGGCAGCAGGGCTCGGCCAACAGGGACACGAACAGACCCAGACAGCCTGAACGGTTCCCTCAGGGACACAAACAGGCCCAGGCAGCCCTAGTGGCTCTCTCAGTGACATGAACAGACCCAGACAGCCCGAGGGGCTCCCTCAGGGACACGAACAGACACAGACAGCCTGAACGGCTCCCTCAGGGACACGAACAGGCCCAGGCAGCCCCAGGGGCTCCCTCAGGGACACGAACAGGCCCAGGCAGCCCGAGGGGCTCCCTCAGGGACACGAACAGGCCCAGGCAGCCCCAGGGGCTCCCTCAGGACATGGGCAGGCCAAGCGGCTCCCTCAGGGCGTGGTGTTGCTGGCAGTGGGTGCTAATCCTGCAGCTGTTATGCCAGGTAGGGGCAGCAGAACAGCCCCCAAAGCCCCCTCAGTGCTTGCAGTGCCTGCCCCAAGAGCCAACATGTTTTCTGAGGGGAACTGGCTGCCCGGGAGAAGGTGCGTGTGCCACGGGGGCTCGGGCTGACAAAAGGGCAGGTGTGGCAAAGAGCCACCCTCGGGACTGCACCTTAAGTACTTGACGCTCAACCTGAGCATCCTGAAGGACAGGCATGATGAGCCTGTCTTGAGCTAAACCTGCCATTTGTTGCTGTCTGGCCTCTTTTTCTTTCTTATGCACAACCATGGTACTCCTTTCTTTCCACTCGTCGTCCTCCCGCAGCAAGGCTGAGATCCACTGGATCGGGATGACATGCTGTACCCAGCTGCATTCTGATCTTGGTCGCTGTCATCTTCCCAGCTGGAGTGCTCAGAAGATCTAGCATTGTCTTTGGACACCTTCTGGCCAGTGGAATCTTGCTCTTCACAAAGCGGCTCCTGATGCTCAACCCAAGCCTTGCATGGGACAGGCAAGGGGAGTCCATCTCATTCTAAATCTGCCATGCGTTGCTGCCTGGCCTCTCCTTCTTCCTCATGGAGCTCCAGGATGCTCACTTCATCCCACTCGTCCTCCTCCCGCACCAGGGCCTTGAACCGCAGGCTCTGGATGGTGTCCTGTTCCCAGCTGTCCTGCACCAAGCCTTGGCCACTGCCGTCTCCCCAGCTGGGCTGCACCGAGGGTCTTCTCTCAGCTCTCCTCGCCAGGGGAGCCTTGCTCTTCAGGAATCCCTTGGCCAATGCACTCTTGCAAGTCCCAGTGCTCTTGGTAGCTCCTGGCTTCTTCCTGGGACAGCTCTTTCTCACTGTATGCATCCCAGTCAGAAAGTTCATTGAGAGCTACCAACTCCTGGGGACAGCCTTGGTTCAAGAGATTCTTCCCAGTCTGAGAATTCCTGCAGATTCTCAATGTCTCCTTGGGACAGCGCTTGTTCCCTGCACTCGTCCCAGTCAGAGACTGCTGGGGAATGCTTGACCTTTTCTTGAGAGGGCTCTGACTCTGTGAGTTCTAAGTTGGAGAAATCCCAGTAGCTCCCAGAATCTTCTTGGGATGATCATCAATGCAGCAATGTCAGTTTTGTGGGTTTTATTAATCTTGATGTCAGAGACAGGGAGAGGGAGAGGAGAGGAAATGTTAGTGTATGAGGGGAGAGAAGAGCCAAAGTCCTCGTCTAGCTGAGGTTTTTAGCACTTCCAGCAGAGGAGAAGCACAAACTGGTAGGAGAAGAAAAACAAAATAAATAGAAAATTATCAACAACTGCCCTTATACAACTACTACATATCTGTTCTGTTTCTATGGACTGTGTGTGGCCAGTGTTTAGCGATTTAATCTGCAGGAACCACTTCTATACAGCATCATGAGCTGATTATTACCACACCATCCAACCTCAAAGTTTGCACAGGAGTGGATAAATGCTGCATCCCTGACAAGGAAAGATAATATTTCCTGGGACTATTGCGAGAACTAGGGTAGTTTTCACTTTTGAATTTTTAGGTGTTTATAACCTGGTATGATTTAGGTTCTAGATCCAAAAGAAAAAAAAAAAAAAACAAACAGGCAGAGGGAAAGGAAAAAGATCTTGCACATCAAGAGCACAAAAAAGCCCCTCGGATACCAATAAAGTGAAGCCCAAAATCCTGCATAAAACATTGTGAATTTATGGCGAGGCCATTTATGCATTAAGACCTCTTTTATTCTGTGTGTATTTGTGTGATCTCTGTTATTCGGATTATTGTCAGTGAGGACAATAATATTATTTTTTCTTACCTCTGCCATTCCCTTTTATTTATTAAGTAATGGCACAGGTTGGATGTCTCATATGGTTCTTGACTGACCACATGAAGCAGCAACCAAACTTTATGTGCTGGAAATTTAGTCCTGGAAAATAGGATGAGGAAAAAGGTTTCAATAGTGGAACTGCATGATAATATTTTATTATGGACAGTGATCTTGCATTTTATTATGGAGGGGAAAAAAACCATGCTAACCTACAGAAATTAATATTGGATTCATTTACAGGCAATAGGTTTTTTTCTGCTTTCTTCACTAGTTACCTCTTTTTTGTTTGTTTTAGACATTTGGAGGGGGGTCTATGTTTATTTGCTTTCTTGGTTTTGTTACTTTGTTTGTTTTTTATTATTATTACTGCCATATGGGAGCAGAAATGAGCTATTGAACCCACAGATGGTGGCTCTTTGATTTGCACTGTCATTAAAAAACCCATGTTGGATATCTTAAGTCCAACAGAACACTGCAGCCCAAAGTCCAAAAGGTGCCAAAATGTAAGAAATTGTGTAACTGAAGGCAGGGTTTTGTTTTTCTAAATTAAATGCTTAACAGTCAACTTCAAGATGCTCTTATTTCAAATAATCCTCATTAGCTGGGGAAAGAAGACATTGCTGGTTCATCCAAATTTCTTGCTTATGGTCATAGAGGTATTTGAGGGAGGGGAAAAAGAGAGAGGAGACTGACCTTTCATAATGGCAATGCCCATATTTTGTTGAATAATCTGTACTAACTGCACCTTTTTGGTTTTTTGCTGAAATTGCCTTCCTTATATTTTAACTTATTTCATAATCAACTCAACACAAAGCTGAGGGAAAATTTTAGAGTGGAACGAATCCTGAAGGTAAAGAAATCAGCAACTATTTTTTTTTTCCCCAGAATGCTGACTTTTGTTGCCAGAGATTTGTGCTTGTAGAATCTGAATGAATCTGGATTTATCCTAAAGAGCAAAATTAAAAGATTTTCATTTTAAATCCTGGAATTTTCCTTTCATCATTCATAGGAGAAGACCCTTTTCAGTACTGTAGATCAGAGAAGTCCCAAAAAAATGGAATGTTCAGCCATATAGCATTTAATTTATCCCATACACCAGTGGAGGAGATGAATTCTTAAATTTTGCATTTTTCAGACAGAGCTAATTAATTTGTTTTCCCAGAATCACAGTCAAAAAAAGAAAGATATCAGATCAAAATAAATTCTAAAAAAATTTGCATTGACTTCAGTTGAAGAAAGCATCCCCTTTTGAATCATCTTTTATTTAAAAGTTAAACTTAAACTTCTTCTGCAATGAAACAAAGAAAACCACTATGTGGCACTGAACATTTTAAAATTACTTTAGAGACAAGGGCCAGCTAAACCATGAACATGACAGGCAAACCACAAAAAGAAAGAAATCTCAAATAGTGCTTTTAGTAATAAATGATATGTGGCATATCTGACATTTTTTCCTCCTTCAACATGTTCCAATAAGACGTTTATAAGATCTTGAGAGCTGTGAGTGTTTTAGCAGGGACTAGGTAACACAGACTTCGGTGTTTTTATTGCTTGGCTTTTGTCCCATTACAGGAGCTCTAAGAGAGACCAATATAACCTTAAAAGTCACCTTCAAGGCTGGCAGGCAGAAATATTAACTTTCCTAGGAAACAACCTGTTGCTTGGTCTGTTGTTTTTTGGGGTTTTTTTCCCTTTTAAGTATGATGTGCTGATGGAGGGGAAAAAAAAGAAGCATTTTATTGTTCTCCAAAGGACATTGTGTTTGGTGGGGGTGAATGTCTTGGCAGGGTACCTGGGATTGAGCTGTAGAACAGCAAGGAAATTCTTGTTTTTAGTGCTTGGTGGGTGGAGTGTGGGGCCTGTTAACCACAGCAGATGACACAGAAAATAAAATTTGCTCCAGCACAACCAGAACCTGCAGTGATGTTCTCAGAGCAGGTCAAAGCCCTTTGCAGTGTCCCCAGCTACTCCAGTGGCTGCACCTGCTTATGTGAGGAGGGAGAAGGACTCAGGTCATGTCAGATCCCAAGGCTCTCTTTGAAAAATCCTATTTTTTACCCCACAGTTCAAAATGTTTATCTCATATAAGTGTTTGGCAACACGGCAGAGCTTCATTGTTCTTGGTCTCCTCTCATCCCTCCTGCAATGCTTTGTTTTTGTGGATGCAGTAGCGCCTAAATTCATATCCAATCCACGCACAAAACTGACATCTACTCTTATCTGTTCCCCTCCTTAAACTTGAATCTGTATTTATTTTTAAAGCAGGTTCTAAACCCTGTTGTGATCACCAGAAAAGCTGGACTATGGTGATGCCCTGCAAGTTCAGGGCAGGAGAGCAAGAATCTACCTTGGTCTAATAAAAGCACACAGCAAAAATGAATACTTATCCTGGGATTTTTGAGCCTCAAAACCAGAAAAAGTGCATACACAGGGTGTTATGTTTAGCATCACAACTGGGATCTTCATAGTCCTGAAGTCCTAAGGAAACTGTAAAACAGATGTTTGGTTAAACATGTCTTTTTGTGCACAGCTGGCATGGGACCCATGCCATAATTGTAGGTGGCAGTATGCAGGATCTCATTCCAGTTTTCTGGTGACTGTGCAAGACTAATTGAGGTGCTGACTGATAGGAATCCTTTATAAATTTGTCTGTGATAATCCTCTCCTTTAGGAAGCCCTCCATGATCTTTGGGTATGAAGCAACTTGCAGAATTTTGGGCTGGGTATCTTCTACTCCTTTGCATGTTGTGCACAAAAGCAAAAAGAACCGCAAATGCCCCATTTTCTCATATCTCAGTGAGGGCTGATGTGTTCTCATCCCTTCCACACAACTCAGAAGCAGCTGGAAACAGGTACAGAAGAAGCTGTGAGAAATGGTAAGTAATAAAGCTAAATGCAGAATTTAGAGATTGATATATTCTGTCTAATCAGTAACTGTGCCTTTTCTAAACAAACATAAAGGGAAAGGGAGAGAGGGAGTTTCTCTGGGTTTGGGAGATGGAGAGGAGGAAAAAGCTGAACTGGAGCTGTTACACCTGGGTGATGGAAATTTCTAAGCCAGCCTACACATCTAGCATTCATACATTTTCATTATGAATGTCTGCAGTGGGTTCCAGACCCTTGTTAGACATCTGAAAGATGACAAACAAGTTTAAATAACAACTTTTTCTCTGCTTGAAAACAGAAAAGGTTGAGCCAAATATATGCTAAACACTAGCTTGTCTGTGACTTGAGGGTAAAATTATATGGAAATAATTTTTTTGGCATTAGTTAAGTGGAAGTGAAACATTTTGTACTGTAAAAAAAACCAAAAAACCCCCCAAAGCAAATGAAGAAACAATGAGAAATAAGAAAGAACATAATTTGTGCAGCTAGATAGATAGATTAGATAGATTAGATAGATAGATAGATAGATAGATAGATAGATAGATAGATAGATAGATAGATAGATAGATGTGTGTGTGTGTTTTTCTGGCCAGAAATTTTGTTTCTATGTAACTCCCTCCAACATCCCTGCCAACATGAGGCACTGCAGATTTTGGATTTGAGAGATGCTTTGTTTACCCTTGCAATAAGAGGAAACTAACATGTTGCAACTGAAAGGCAGATCCTATGTTTTTGTGGTCATTTTTATTTTTGCTCTGCTCTTAAAAGGACACTCTTTAGCTTGGTGCAGGTTGAATTTTCACCATTTGGCCCACCCAATGGTGCAGAGTGATTTTTATAAGTCACTTAAAAAAGCTGTCACCCTGGCATTCCAACAATAACCAACACGCCAAAATAACTAAATTTCTGGAATGAAATTTTTATATCGATCCTTGCAGGACTGTCTCAAGCTCCTTGTTCTAGAAAATTGGTTCTATAATATAACCAGCTGAAATTATTGTAACAGCCTCGCCTTGATGCTGACCATTTCCACTTCAGTGGGCTGTTTCTGTGGGGAAGAAAGCAAAGGGGAATATTCTGTAATGTTCTGTCTGGCTCTCACTTGTGTCTCACAACTCCCTTCTTCTGACACCAGAGATATTTGGCTCCCTGCCACCATGCTGTGAGAGCATTATTGCCTGCAGAATTTGGATTTTCCTGTCATCACTCAGGCAGTGCTAGCCCTGTGTCACACAGAAATGTTAAAAACAAGTGTAAGCAGTGTGCACGGCCCACATCTCATTAGCTCAAGTGCAAAGGCAGATACTCGGGCAGTTCTCACGTTGTCCAAGCCAATTCTTGCAAACTGCAGTTTTTTCAGAGTTATTTTGCACATAATTATTGCTGTAATGCTTGCATGGGCAGGATTCAGTATTCACACAACGTGTTTCTCAGCATTGTGTGACTTTATATTCAAATATAGGATGCAGAATTAGGGAAATGAGGTATTAAGCCTTTAATCAAAATGAGGCACCTTGCTTAATGGCATTCAACTCCAAACATAAATACAGAAGGCAGCGTTTCCCCAAGAAGGTGTTTTATCAAACATGATCACGTCTACAGCAATTATGCTAAATACCCTAATTGCCTCTAGAGCTTTCTTAATCTTTTCATTTGGCCCAAATTCTGCTTTAAGTAAGATGTAATTCTTCTACTCTGTTTTTGCTAAGCCTGTTAGTGGCTGATGTATCTAGAAACATTCAGGACAAGGAAACTACATCAGTTTTCTCTAATCACAGCATCAGTTTGTTTGGAAATCCTCAAGCAGCCACAGTTTTCTGTTTGTGCAGTGCTTTTTAAAAAACGTTACTCATCCAAAACCACAGCAGGCAGAGCTGCCATTAGCCAAAAGAACAGAAGTTGGCAAATCCTTGGAAGATGCAACAGAACAGTCAAATGACAACAATAAGAGATTACATGGTGGGAAAAAGAAGCACCACTTTTGAGTCAGTCAGCTAATTTGGGGATATCTAATCACCTTTAAATGTGATTAAATATATCACACCAAGTAAAAGAGGTTGTGTAACCTAATACTACAGTAATTCTATTATATTTTTTGTCTCATGACTGTTTTGTCTGGTGTGACAGTTAAAAGCAAACTAGGAAAATTTAATCCATTGAAACAGCCATGTTTTTGAGGCATAAACCTTTTGTTCTAGATCAGTATTTTCAGAGTAACCAGCAGTGGTACAACATCAGGCTAGAGCAATGTTAAAGATGGATTTTGATCAAGGATGCTGCCTGGAATTTTCTGGATTATGGGGCATTAGGGATGAAGTGAGCACTCATGCCACACTTGCAAATCAGCAGCAGTTTGGAAGACAGGGTTAAGATTCAAAATTATTCTCAAAAATCTGAAAATTATCTGATGAGGGAATGAAAATAAAAAGACAAGCCAGGAGCTGTGTTTTTAATAGGTCATATCTACAAACAGGATAAGAACCAATTGCTGAAATGTTTGCACTTCTCCAGACCAAAAAACTCCAAAAAACAAAGCAACCAAAAAAACCCCAAACCAAACAAACAAAACCAACAAACAACAAACAAATCCCCAACAAACAAAACCCAAAAAGCTGCCCCCCTGCTCAAAACCCCCAAAAAACACAATACCAAAAAAACATTACCAAACTGGAAGACCAACAAACCATAAATATATGTAAGGAAAGGTTAGACAAAATGCCCACGAACCCTCAAAGGCAAAAAAACCCTCTACACTTTTGGGCCATGAAAATGAGATGAACAGGTAACACAGTGCCCAAAAATATTCAAAATACACCTGCAAAGTAAAATAAGATGTACTTTTGTTAACATGCCAATATAAAGATTTAGGTTAAACACTAAAATAATCATAAAGACAATGAATGAAAACTATTTAAAAGCTAACCTCTATTAAAGGATGTTTTTAATTATAGGTCAGACAAATTTTTCTCCAGAGGGGCTCAAATGGAGCTGGAGTTACACAAAATAAGAAAATGGGCCACAGAACCTGCTCAAATCCTTTCTAACAATTCAGTAACTACAATTTTATGGCAAAAAAGGAGTAATTCCTACAAAAAGAAGCTGAATTCTCATCTGGTTAATCCTTAACATCACTAAAAGTACTCCAAGTCCTGTCATTCACAGCTTACAAAAGAGAATATATTTATTTAATTATACAACCTGAATATCTGTAGAATGGTAATTCTATATATGGGCATATGGGAGATGAAAAAGCTATTCAGATAGAAGACACATTTTTAAACCCTTCAGTCTTTGAATTACTGGGAAATTTTTCCACAATTATGATCAATGTTATCTATTCTTTGCATAAACTCAGAGAAAAAAAGCAGTAAATCTGTCAGGTAATTGGGAAGGAAGTAAGGAAATTGGATGTATATTCAGAAATAATGCAGTGGTTCATGATCACAGGATCAGAACTGCATCAAACCCTTGTTTCAGTGCCGTTTAGGGGACATTTTGTAACAGCAAAGTGGGTTTTTATTGGTTTTTTGTTTGGTGGTTTTATTGGTTGTTCATTGGTGGTTTTATTTTTGTCTTTAGTTTGGCATCTTTTATTTTTATCTTTGTGGGGTATTAATGCAGGACTGAAAACTTGGATGTCTGACTTATGTATATGCATGTATAATCTAAATGGCATTTAGCTGGAATGTTTTATACAAGACATCCAAAGTTTTTTATGTAATAATGTGGCTGAACATTTTGATCATCTGGATGAATTCAGCACCCAAAAAGCAAATGTAATTTTAATAATGTTACAATGAACAGAAATAACCATACTAAACTTAGAGGTGTGAGCATAAAAAAAAAAAAAAAAAAAGCTGGTTTAAATTTGTGCAGTGCTGAAATTCCACTGAAAGTAATAAAAATAGACCATTTCAAGCAAAATTCAGGTCCCTGCAGGGGCAATTTTATGAGACAGACAGTTTAATTTTGCCATGGCTCTCTGAAGTGTAGAGGTATTCATAACACCCTAACTGTTTCTGCAATACCTCCTTCACTTTTGAAAAAAGCTTTAGAAACTCAATACCACTGTCTTCACAGCCCAGATAGCTCCACTAACACGAAATCTTTCGGAAAATCCCATTCTTATTCTGAGAAGTCCTACATCTGAGGCGTAATTCTTCCCCTTCATGTGTCAAGAGCTCGAATCTTGCTTTTAGCTACTTCTATGTATTTGTAACCGCTTATGGATTTTTGTTAGCTGAGCTGCTCAGAAGGATGTTAACTTAGGAAGGCAGTAACAATAAAAGACCTTAGAAATGGAGTGGGATTGGTGAGAAATTGTGAATGTGTGAAAGGAGGAGCTGAGCTGTAAAACTGGAGTGGGAGATGAGGCAGGAGGGTTCAGGCAGGTTCATGTACCTGGCAAGTACAGTAATTTCACGACTATAAGGCGCACCCTTTTGACTAAAATTTTTCCCCAAACCCGGAAGTGCGCCTTATAGTCCGGT
>PYHW01009314.1:1065438-1096164 GCA_013186435.1 Turdus rufiventris | reverse complement strand
AAAAAAAAAGGAAAAGCTGTACTCTGAGAGAAATGCTCCTTCTGCTTTCTGCCTTAGTTTTCTGTACATGAAATTTGTAGTATTTTAGCAGCAGAGCTGAGGCAAGTTCTTTTTAATTGCAGTTGTTGCTACACAAAGCATCTGGCTGTAAAGGGCTTAAAAAGAACATTTTCCTAGCAAGAGAACTGATGGGAGAAGAAAAGATGATGGATTGCATGAAAGGATAAATGTGGGAAAGGGATGAAAGAGAAGATAAGGTGAAAGGAAGGAAGAAAAGGGAAGGAGGGAAAGTTAAATAAGAAATGCCTTAATATGTGTGATGAAAGGTGAAAATTTAGGGAGAATGTAGAGGAAATTCACAGAAGGATCTCAAAACAGGGGAGTCAGCAGGTACCAGGAACCCACACAATGGTAGCTGATAAACTCTGAATTATCTTCAAATGTCATAAAAATTATGAACTTCACCAACTTTTTGCCTATAGGTTCTTAACAGTAATCCAATAATCAATCAAAAATCCTGTCTCCCCTATTTTCTTTTTTTTGAATGTAGGACTAAATCCTGAAATATTTTCAGATTGCTTCAAGATGCTCAACCCAAGGCACCTTGCCATCACATCTGAGAAATTATCTTTCCTTGCTTTGCATGGTCACATTGCTCTCTGAAAAAAAGGGTGCCTCCTTCCTTCTTACTATTTGTATAGAAAACCACAAACAAGAATATAAGATATTTAGATAATTTAGAGGAGAGGTTTTGATGAGGGAACTCGTGATCAGTTTAATGTTAACAACTATCGAGTGTGTGAAGGATTTTAGCAGAAGGGAGCTGAGTGCCTTGAGAGGTTTTCCTAGCAGGGAGTTCACACCATTAGACTTAATTCATCCTATGGATGTGTGAATTACACTTTTTTTTCCCCCCTGCTAGTTGGATAATAAGGCAATAAAGCTTTCTGATGTGTTAATGTGTCAGATTGTAATGTGTTGAACTGGGTGATGAAGATGACTTAAAAAGAGATTTTCCAATAGTGAAGTTGGGCTGCCTGAAACCAGTGATTTGAGAACACAGTAAAGGTAATGGACCATTAATGATGATGGAATGATGTAACTGAACTGATTGAATGGGGCTCTGTGAGCAATGGTAATATACAGTATAATTTATACAGATTATATTGTTTGACTTCTCGAATGATACTTTCATTTTTAAGAGTGGTCCTCATGAATTTTTAAAATAATTTCCTCTTTTCCATCTTTTTGTAAAATATCAAGGTAATACTCTCAGCAAACTAGCTAAACATTCCTTTGACTAACACAGAATTAATGATAGTCACAAAATTATATTAACTATGAGTACTATCTGCCACTGATATAAGTCTAAACCTGTTTTCTACTTCCTTCAATTCCCCGAAATAGCAAACATAAGTCAGACTGCATGAAAATAATCTCAGTTCAACCCAACTGTCTCTTGGCCACTGCAATAACTATAATTTTGATATAAAAAGTTATTTTATTTTACTTCATTTCACTCTGTTACTCCCTTCAGCAATCATTTTCAACTGACAATGAACAGCCCCAGAAAGTGTTAATATATATATATATAGTTAAGTTGTATAAATATATAAACATATATATTTTATACATATATATAAAAATATATATGCATTTTTCATATAACTAAACATGCACAGCAGTTATCTTTTTTTCGCCCTATTTTTTATGCAACCTCAATTAAGAGGAAGTGAAATGTTACAATTATGAAGGTGTGCCAAG
The DNA here is from genome assembly GCA_013186435.1 of Turdus rufiventris. NCBI lineage: Eukaryota > Metazoa > Chordata > Aves > Passeriformes > Turdidae > Turdus > Turdus rufiventris. Next base: position 1,094,400 of record PYHW01009314.1, on the reverse strand, counting down.
CAGAAAAAAACCCAAAACAAACCACAAAAAAAACCCCCAATAACTTCAACATGTACTTTTTATTATATTTACCAACTTCTTTTCCCCTGCAGTAAAACAAGAAAAAATAGAGAGCCTTATGTACTCTTTAACAGTTTTAGGAGATTTGAGGCAGAACTGTCCTGCTGAACAAATTCAATCTGGCTCCAGGGGAACAACCTGAGAGAACAGGAATGGCCCTGGTGAGCCAGAAAATGTTGTAGTTTCTGCAGGAACAAGAGCAACCAACCAACCAACCAGATGGGGACAGCAGATAGGAGACAAAACTGGCCATGAATGTCACCAGTGAGGTGTGAGACTCCTGTTTTGCAGGAAATTCTATTTGCTTGACTCTTTTGCCATCGTGTCTGTCATGTTTTGCCAATAACTGATAGCTGGAATAACAAAATAGTGCCAACATCTGAAAAAGAAGCTCACTCAGAAGTCCATGATGAGTTTCCAAGCCCAGTTTTACCAGAAGCCTTGAAATTATTTCCATCTCTGGGTGGATCAGATCTTGGAGAGTGCAAGAAGTGAGACTGAAGATTTGAAAGTGAAACAGAATCACCCGTGGATAAGTAATAAACAAATGTTAAATATTAGCTTCATGGGGAAAAAAAAATCTAAATTTTCTGATTAAAAAAAGCAGATAAGGATAAGCAATGGCAGAAATACAAATCCCACAATGTGTTTTGCTCTATCTCAAGGTCATTAGAATTTTCCTCAAAAATTAAAAAAAGCAATTTAAAATTTTCTACTTATTTACTACACAAAATAAAAATTAAGAGAGCCTTAATTATCAGATATTTCCTTGGCCATTTGATGATTCTTTGGCATACCCAGGCATTTTGAAAGAAAGGCCAGCAAAACTAAACTACAAAATCTGATAGCATGAAAAAAGTGAAGTAAAAGGACAATTATTAAAGGACACAGATATTAAACCATAAAGGTCTCGCACTAAATGCCAATCTTTAGTGATCACTGAAGCTGGATGTTTACAAACGGAATGCTGTATTAAAAATCTGGAGTAATTAGGTAAAGACCACAAAACTACAAACTTCTGGGGTAATCTGAATATATTGAAATAAGGAAAGAACCACTGTGCAAACAGCAAACATATTCATAATGGCAGCTATAAGTGCAGGAATGGAGATTGTAGTGTTAATAATACAGCTAGCAAAAGATAGACATGTTTATCTGAGCACTGATAATGCAGTTTATGATATACTTTATCTATTGAGCACCAAGTGTGAAATGCTGTGGGGGAGCTAATAGCTTGAAACATGATTAATCAACACACAGCAAGAAAAGCATCTGCTGTATGAAAAAGTGTCCACTAAAACATTATATAAAATGTGGTAAAAATAAAAATAATCAGAGCTGATAATCTTATTGCTGGGGTATGGGAAGCTGAATAAAGATGAAGGAAAAGAGCATTAATGGATATAGATCAAAGCAAAATTACATATTTATTGATGAAAATAATCTTAGAAAGAAGCCCAAAACTGCTGTGACAATGAAAACTGATATTTAGCATAACTGACAGTTTAACACTGCTTTTCTATTGCTGGGATGTAATCCATGCACCCTACCAGAGAAAATCAATTACTGCTAAACCATGTATTTGTGGCTCAGGAAAGGTGCTGCTCAAAAGAAAAATTGAGTAATCTGAATCCCTCTTACTTTATCATCTGTGCATGGCACAGCAGAAAGATTCCACTGCACAAGTAATCATATATATAATCCCATTATATCTGCTGTGACTGTACATAAGTTACATGTATATCATGGCCTATTTTAAAATATATCTACTCTTTGAAATAGGCTGTGTGTGTCAGAAATTCTGGCAGGAATCAGGGAGCCTGTTTCACAGGTTCTGAGGGATGCAAGTAAATAAACACACAAACCCTTGCTTTTTACTCATTCTGTTGCTCTTAGTGAAGGAATTTCTGTAAATAAATATATGCGAGCAATTCACAACGTATCTCGAATTTAATTTTACTGAAATCACAGATATATAAAAAAATAATTTGTTTATTTATTTATTTATTTATTTATTTTATTTTAATTTTTTTTAAACAGGTTTTTTTAGTGGCAGAGTGCTTTCAGCAGGAGGGGATTACAGAGTGAGCTTCCAAACCTGGAAGCTCAAGATCAGACTTGGGCAGAGAGCTCTCCTCTGGAAATGTCAGGTCTCCCATTTGCACAACAGTAATTGCTGCAATCCAGGGAGCTCATCAGTGCAGAGTTCATCAGAGTGCAATTATGAACCTGCTGGATGCCATATTATTTAGTGAGAAATAACATTAAAAGTGAGCTTTGAGACATTTTTGGGGGAATTTTCCTGGCAAAGATCTGGAAGCCCTAAAACCTGGACAACTCAGCTCAGACTTGGAAATGCTGCAGAGCAACGTGGTACCTAAAGCCTGATAAAAAAATTCGAATTCAGCTTTTCTGGGTGTGGAATCAAACAAAAAACCAAACAAACAGCTTCTTTAAATACATTAAAATGTTCATGCCAGCCCTACCCACCCAGTAGGGAAAATGAAAATTATGCCACTGATCACATCCTCGTGGTAGGTTTGAGATTAGGAATCTGTAAAGGGGGAAAGGAGAAGAAATTACATTTAATCAGATATAGTCATCTGGATCTCATTTGAAACAAGGAAATAAGAGCAATTCTATGATTCATGGGGGGAAAGAAGTTTGGGAAGAAAGAAGCTGGCTGCAAACTTCAAGAACTTTCCAGAGAGTTAAACAGAGAGCAGCAGAACAACTTTGTGCTCAGAAAACAACAGGGATGGAAGGTGCCCCTGACTTTGATTTAAAGAAGCTGAAAAGTGTAAATCAGCAGGATTAGGCTCACTTGCACTTCCTACAATACTGCAGACACAGAGGCAATCAGTTTACATCAAGTAATTAATAACACAGAGCTCGTGCAGGTGAGATTTATGTTCAGATAACTACATTTAGGGTGACACAGTGGCATAATGTACACACCAAAAGAACAAGGACACAGCTCAGCTGCTGCCATGCACTTGTATTTTTTGACTCATTGAGATGGAGACAATTTTGATCTGTTACAGCCAGCACTCTCCCAAGAAATTCCTGGACACAGGAGAGTGCCATTAAATGGTGTGAGCTCAGGTACATCTTGGGAGGAAAGAAATTTTAATTTCATTAATGAAAATCGTGTAACTTGTCCATTCTGGACAGAGAAAAAAACCTTGACCTATTTTATTTACTGGTACAGGTAGAGCCAGTAATTACCACTGAGATATTGATGTTCTCTAAGAGCTGGGTAAAATGAATCCAGATTTCCTGAGGACAGAGCTGCTGTTCGTGGTTGATTTTTCAAGTCTAAGCAGTTGCAAAGAGCTGATGAAGTTTTACTCTTGGACTGTGCAATTATGAATTCTCCTTTTCTCTCATTTCCAGCAGTGCATGAGCTCAGCTTTCTTCATGTCCAAGGTATTTGCAACCCATCTTCTCTCATCTCCTTCCTATTTCTGTAAATAATAAAAAACTTAATAACATATAAGACCTCTATTATCTGTGAAACTGGGAAGAATCAAAAGTTGTTATTGAAGGGGAGATGCTGATAAACAGACAGTGATTAATAATTAGGAAGAAACCAACCCAAACATGAGACACAGAAACAAGAAAATAGGGGAGAATGTGGTATATATTATTCCTTTGACAATATAATAACAGTATAATCTCTGCTTGTCACCTCTCTGAAATCCACGTTGTTAAACTTATTTCACAATAGCTAGTGTATGTTGGCAAGTTATTATAGTTTCCAAATACCTCCAATCTCAATTTCAAATCTTTAAGTAATTTCAATAGTAATATAGCCTTGAATATTTCTGAAAAAACAGTCACAAGAATAATTTAAAAACAACAGTGAAGATGAACATTACTGTTAAATCCCATTTGTATGAATTTATTTAAATGCTAACTAACCATCCTTTTTGTAAGGATATTTTAAGTACCTTTCAGGTTACTTTTCAATTAGTTTTTCCAGTTAATCTGGAATAATCAATGATTTTACTTAAGTGGATTTATATTTATTTTTACATACACTCACACACATATATGAGAATGACCATCTTGACTTTGCAGAAAGGACAAAAAGACTCAAGATATATATTTTTCCTATTTTTTTTCATGAGCTCTCTAACAAGTTGTTTTATTTTAAGAATTTCTAAAGAAGACTTTAGAATAACATGTTATACATTATTATATATTATTATATTATATAATAATATATTAAATATTATATTGTTATTTTATTATACCTTATCATTCTTTTCCAGAAATTTTTTTTTCTTTCTTTCTGTCTATGAAGCTCTTCTTATGGTCCATATTACTTTAAGTGCTTCATATTAAGACTCAATGAGTATGAAGGTAGGGCAGAAATAATTACATTTTTGTGCATTGACAGATTTTATTTTTTCACACAAACACACCAATGGGATAAAAACATGTGGCTCTTCAAAAACAATCTCACTGACAGATCTATTTTTTTTTCTTTTCTTTCAAGTGTTCTTTCAGGACTTCGGTTTTTAAAGTGCTGTCCCTGAGACAGGAATTTCAGATCAAGACCAAGGTATGTTCCATGGATGTGGTCTCAGCTGGTTAAATCCCCTGGGTAGGCATAACTTGAAGGTGACAGAAAAATAAAATGAAACAGCTGGCATGGCAGGGTGGGATCATCACAGGGCAAAGTGTATTTGGAATAAAGCATAGTTGTTTTTTTTTAGTCTCCACTTTGATGCTTTCACACCAATAGCTTCAGAAAAGGATTACTATTTGCTCAAGTGTGTTGTTCTAATATTAAAAGAATGATGGGAAAGAAATATGTTGGAACTCAAAGCACAGGGATCAGTGTAATATTTTACTAATAATTATTATTGTTATAAATCATTATTTACAGAAACTGCAGCTCTTGCCTCAAGATCTGAATAGCTACACCTTCTCTGTGCTGCAAAAGGCCAGTTTTGATGTAAAATGTGCCTGCACTTTTCCATAGGGCTGCCAAATTCTACAGGAAGAGCAATTGAAGTGAGCAGGCTTCATTAAATACAGAGGCTGACACTGCAGACAAATGGCTGCATTTAGTGGCAAATTGTGCCTTAATTTTCCTCCTTCCCATGCTTGTTGCAGACATAAAAGGAGATCTTCTTACTTAATCTGGCAGAGTTTCTATCTGAGAGACTCATTAAGCCTCTTTCTTACCTCTAAGTAAAAACAGATTAAGCTTTCCTCTATCAGAGGCAGTCAGAATTTAATATATGTTATTCTTCCCACTTTTTCCTTTTTTTTTCTCTTCTCTTTTTGCATCAGCTGGGATCTTTGTGGGACCTCTCTGCTTGTTTCTCATTCCAGGAGTGTAGAGGAAGACTGCAGCTCTTTAAATTTGTGTAGGTCAAGACCTTTAGGATTAATAAGGGGATATAAGGTCTACACTTTTACTGTGATTATATCTTCCCTTTCATTGTACTACATGAATGAAACATCATGACAGACAAGCTGTAAACTCACCTCTATATTTAATATTCTGTGTTTCGTGGAGCTGGTTCTGAGATAAACCTGAACTGTGACCAGAGTTGCCAAGCTGTGAGCAGAGATGTGAGAAGAATTTGTGTTTTCTAACCCTGAGCAAGAATTCATTATTCTCAAAGCTCTTGATGTGAGCTGTCGAGGGGTGGATGACATGAAATAGAATATTATTTACATAAAATGTGAAATTTTAGAAATGTGATCTGTGCAAGACAGCAGGGGCCTGAATCCACCGCAACATAAGGTTCATTTTCCACATGCAGGAAATGCATGGAAGTCAGTAGTAAATGTGCTAAATACTCAGTATTGGAATGAAATCCTAAAATATACTGGAAGGAAATATTTCAATTATTTATATTTATAGTAAAAGAAAATATTTTCTTCATCATCATTTCTTCTTCTTCTTCTTCTTCTTCTTCTTCTTTCTTCTTCTTCTACTTTTTCTTTCTTCTTCTTCTCCTTTTTCTTCTTCTTCTTACCATCACCATCATCATCATCATCATCATCATCATCATCATTACCATCAAAACTGGATAACAAGATAGTGAAAAACTGGAGTTTGATATAAGAAAATATTTAGTTTTCAGTGCCAAAAGGGGAATGGAAAATGTAAATGAAGAACATGTTCAATCTTGTTAATGAATGAACAGGAGTGAATTCCTGTCAATGCAAGAAAAGTAACTAACCACTTTGTGAAATAATCTTGTTAAAATATAGTGTCATCATATCTGAATGCATCTTTAAAACTAATGCAGACACACAGGATCCAAATCCAGTCTCATTCCTTTGGTTTCACCTCTTTAAAAAAAACCCAAATATATTACATTTGAAAGTTTAATTTTTAAAATATTTGACTTTTTTCAATTTTAATTTTTGAAATATAACACAAAGTGAAAGCACCCTCTAAATCAAATATCTCAGAATCTACTCTGTTTTGCTCTCACTTTCATGGACAATAATCATATCAGTGATTACAGCAGTGAAAAGTAATTTATACTGATTTTATATATAGTGTAAAAATGGCTGTAAATCCTAATCTGTTATGTTGCTCTGAATTAAAAAAAATGAAAACAAAACTCCAGCCTTTTACTCATAATGTCAAAACCTCACATCTTACAATATTAGCAGTTTAATTTTATGCTAACTAAATGAAATCTATTACTTTCTTCACTCTACTCCAAAAATATTTTATTACAGTGTTATTTCCCTTTCTCTTCACAAGATCCACAAGTGTTTGCCATGTACAATTAAATCTATTATCCCAGAAAATAATTTCTTTAAAAATTTTGCAGTCTATTACATTTCTTCTTAAAAGAAAAGACATTCTTTTTTTTCTTTTCTTGAAATAGAAAATTATTTTACTGATGAAATGATTTGTTGTTATTTAATGAAGAAGTTGAAACTTGGATCAGAAACAGATAAATCTGATTTGTCATTAGAACTCTTAATTCTAGTTTTGGCAACACAGGAAATGTGTAGGAATGGAGAAAAAAATCTCCTAGAATAAGAAATTATTTCTTCTTGTGCCTTCATCATATTAAATATAATTCCCTACCACAGAGAGTGCTTTGAAGTATTATATACTTGACCCTGGGGACTTTACCTGTGTTCTGAAGCTCATTTTCATCATATTAACCCAGTCTAAAATATTACAGTATTGTCAGATTTACAATTATTTTTTTTCAGAATTAATAGCAAATACAGCGTTGTTTCATCTGGCATTACAGGTTTGGGTGGTTTTTTTTTTTCAGCAATATGGGAATTTATGAGCATGGTAATTAATTTTACTGTTTTATTTTGGTAAAAAGATCCTAGAACCAAACTGTACTTTTGAGTTTTTCTGTTGGAACTACAGCTTGGCAAAACTAACAAAATAGAGGGGTTTTTTTGTTTTGGTTTGGTTTTTTTTTTTTGTTTGTTTTTTTTTTTTTGTTTTTGTTTTTGTTTTTTTCTTCCAAATGACTGGGATAAACCTCTGAAATAGAAGATTACTTTGGGAGCTAAGTAAAAATTGTGTCTCTATAACAGAGCACTGGTTTGCCTTGCTGCTTTTTGGTTGATTTGGTTGACTCACCTGGTTGTGTTAGCAAATTGTTTTGCGAAGGTTCTTGTCAATAATCTGGGTGATGTTATTGAACATTTATTCCTCTAAGGGATAATAATGAAAGCTGTGATGAAGGCTCTTTTAACATCACGATGCTGTGGGTGAACTTTCAGCTTTGTGATACAGGAGCTCACTTTAATTGTAACAAGAAATCAATTATTTTCCTTTTTTTTTTACCCTTTCTAGTAAAGGGTTTTGCCATGTTCTGATGTAAGAAATGAAGTTCACCTAAACATATGCGATTTCTTCCCTCTACATCCCAAATCCCTAAGAAGTTATTGATCTGAAACCTGACATTGAAGTAAATTTAACAGTGCAACAAAAACTAAATACAATTTCAGTAATTGAGAAGTTCTTCAAGTGAAACATTTTATTGTGGTTCACAGATCTTACAATTACAAGACATCAAAATTAACTCTTGTATAACACCAGGCTTTTGTATTTTTCTAAATTGAAATAAAGTGTTAGCTTTAGAGACAAAAGATAAATTCAATATGTGTTCAAAAATATCCAATAACCCAGAAAGCTCTACAGTTCAGGTGTTCTGTTAAAATGTTAGATTTTGCAGTTAAAATGCATAAAATACAAAATTTATTCCCAATCTATGTCATGTATATTCTATTTCTTGTCATCTGATACTCTTGTACTTAGAAGTGCATCATGGCCTTATATTTTTCCCAAATATTTTTATTGAAAAATGCTTTAAAAATGCACTATCCAGTTCTTTTGAGCCCTTAGACATCCAATAAAACTCACTGGAGGTAATTCATCACATGAGGTCAAATGTTGAGACCTACCCTTGAAATGTTGAGACCTACACCAGAAAAAATTTTATTTCATAAATAAAATATTTATTCCTTTCATAAATAAAAATTCATAAAATTTATGTAAATTTTAGGTGATCGGAGAGAAATTTAAAAAAAAAAATTAGGACTTGGGAAAAGTAAACATTTTGGCATTGCTAAGTCATTTGTCTTGCACACATAATTATATCATCACAAAAAAACCTCATTGCAAATCTTCAATTAATTTGCCAAAATCTTTTATCCAAACACTTGTTTTGATTGGCATCTGCCCTACAAATTTCCTTATATTGTTCATGAATTGTGTCAAAAATCGAATGTCCAGTTTAAAAATAGTGTCCCATCTTTCCCCCTTTACTGATAATGAGTCATGTATATCACAAATCCAATAAATTGATTTCTGAATTGTTTATCTAGTTCTCGTAATTTCAGGTGGACTCTTCAAAGTTATTTTCAGCTGCTTGAAAGAAGAGGCAAGCACGTTCTTGTTTTTAACACATCTTCACAACAAGATATGTTAAAAGACAAAATTTAAAAAGTAATATTGAGGCTGAATCTACCAATCCAGAATTTATTTTTTAATGGCAGCTTATCAGAGTGATTCAGATGGGGATATTCTCTAAAAAAGGGATTATAAACCTCTTCTCTTTTAGCTCTTCTGGCATAAAAAGCAAAATAAGCTGAAAATAAGGTGAAAGTACCTAGCACCACCTCAGGCTGAGTGGAAAAAGATGAAATCTGATGAGAAACCAGAAAAGAGAGGTCTGTAAAAATAATCTGTTGTACAAAAAACCCCCTGCTCTGTCATGACAATCATAGGTCCACAATCTCATGAAAGTATCAGTGTACAAGGAGTAGGTGAAATAAATTAGTTTATGCCTGGGTTTGAACCAGCAAATGCAAGAGGAATAATTTTTTTTTTTTCATCTGGACTTGGGAAAAAACAAACAAACAATCTCCAAGCAAAGACTGTGCCTCTTTGTTCACTCAGAGCTCACATTTCATTTCAATTAATTGCTCAGGAGAAGAAAGAAGTCAAGGAAGAAAATTAAACAAAAATTACACTACAGGACCGGTACTTAATGGTCATGTAAACTACCAGACCACTGAGAATAAATGTCTCAGAAAAACAAACTGTGGCAAATGGGATTTTTGACCTGTGTCAAAACTCTAGATAATTTATTGTATGGTATTCAATTATTCCCCATAATCAGTAAATAGATTGATGACATGAAGAAGACCAAGAAAATCTGTAAAAACCTGATTTTTTTAAAAAGTTGGGGCCCCACACCTTTTTGGCTGAAGAAGGCTGTTCTCATGCAAAATGTTCACTTGCCTTCCAATTTGAGAGTCTGAGACCTAACAGATAAATAAATAAATAAATAAATAAATAAATAAATAGGTAAGTAAGTAAATAAATAAATCTTTCTTATTTTGAAAAGACCTGTGTGGGTTTTTTTGGTTCAGACAAGGGCTTCCATTACTCCAGTGACATACAGACAGAAACATTAAAATAATTCCTCTAATGGTGGCAGTTTCGCTAATCTTTGCTTTATGAACTTTTGTGTTCTGCTGTTTGAAAATATTTTTAGGAGGATCACGAACAAAAACTTTGAATCCCAAACCCCCAACCAACCAACCAACCAACCAACCAACTAACCACAACAAAAAACCAGCCAACCAAAACAAAACAAAACAGAACAAAACAAAATAAACACCCCCCACAAAACCAAAACCAAAAAAATAATTCTTGATAATTTCTTTTCCCTTCCAAGGAATAGAGTTGTTTCAATTGTTAAACTTCTGAAATCAAAGATTAAAAGTGATTTGGTTAAATCATAGGTCTTTTGGTATCTATTGAAATGTTGACTTTGGATAATTTCTCTGTGTAGCTGACAGAACATTATGAGCCATCACCTAAAATAAAAAAGTCCATAGCAAAGAAGATAATTTCTCCAGACAGAAGGAAAGAATCCTGGAATAATTTAATCCAATGTGGGTTTTTTTGTTTGTTTTGTTGTTTGGGCTCTTTTTTCAATAATTAGGAAAATAAGGAAAACAAACTAACTTTTCCACCCCAAAAAATTTACAGTAAAGGTTGTTGAATCCCATCACATCATAAACCACAGAAGTTTAACTAATTTTGTGTCATTTTTGTTTCAGTTGGCTTTGTCTTTTATTGTAAGAAATGTTTGATAATTTCCTGGCACAGAGTAGGCACATTGATAATTATTTTTAAAGTTTCATATAAATTAACACAGACCACCTGATTAAATTATCAGGCATATAATTCTTACAGACTGCCCTAAATACACATCTAAATTTACATCAAATCTTTATGAGCATTACTCTATTATTCTGCTACCATATTGATAGATTATTACAGATTAACCTTGGCCTACATTACTAGCTGAATATTTTATTCCAATAAATAACATCAATTATTCTGCCACAGCCATCCCATTAATTTTGTAAATTCATTATTAATTATGAACAACAGTTTTCACACTATAGCTGTAGCTAGGCCATCTCATGTTGCTGTCAAATAAGCATTTTTGAACAGGAACTCCTAAGATTTAGTTTTATTGATTTCTTAAGTTTTCCCTCTGACATATAAAAGCAAATCATTGGAAATTAAATTAAGGGTGCTGTATTCATAAAAGGAAGTGGTTCTGCCTAAACCTCAGAATACTTTTTAGGAAACTGTGGAAACCAGAGCCTTCTACTTGAACTAAGTGTTAAAAAAAGTCTTTTAAATGTTCGTTGTCATAGATGAGCAGAAGAAAATTTTATAGTATTACCTATATTCTTACATTTTGAAGAACTACCATATAAATATATTGTTACAAGCCTTTGAGTCTTAGTGTTGACACAGGGAAAGTTCCCTTATTGGAGGGAAAAGTCTTAATCTCTGCTATACCCTTAAAAAATTTCCTTTATGAAGAAAAGAAAGAAGAAGAAAAGAAAGGAACAAACATCTGAAATGTATGGATTTGTGAAGTGCAGAGGAGTGTTTGTACTTCACTGGATATCTTCAGCAGAGTTAACTGAAACCTTTTGTAAACAATTATTTGAAATAAATGCTGCTTCACCATAAGCTTCATTTTTAACTCTCAATAAAAAAGAAATCTCATGTCATGAGATCTCCCATAATTTAGGCAGTGTTGATTCATTGGCTTCCTCATTAAAATACTGGGGAAAAACGACCTTGCTTTTTTTCCTCTACAGCATTAGTACCACTTTCCATCCTTAATTTTATTAACTTTTTCCAGCTGAGTGTTTTTTTTTTTTGTTCATTCAGGAAAATGTAACTTCCATTTTGATTTCCCCAGTATTTATATTGATGCTATTCTCGCACAGTAAATACTACATTCTTTTTTATCAAAGTTCACAAAGATTAAATCTACAGCACTCTGTCTAGCAAAAGAATATCATGTTAGTCTAGTATCATCTGGCTTTGGAAAACTCCTGTCTTATAAAGTGGCATTGCATGCCTGATGCAGCATGAAATGAATTCTAATAGTTCCCCTAGTGACATTAGTCAAAAGTAACTGTTGAGGTAGAAGATAATTTCAGTTGAGTGGAAATCTGCATGAAAGGTAACATCATATATATATATTTTTAAAAATTTTCTACAAATCGATCCTAAAAAAAGAAAAGAAAAAAAAATACTGTTAGGGGAACAAGCTTCCTCCACTTAAATCCTGGGCCAGTTTGGTGTTAATTAGGTTAATTTGAAGTGTATTCTAGTACAATCAATCCCTTAATTCCTCCATCTCTGATTCCTAGCTGCTGTTTGACCACGTCCAGTTGTTGACTGCTGTTGAAATTGCACAAGAGAATTCCAGAACAGACATAAAGTTTGTTACCCATGTAGGATTACTGGAAGGTTTCTGTCTGTGGTCCTCAAAGTGCTAAAGTGAAACAACTTAAAAAATAGTGAGTGGCCTCCTAGCCACTTCTAGACATTTTTATATTTCCAAAAGCCTTTTTGTTTTAAATTTAGTATTCTGAACTACAAGTGTTAATAATGGAGTGAAGAAAAATTAAGTGGCTGCAAAAGGCTTTTCCCCTAAACCTCAGATTTCACATCTTTGGTACCAGCCCAGGCAAATTTGGCTGTTCTTTACCTTAGCAATTCAGAAATTACACAGAGATGAAAACCGCATTATTTCGGCTGCACATTCAAAATATATATTCCACTACATGAAATGAAGTTTAAAAAAACCAAAATTCATCTTGGATGAAGAGGAAAGGGAAGATTGTTGGATCCTCTACTGTGCAGTTTCTAGAAATGCCTGATGTCACAATATCTTCTCACCACAAAGGGCTGGGAGATTCTCTTTATGCAGAATATGCAGCAAAGAAAATGCATCCTAATTTTTTTTCCAGATTCATCATCTTTGGGGAACAGCTATGGATTCACATCTCTTTGTGGAGTGTATGAAATCACTGTTTTTGTTTCACGGTTTGTAGGGAATCTATGTCAGTGCAGAATTACAGACAGAATTATAAAATCGCAGAAATTAGGGATTCCTATGGCACAGACCCATGAGTTACAAATTTCCTGTATTTTTTTCTAAGGGAATTTTCTTTCAGATTTATATAAATTCCACATGTTGAGCTGCTTGCCTCACTTCATAAGCTGAGATTGCTCTGCAGTGTGACGGAATGCTCAGTTTACCTTTTGAAATGCAGGCAGGGTGTTTTTCATGATGCATTTTGGCCCAAATGTACAAATATATAGGATTAGTTTTAGAGAGACTTGTCTGTGTTTGAGGCACTTCAGATTTCTCTCATGATTTCTGAATTATGTCTTTTGTTGTTTAAACATGCACAAACCAGAACAATAAAAAAAGCAACTAATACAAAAAACATAATTTTCCTACAAATTTCTTCATTAGAATAAATAAGTAGTATTTAAAGGACATGTAATTATTGCAGGTAATAATTTCTTTTTAGCCTTGACAGAAGACACTTTTTCATGCAAAGGGAAACTTTACTATCAATCAGAATCTGGATGACTCAGAATTTCTTTTGATTAGACCAAGTATATATTCTTAAATGCAAGAATGAATATAACTTAAGTTTTTTTTTAAACTTGCCTAAATAAATAGCATTGGTTCTATAGTGAGGTTTTGGCAGAGCATTAACATCTTCTGCCTTTACATTTGGAAGTCTGATTATCTTTTCCTACTTCAAGGAAATTCTAGATCTGTCACTTTTACATACTGATGAGGATTGTAAATATTTTCTCCTAATGGCCCTTGATAAATTAGACTTAAATTTTGCTCACCATTATTTGGCATCCTTACTGGATGTTATGAAAAGAATCTTTAAAACATTTCCAAATGTCTTCCTGTGGCTTCCCCCATCCATCTTTATCCCACCATTAGGATGTAACATTATTCAAATATTTTCTGCCGAAATAACTTCTAAAGAAGTTTGAAAAAGACACAACATGTACAAAATAACTTTATTCTATAGTGCCTCTGATTCCTCCTGCAGTGCTTTTCAGCCACATCCAGAACATCTCTGAAACATTACTTCTGTCTGATCTCGGAGGTAGTTTCACGGAATCATAGAAGCATTTAGGTTGGAAAAGACCTAAATGAAATAATCAAGCCCAATGCTTGACTTATCACCCTCTTCTCAACTAGACCATGGCACTGTATTTCCAGCCAGTTTTTGAACTTTGACTTGGACTTTCCAGAGTAATTTCTGGTTCTGTGAGTTTCTCTGGTCCTATCACCTTCCTTTCTCCTTCTTTTATGATGGAATGTTTATTAACCCCATTTAACCTTCTGTCTATCCTACTGCACATACACCTGATTGTTTTTACTTAAGAGCGAGGAAAATAAAGGTGCAGACTTGCCTGTAGCTGGTTGTGCTCTTCTCAGGAGCTCTCCACTGATGCTCATGAATTAATTCTTAATTAAATTGGGAAACAGATCTAAAGCAAAAGTTCTTTATGACTTTGCACTGACCCTCTAAAAATCAGGAGTCTTCTGAAAAATTTGTGAGATTTAATGTGAACAGGTGCAAAGGTCACCAAATATTTTAAGATGGGTTCTGTAGTTTCACTGGTTCAAACACCTTTAGGTCTATGCTTGGTTTTTCTTCTGTCTTTTGCATAGTTACTGTTTTTGATGCAGCAAATAACCAATGTACATACATAATTCCTTGTACATAAATTCTTAATAAAATTTTAAATCAGATGTACTTGTTCAATGCACTTAAATAGCAAACCTTAAAATAAAACCAAAAAACCCAAAAACCAACCATAAAAAACCCCTGCATACATACAACAAACCTAAAAGCTCTTTTCTTTAAATAGAAATTGAACTTTGGATACTGCAGACCATAATCAAAAGCATCCATCTGCAAGACCAACTTGAGCATTTTAGTTATAATTTACAGGTCATTGGCTCCTTCATTACAGGCAGCCCTTGGCAAAAGCAGTTTCTGATACAAAGGCACCTACAAGTAACCAAGACGCAGCTCCCCTCTGACTGCAGGGCTGGAATATGCACTTAATAAACATTTGCATTCCAACTTGATCTTGCAAAAGAAAAGTCAGCTCCTGCTGGGAAACGGAAGCAAATGAAGGGACAAATAAAACCAGACAACGTTCTCAGTGCATTTCAAAGAACCATATTTTGCAACATTAAGCTTTAGTGTCACTGGAGACCCATAGTGTTTTTATGATCAGAACACTTTTTTAGAACACCAAATGCATGGAATGGGAAAAATTTTCTCAGCACCTGATTTCTGACAGAGTAAGATAAGCACTGTACTTCATGCTCAGTAATTACTTGCATTGATGTCATTCTTTTTTCAGTTTTGCTGAAAATTCTGAGTATTTATAGATTTTTTTAAAATTTTTTTTTTAACCCTCGCAAAGTCTGCAACTTAAGGCAGCATAAAAATAAAAGCCTATCACTGTGCATGGGAGAGACAATATTTTATGTAGCTTGGCAACAGCTTCACCTGCATATTCTCTGTTCCACAGCTTCAGGAGGTAACAGATGTGAAAGGCAAGCAAAGCCACAGCCCTGGTGAGGATGCTCTGTGAGAGGAAGGCAATGCTACATCATAAAAAAAACTCCACTATATTGTTCAGCACAGTCCAGAGGTCACAGTATTTATGCTTCCACCTTAGGGAATAAATTCTAAACAGCAACCAGAGTTTAAGCAATTTTTAAATATCATTCTTCACTCTCTATCAATTTTCCTCTTTTTGCATGGTTATGTGAAGTCCCTGTATAAAAATTTGGTTTGGATTTCCTATTTTTTTTTAACTAGATCACCCTGGGTCAGGCATATCAGATCAGATATTCAATCACATAAACCTTACAAACAAGAAAAAAAGTTCTGTGACTCACACATCTGACCATAATATTTCATGTTTATGGAATGTCAGACGTGACCACAGGGCTGGAGGTAAATGATAAACGAGATTTTTAGTCTCCATTACTTCAGGACTCTTTAATTATGAGTGGAATATTAGTGTGCACAAATGACTACTAATACTGTATTTTATATCATTTTTTTGCTACATAGACAGAAATCACCACTTTACATTTATAAAGAAACTTAAGAATCGGATAAATATACAGTACTGGAAAGAATTTATTTATTTATTTATTTTTAAGATATTACATTTTTTTCTTCTAAAATTCACAAATTGCATTGAAATTAAAATAGGAACCAAACTGTGAACAAGTTCTTCACAAACTAATGATTAAACCATTCCATTCTAAAAATATTCTTGCATTTCAAATTCCACTCCAACAAATATGCAGGATTTTTAAGCATTCTTTATCCCATGCTGAATAGTACAGATCTAAAAAGTGCATTGAAAACACTCAGCTCCATAGCCAGAATGCATCTGGGACAGATTCAGATTTTATGTAAAGCCATAAACTGGAAAAAAGGAATATTTGAATTCCTGGTTATCTGTTCGTGACACTTAACAATGCAGTACACAAAAACCTACACCAAAGATCTTAATATTGTTAAGTTTGATTCTTGAATTTCCTATTCTTAAGCATTCTACCCATTTTCTGCCTCAGCGTATTCACCTAATATTTATAAATCCTGCATTGACTTTGCACTTTAAATTAAAGGTATTTATAAGGTTTTACCACTTCTTTATTTCTTTAATCATTGCATCTGTCTCTACTCAGCCTCTGGATGTTTCTGAAGGGCAATTAATTAATTAATTAATTAACATTTCTAAAAATTTCTACGTGCATATATGATTTTGGAAAGTGTTTTAAATAAACAATTCCTTGTGAAGTCTGGCTTCAGGGGCAGCTGCCTTCTTGAAAGAGGTGACCAAATCACCTTTTCTTTTGACAACACCCTGGAAAATCTGCTTGCACAGTCTATTACACAAACTTTCCTTTTTTACTCACCTCAAGGTACACAGCAAATGCTGTCAGCATCGTATTGCAAGTCACTCACGGCATGGAATTAATTCTTTCAGGCTCTTTGCCCTAGAAAGGGAAAGTAGTAAGTATCAGGTGAGGCCTAGGTCAAGTGTTATTCAATGCAGACAGTGGTAGACGATGTGGACTAGCTGAGGGTAAAATTTTCAGACAACCTTGCAGCTTCAGGTTTTTCAGACAGCCCAGAACGCTTTTCAGCTTCACAATTTTAGTCAAGATCACTTTTTTTGTCTTCAGGCCTGACCTTCTGCGGCAGCATGGATTGGGTGAGTGTGAGCTGGGCCCTCTGAACCCATCGGATGAGGCTGTGAATTCTCCAGCTGAAAAGCTTCCTTTTGCTCGAGAAACCAACTAAAACCTACCAGGAACCATGAGCATTTCAAGTGTTAAAGCTGTTATTGCAGGAGGAAATGTGATGGAGAGTGCCAGTCAGAAAAAAGTGAGGTAAAGCCAGGCCTGAGGGCAGCCAGGCCCTGCCTGCTCCAGAAATTTGTAGGAAATGCAGAATTCTGTAGGAAAGCTCCAGCTTCTCCCATCTACTTCTGATGATCTAATTCTTGGTGTGAGCTGGCGTGAGGGAATAAGGGTTTTTGGAAGGTGAGACTTACACCTAGTGAAATAAGGGATTAGTGGCACCCTGCTCTTTTCTGCCTGGTTTTAAGAAGTCACCCTTATGTATCTATAGGAAGGCAACAATTTTATGATGCAGTCATGGAAGGCTTTATTTTTTTCTTCTATGATTTCAGGATTTTTGTACTTTCCTGCGTTTTGACCTTTCCTTAAGGAAAAAGAAATAGCCAACCAAAAGAAAGTAACAACACAAAAAAATCCTGAAAAAAATAAAGAAACCCACCCCAAACAAACAAACCCAAACAAGCAAACAAAGAGAAGAAAGCCAAACAAACACAAAACTGCTAACTAAACCTAAACTAAACAAATAAGCAAAGGCCCGCAAACAAAGGACAAAGGTGATATTTTCTGGGATGGTCATCTTCAGCTGATTGAGGAGCAGAGATGAATCGATCACACCAATTGCACAATTTTTTTGGGCTACAGCAAATACTTCAAAGAATATTTTTTTGTCAGCATCAATAGTGGCACCCCTCGGCTTACTACATGATGACCCTCAAATTGTTTTTTTTCTGTAGATACCAGCCAACCTAATCATAAAATAAATGTCTCTAAATTTCACAGTCTGCAGACATTCCTACTTCCTAAAGCTAATATTTTCCATTCTTCCAAAATGAGAAGTCACTGACAGATTTACCTGGGTTTACCTATAAAACTTGCTCTCTAATCAAACACATTGAGTTATTATCGATATTACACAATTACAATTTGCTTTGTCAATCTTGCCTGGTTTGTCTTGGTGTTGGTTTCTTTTCCTAATTATTTTTACATTCCTTTAAACTAATGCAGTTTAAAACATCACCAAGAACAAAATACACCTTGCAGAAAGTACAGCTTTAAAAACTCTTTATGTATTGATCTGTCAGATATTGGAAGTTTAACTTCAAGGCTCTGGTTTAAATAGAATGTTACATATGAAGAACTGGAGAACATAAAAAAAATCTGAGGACAGAACTGACGACCACTTTCATAGATGGAATGATTCTGATTAGAGATAGCCAGAAGACATAAATCAAATACAATTTGCTGTATTATGTTATTCAGAATAAGGTTTAACTCTGTTCAGGCAGAGCACAAAATAAATTTACTCTCTGTACAGAGAAATATATAAAAATGTTTTTTTCCACTTCCATTATTGATTATAGGCATATATATGACACATATTTTAAAAAAAACTAACAAAAAAAACCAACCAACCAAAAACCCAGTAGCCAAAACCCCCAAAACAACTCCTTAATAAGCAAAAAACCCCACCCCAAAAACAAAGAAACAAACAAAACCCTCAAAACAAATAAATGAAAACTCTCCTACAACACCCCAAAAAACAAAACAAGCAAACAAGCAAACAAATAAAAAAACACCAAAAAAACACACACAAAAAAAAAAAAAAGCCCCCAAAAAACCTCACCACACAATGGGAACAGATCTGATTCTATAGCATAAAAAAAGCACTAAGATGAGGATACAGTTCAGTTGAAGCCTCTTTGATTAAAAAGAAACACCAATCAGATGAACTTACACTATTTTTCTACAAAGATCTTTTCTTCTCATGGTGTAACAGAGAAATTGACATGAAGACTTTATTAGTGTTAATTCATGCAGCTCCTAAAAAAAATGTTTCAGCTCCTCTATGGCAAATAATAAAAGTTTTTAAGAGTGTTGGTGTCTTTCTGTAAATATTGAGTTCAAAGCAATTATTCCCATGGTCAAATAATCTTGTGTATGTTCCAAAAAAGGATTGCAAATCTTTTGATATATTCAGCTTGTACCTCAACCTAAGATTTTTGTTTGGATTTAATGACTTGGACTGTTTCTAAAACACTGGGTATGAAAGCAGATGCTACGAAAGAATAATGAGAAACACCAAATGGGTGGAAGTAAATAGATAAATATCTCTGGTAGGTAACATGAACACTTACAGGAAATATACCCCAAACATCACTGACAATGTTGTAGCTGAAATCTTCCAGGAGTTATAAAGAATGTTGTGGCTGGAATAAAAAAAATAAAAATAAAAAAAAATGAAAAGAAAAATGAAATTTTAATAAAAGGTGGAAAAAAAATCTTTCAAAACTAAGATAATTTCTTTTAAATTAAAAAAAATCTTAAAAAGGATAAAATTATACAAATTTTAAAAATAAAAAAATATATTTTTTAATAGAAAAATATAATAAAAATTAAATAATTTTAAAAATTAAGGAAAAAAATTCTGAGGTAGTACTTTTAGAACAAGAACATCATGATGACGGAAAATGCTGATCTACCAAGTGGCACCTAGTCCTGTGAGGCACATTGGTTTTCACCCTGGAACAGCATACTGTGCCAGAATTAGATGACATGCTAGGAAAACTTTGAGATTACTTTAGAGCTATAAATATTTCCACGTAATATTCTGAATCATATTGTGGATAGGAATCGCAGTGTTTGCATTTTAGCCTTTGGGGCTTAATAAACTTCAGGAGCAACACAAACACTCCTCAAAATATCTACCCAGCCTCCCCAGTGACGTGAAGTTCTGATGGTTCCACTTATATTTGGCCTCTTTTGGAGTTGTAGATTTATATAATTGTGCATTGAGGAGGGAGAAAAGTACAGGAAAACACCCAACAGCAACAGAAACACCAAAGTAAAATTTTGGGTTGATTATTTTCACTAACAGAGCCATGAACAGAGTTAAAAAGTGCAGCACTGTGTGGAATGTAAGGAGAGGCACCATGATGTGCACAAATAGTGGGAGATAGTTCAGAACACCCAAGGGTTTGATTTGTGGTCTGCTTTTACTTGCTAGTTTTTTGTATTTCAGCCTGTGACACATTGCTTACAGCCTCTGAGACTTACTCTATGAAGTGCAACTGGAACAGTGATAAAACCTAAGTGTATTACCTGAAAGAGATATATCCACTTTATTCCAAGGCAATTGGCTTTTATTTTTGCTGGATATCAAGTCCAAGAAGCAGTTTACTGCTACAAGAGATTTCTCTTGTTTTAAAAAGGCATTGCATTTTGGAAGTAACTAGAATTGGGGAAATTTGAAGATAACATTACATGGTCTTCATCTTGATGAACAGCTATTCGGTCCTTAATTATACATACAGGTTATTAGATCCATAGTGATCATGATCAAAGCCCAAAAGATTAAAATGTGTGCTTGTAAAAGTCCGGTGCAAGAACTGAGAAAACTTACAGCTGACCAAATTAGAGCATATTTTTCATGGAGATAACAGATGGCTTCCCAGCACAAAGCCAACATGTTGGAAAATATTCAGTTCCTCCTGTGAAAACTCAAGAGTTTTACAACCAAACACAAGACACAATGGTTTGAAATGATCAGTTGCTCCAGTCTGGGTTTTTTTAGGTATAACTAAACTGTTTAGAATCACATTCTAAAATACTTAAACCTTGTTATTTAAGTGTGTTGATATCATTAAGTACATGTATAGCATGAAAAATCCCTGCTCAATATATTGAATTCTTTTTCTGAAGAAATGGAATAGTATCTTGCAAAAGAATTAAGAAAAATGGAAGTTAGAATCAGCCCTGTAATGCCTAAGTTAGAGGAAGAATTAACTCACACAGAATAATATGGGGTTTATGTTGACCTATGGCTTCCTTTCAAGATTGTCTAAAAAATATTTTAGGTTTTCTAATGCAGATGCCCAAAATAAATTAATATATGAATTCATTTCCCTTCAAAGGAGTTAGGATGCAGATATTACTTTCAGTAGAACTGTAACATAAGTGTATATATCTCCATGTAATATAAAGTCCCATGTAATATAAAACTGTGATTTATGGAATTCTCAGATAAATATAATGTGTGCTCTATATGGACACATTCCTTTAGGAAGTTCTCCTTTCAGAATACTGCACCATAAATGTGTATTGCCTGCTCAGCACTTGTTCTGCCAGAAATTAACTTTGATAAATGTCCACAAATAAAAGGAGTCATTCTCTGAGAAAAAGAAATGTAGCACTGATTAAAAACAAATGTTCAGAGAGATGCCTGCCTGTGCAAGGAAATTTTTCAGTGCCTGGTTTGTTCTATGATTTCACCATCACGTTTGACCATTTCTAATGTTCTCACCAAAACAAGATCCTAAAACACACTGCTTCATGAATGATAGTTAATTGTAAATTAAAGACAAATTAGTGATCTCAAGGGAAAAAAAAAATCCTGTATAAACTACCACTATCTAATCATAACTTCTCCCTCATTAGAAATCTCACAGAAAGATATGATGAAGAATTTACAGGATTTATCATTTTTGTCATGAGAAGAACTGATTTGTTAATGAATTATCTTATTTGCACATAATGAAAATTCTTTTTAAAAAATGAAAGATAAAGAACAGTGAGAATGAAATTTCACATTTGGACCTTGCTCTGTACATTTAAAGAAATTTCTTTCCTTTGTTCAGAAAAACATTAAGTAGAGAATGGACACTGGATTCTTAATTTATTACCTTCCTTAGAATGGATAATAATGCTGAGCAAATATATCATTCAGTCAGTCACTGCCTGGCTGAAAGCAGGAGGTTTCTGTGTTCTAAGTCTATTCAAACACAGATAAGGTAATATGGTAAATTCAGATGACCCAACAGGATGTTAGAGTAGACGTCTCATGGAAAAGAAAGGTTGAAATTCCAGTTGAGGGTAATATTGTGCTATACCTTCTGAAATAATTGTGTGTGTTGGCTGAGAAGTATAAAAACTGTAGTATTTTCCTCAGAAACTACAGTTTCAGTGTTGGCAAAATAATCCAGTGAGTGAGGGAACCACGAATTAATTGAGAACCCAGTACCTATGGGCTGACCAATCAATTAGAAATAAATGAGTCCTTCTGGCAGATTAATCTTGGACTGTTGGCTTCTGAAGTGAAATCCTTCAAATCCCAGCACAAGTGAAGAGTAAAAATAATATTTCCTTTCTGTTTAACACGGAGCAGGGTGTGAGCAGAGGTCATGAGCAGAGGAGACAATGAGAAACTTTGATATCCATGACCATGGCTGGAGCAGTTTTCCAGGACAGTAATGGAATCACATTTCTGCACTGCCTCAGTTCTGCAATCATCTTCTCAGAGTGTTGTGATGGTCCGTCAGGATGCAGCTGTAGTTGCTCAAATTATATCCATTTCAGCTGTTTACCAAGGTCGTAATCTGTTTAAGAGAAGATAATTCTGCAGGGGTACAGACCAAACCAGGAAGCTCTTGAGTGATCATGTGAAATTAAATGGGAATTTTAAATCTTGCTTAAAGTTAAAAAAATTCAATACTGGGAAATAAATAATACCATGAAGTTATTATAGTTAAATAATTAGCAGTTGAATTGTAAAGACTGCCTATACTCCCTTACAATTAACTTGCTGTCACATCTGCTTAACAAGATGTAATTTTCACCCACACACACATTTTTCTTTCAGTCTGTGGCTTTTGCTGCACAGAGTTTGAAAATAAGGCAGTACGAGATGCAATACTGCATTCAAGAATACTTAGAAATGACATGGTGAGAAAGTCACTTGACAAAAGAATGTAAAAATGTGTCTCAAACCAAGATAGTCCCTTTTACAACTTAATTTTGCATCTTTGAGTTACACAACATTTAAATTGCATTAGCTAGCCTCACACACAACTCCTCAATTTAAGCATTACCTGAGGTTAATATTCTGCTTTTTGTTTTGAGAACTATGAAAGAAAAGGGAAAAAGTTTTGTTGAGAAAGAGAATGAAATATATGCATTCAAAATGTTCTTTTCTGTATGATATAATACGCTTGCAAGCAAATGTACTGAGTACAGTTATTCTGATTTTTTAATAAGGACTGATTCTGTAAAGCCTCAAAAGAATTTGTCAGACTATATTCTAAAGAACTCTGTGAATCTGAGCATATTGAAAATCTAGTAATTTTCTATTCCATAAATCCTGAACATTATAATGAGAGGTAAGAGACTTTTTTCAGATGACTTAGCTTATTAAAATATAATTTCTTGGACTTAAGACTTCTTGCTAAACATGTTAATAGCTTCTCATAAGAGACCTTAGCAATGCTTTCTGGTGTCAAAGTAAGAAAAGGAAATTTGAAATATAATTAAATTAGACAGGATAAGTGTATTATAAGATTATTAAAAAAAAAGTAATATCATGTCACCATGACATGAAATGATAACCACTAATCGAAATATAAAGATGTAGGTAATGGGGAAAAAAGAAGAAAAAAAAAAAAACAGATTAAAATAGTGAAAAACATAGAGAATTTCATGGCAAAGATAGGAAAGAAAAAAAAATTTAATTGTTGGAAGAAACAATCTTTGTTGAGTTCTATCAGGGAGACACTCACTTTGTAGGAATCTTTACTGATTATAAAAGGAATTAAATCAAGTTCTTTAAAATTCGTAGCTTAACCAGAAGAGATGACAGCAATGACCAAAAAAGAGAAACACAAAAAAATGAAAGCATAGCCATAGACATTATTAACTTAGGTATGTTTTCAAAGTAGAGAACCTGCAGTAGAGGATTGCATGAGGAAAAAGTGAAGTAATAAAGAGGAGATGAGGGATGTCACAGGAAAGCAGTGGAGGAAATTTTTATAATAAAAACAAAAACTCCAAAACGTGTGCAACTTTTAACTTATTCTTCCACTTAGCTCTATCAAAGATGCATTGTGTTAACTGAGATTTATCATGGCCCCAAGCTAAAATAAGAAAGTTACTACCAATAATTCCATCATGAGCTAATACACTGACTGAGATTGTATCCTAGCTGTGGAAACCATATCTTCATCTTTTTTTTGCCATTTTTGCTCCTGGGGAGACCTGTTAATCGCACATATATTATTCTGGAGTATTGATTGTTCTATTCTGTGAGCACAGGAGAAGAAATCAAGATCAACTGGGGCCTCTGGGAGCAGGTAATGAGGCTTGACTTTTCAGAGTTGTGTTCCTGCTGCAGCCATCGATATGAGCACGAGGTACAGGATACTCACTCTGCCTCTGCACTGCTGGGGGAACAGAAACAAAAAATATTATTTACCAGCCTTCAAGAGTTAATTTTCAGGTGGAAAACATGGATCAAAGCTGCAAATCAGTGAAAAGACATTAATTCCTTCTTACGTTCAAACTGACACCTACTTTAGATGGGATATCGAGCAAATTCGTCCCTGTGAGGGTAGAGAAGAGGCTGGGATAGAAATTCCAGAGCATCTGTGGCTGCCCCTGGATCCCTGGAAGTGTCCAAGACCAGGTTTTATGGGGCTTGGAGAATAGTGGAATACTGGAAATTGTCCCTGCCCATGGCAGGTGGTGGAACTGGATGATCTTTAACGTCTTTTCCAACCCAAACCATTCTGTGACTCCACAGTTTTAAAAAGAATCATCTAAAATGTGTGGAAAGCTCTAATGCTTGGAAATGCCAACCAGCCAACTGTTTAACCAGAGCCTACTCTTAAAACTGCACCGAAAAAATGGTGAAGTTTACAGAAACATAGAATAAATATCTGTAACACACTTGTTTGCACTTCCCAACATCCATAGCACAATTTTTGGCACTTCCCACTTGGTGAGGAAAGGTGAGCTCAGGTTGCTGCTATGATATGAATACCCTGCTTTCTAACAACCACACTTTTCACTTTTGGTTGCAGGAACACCTCCAAACCCTCCTTATTTTATGAACTCTTCTTCACTGGGAAGTGCCATGACCTTCATGACCCTTATAAGGTCCTATCTTTGAGTTGTTGAAATCACTTTATCTTTTTCTCTCATTTTATCACATGCTATTTCTCTCATTCAGTGTTGGGAGAGGCATCAAGATTACCAACATGAATTATGAAGAAAAAGTTATTACGTTTTTTGAATAATAAAAGTTATAGCTCTGCAGATGCAGTGGAGTAACTCAGCAGCTGCTGCCCAAAACCAGCAATTTAAAATACAGTTATTTCACGACCATAAGGCGCACCGGACTATAAGGTGCACTATTTTTTTTTTGCAGCGAGGAGCTGTGCGGCACGCAACAAAGTAGCGAATTACTGGCAGGTTCTCAATTTGCAAACATTTCGTCATGATTTTTCACCACTTTTTCACCTCTTTCTGATGGCCATTTTTTCGCCACTTTTCAGCCACTTTTCGTGGCCATTTTTTCACCACTTTTCAGCCACTTTTCGTGGCCATTTTTCGCCATTTTTCAGCCACTTTTTGCGGTGATTTTTCGCCACTTTTTGGCTGCTTTTCGCGGTGATTTTTTGATGCTTTTTCGCAGCAATTTTTAGCCACTTTTTGCGGCAATTTTTCGTTGCTTTTTCGCAGTGATTTTTCAACGCTTTTTGGCCGCTTTTCGCAGCGATTTTTTTCTGCTTTTTGGGCACTTTTTGGAGTGATTTTTTGGCGCTTTTTCGCCGCTTTTCCAAGGTGCTTTCTTGCTGCTTCTCAGTGCTTTCCTGCGGCACTTCTTGGCGCTTCCCCGTGGCCACACCGCTTCCCCCTGCTTCTCCCTGCCCGGCAGCCGTGCCAGTTCCCAGTTTCCCCTGCCCGGAGGCTGTGGCTCCAGCAGTTCCCGACTCCCCCCACACGGCCGCAGCTCCCGTGGGTCCTGACTCGGTTTGCAGACCGCACTTCCAGGTTCGCAATTTTCCAAACTTTGTAGATCGTATAAGGCGCACTGGTCTATAAGGCACACTTCCAGGTTTGGAGGAAAATTTTATTCAAAAGGGTGCGCCGTATAGTCGTGAAATTACTGTACATAAAACCAATCCAAGAATCAGAAATAAACAATGAACAGAACGAATTTAAAGGTATTTCTTACAGGGTTAGGTTACCACTGCAAATCTTTTAAAATCAGAACTTTGTCATTAATGCTGCCAACTAATTAGTAACTAGTCATCCAAAGTCAGTCTGCCTATAATTCTCTTAAGGGTAATAAAATGCACCAGACATTAATTTGTCTCATTATGTTCTCCATTGGGATCATCTGAGGTCTCAAATTTTTATTGCAATACATGAAATTTTAACAAGTGCTGCTTGAGAAAGAAACTATGACCTTTCTAGCCTTCACTGAGTATTTAAAAACCAAAAGGAATGTTTTTTGCATTTGATTTTTCAGAGATAGGAGAGGGAAAGGAATGAATCAGTGGTTATGAATAATCACTGTCAATCATCCTGTTTTTGATTTGACAGGTTGATCTAGAAATTTCCCCATTTCCAAATGAAGGTGTTTTCATGGACTTCACATCCTTCAGGACTTTTTTCTTGTCAGCACTCTAAGTCCCTTGCATGGGTACCTGCTGAGTGCTCCTCATTGGAAGGGGAAATCAAAACCAGAAATGGGAACAGGGAAGGCAACAGATCTGCAGAAAATGTCCTGGAGTTCAGAGTGGGTAATGACTAACATTTAAAAAGTGAGGATGGTGACATTTTAAGTAAATCTTATGGTGGTACACTGAAAGATAAGGTTTCAGATAACAGGAGTTTTCATCTCTGCTTCATTCTGGGATGGAATTTTACCTTTGTAAACTCCAGTATAAGAGAGATGCACTTTTTTTTTTTTTTAAACAGAGATTTTTAAACGTCAGTAAAAGTTTCTTCAGAAAATCTCTGCATTGTTTGGGGATTACTTCCAGAAATTTAGAGTTATTGTATCTCTCACTCAGGGAAATAATTTTCAGTGAAATTTTACTTAATACAATTACATATCTACTGTTGGAAAAATAAGCTGAAATTAAAAGATGGACCATAATTTGTCTTTCAAAGACTGACCTACAATGGCAAAACCAGATTTCATGGAAGTTTCAAAAACATTTATAAACTCCCAAAGTTTTCTGGAAAGCAGTTCTGATGGCCTTCTGCATGAAAGGAAATAAATGTGAACATATATTTAGGGTTAAGCATTCTGTAGTGTCTAACCTTGTTAGAAATCAAACTAAACCAAAGAAAACACAAAAATCTAAAACTTTTTTTTTTTTTTTACCTTATTCTCATGGTCAGAATTCTTTTCCCTGTCCAGTTACCTGTCTCTATCTACAATTTAGTCATGTGCATGTCAGGCAGGACCAATATTTACTTTTAAAGGAGCTTGAATTTCATTTTAATATTAGTTTCTGTGCATTTCTTTACAGGCCCATACCTTTGAGATTTTGGATCAAGGAATAATATCTGAATCACTGATGAGTTAGCACGCTCTGCTGTGTATAATTTCATTCATACTAGGTTTGATTTCTTAAATCTCACTGTGCAAAGGTATGTAAGTGCCTTCTATCCCAGATGACAAATTATCATCTCACTATAAAAACATACGATGCCTGAAATTCAAAGAAGCAGCCAAGCACCATGACTTGCCTGGAATAAAAAGCAGAGTTGACTAAACTCTGAGTTGTAATTTCCTGTCAATCCATCAACTGGGATTAGTCAGTTCACAGCAGTGTAAAGATTGTGTGGTAGGAAACACATTTCTGAGGGATGAGATGCTCTAACAACTCAGTGGTAGTCAGAGAAAAAAATCTAATTTATGATGACAGCTTTCTCTAGAACAGGTAAGCTTCAAACCATCAGGGATATTCACCCAAGATACATTTTCTTATTAGAAATCCTGTCTCAACAGCACAATGATAGGTGTGTGGTTTTTTTGGTTGGGTGTTTTTCTCTTCTTTTTTATTTTTTTTTTTTTTTTTTGTAGTTAAATAATTTGCTGTCAATATAATCAATACTGTCAGGATGGAGATCATGAAATCTAATGAGCATCACCATTCTAATCATACTTATTAGTGCAATTTTGGTTGTAATTTCTGTCTCCTCTTAGTCATGCATTTTATGGAGACTGACACAGACATACAAGTGAGAGGTCAACCTTGTGATTTCTTCAATTTTTGAGATTCTTTGAGCTGCAGACAGCATAGGGATATTATTTCTGATATTTTTATGCTTCTCACATTCTATGGTTGTCCATCTGTACAGCAATTGCTACGACTTCTGCCAAATTTTATCCTGTTCCATCATGTGCCTTGCTGCTATAATAACCTACTGAGTGTTTAAATCAAGGAACAACTGAAGGATAATATTTCCTTGGGCATTTTCAATGTGTATCAGTCTCTTTAGAGCCAAAGAAGTGTTGTATGATAGCAGAGAATTCTCCAAAACCCAGCATCTTTACAGGCCATAATTCCAGTTATTCCCTGAGCCAGCACTGTAAAAGATCTCTGGACTGAGGATAGCTATGAAATTCCATGGAATTTACTGGATGGAAAATCAAACCATTAAAGTGCATTTCACAGACCTTTCACAATGTGTGAGTCCTTTGCTTGTTTTTTTTTGTTTTTTTTATTTTTTTATTTTTTTTATTTTTTTTTTGTTTTGTTTTGTTTTGTTTTGTTTGGGTTTTTTTCTTTTTTTTTTTTTTTTTTTTTTTTTTTTT
>PYHW01009314.1:1043952-1063404 GCA_013186435.1 Turdus rufiventris | reverse complement strand
AAAAAGAAAAAGAAAAAGAAAAAGAAAAAGAAAAAGAAAAAGAAAAAGAAAAAGAAAAAGAAAAAGAAAAAGAAAAAGAAAAAGAAAAGCAGTTAAAGTGAGAGATTCTGGACTAGAAAATATTATGCCTTAGCCTTGCCTTGTCTACACTCTCATTTTTTGCAGTTTGTCATGCTTGTGCATATTCATATTTTCACCAAGGTCTTTCTTGTCACCACCAGGAGCTGTGGATGTGCTGCCCCCCTTGTTGTCTGACCTGAGAAATCATGCTGAAAAAGCACCTAGAGAAAAAAGAAACCTGAATCTACACCACACGTGAGAAGATCCTTCTCTGGGTTGAAGGACTTCCACTGGAAATGTGCCACTGGTCTTCATGGAGGGAGTGGGAAAACTGAGCTTTGATCTTAGCAGAAGGATTTCTTTGATCTTTACCAAAAAATAACCTGCTTAGGACTTATCTAACAAAGTCAGCAATATATTAAAATGCATAAAAAAGATGAGGTTAGCAGTGTGAAGACAAGTGCTTGGAATGAGATCCTGATAATTTTTTGTACTGTGTCTTGAATCACTGATTTTTATGATAGAGACACAGCTGATATCTCAGGGTTTTTTATTTTTCCCCAGGCTTTTCCAGCTCCAGTGCAACTGTAAGAAATTCACTGTGAATGTTTGCAGGGAATTTGATCTGCAAGGGCAGTTTTTATGTGGTGCTGCCCCAAAGCTTTGACAGAAAATGCAATGCCTCACAGAACGAATTTTCTAAAGAATAAACAGATCTGGGGTATTTTCTACAATTTTTCATCTCTGGTATAAGAATAATGATGAGTAATTACATATTTTAGTTGCATTTTCCAAAAAGCAAGGATACGATGAAGCCTGTATCAGTTTGGGCTTAAGGGTCTGAAAGCTACTTAAGTCTGAATAAAATAATTTAGCCTACCTAAACTTTTTAAGGAAACTTTTTATTTGTAGTTAGGGAAAGAGTCTTAGCCATTTCTGATGGAATAATATAGGTAACAATAACCACAAAAAAATTTCTTAGTTCTAGAAGAGAGGGAGAGAAAGAGACATTTCAATACAATCTTTCAGTTTTTTATTCGATTAATAACTTTTATTTTAGTAATAATT
This sequence comes from Turdus rufiventris, assembly GCA_013186435.1. NCBI lineage: Eukaryota > Metazoa > Chordata > Aves > Passeriformes > Turdidae > Turdus > Turdus rufiventris. Next base: position 1,062,276 of record PYHW01009314.1, on the reverse strand, counting down.
GAAATATTCGACAAAGAATAGCATAAAACCAATTATATCACATTGAACTCTTTCTGCTTTCAAGCCAATTATCGTTTTCAATGAGTTCTGATTGTGGCCAGCTTTTCAAAGAAAAGTCATATTTAGCTTCCATTTATAATAGATAAAAGAATCTTCATATGGTGTTTAAACCTTTATTTCTTTTGAGAATTCTGAAAGTTACTAAAAGACAGTTTATTTTCTAAATTCTCACAATTCTAATTCATTTAATAATGCATGGAACTACAAACTCAATACTTGCAGCTGTATGAAGATAAAGTACAGGTCTTTCAGACCTTGAAAATAAAGGTGCTTTTATTTTTTTTCCCCCCACAATGTCACCTTCAGAGCTTTCTTACAAATTATTTGAAAAACAGAAAGTTATCTTAATTTTTCTGACAAGTTGAGAGCAAGGGTCACAAATCCAGACTGAAAATAATATTTCAGGTAGCATACTAGTCAAGTTGTTTTGTATGGAAACTTTCTGCACGAATGGGCATTTCAACAGGTGATGGCATCAGGCACAAATCAGATCATTTATAGTAAATTAAGTGTGAGATAGTTGTGAGGTAAGAGCAAACAAACCAAACAAACAAACAAACCAAAAAAACCCCAAACAAACAAACAAACAAAAAAATCAAAACCAAAGTTACCATAAAAGGAGTAATTGAAAGCAGATCAATATTTTAGGCATGGTTATGCTAATTCCATAATTCGCTGTAGTCTCAGTTTAAGTAAAAACAAAAACAAAAACAAAAACAAAAACAAAACTTCTCTGTTGATAGTGGGAGTGTCATCCAGTGGGGTAGAAGAAGGAAAAACTGTGGGGGATTCATCTGAAAAGGGTGGAATTCTGGTGAGAGGAGGAAAAGGAGTTTGCTGTGAAATGCACCCCATTTTAGGATAATGGGGAATATCCATGTGTGAGCAAAAAGGTTTTGGGGCAAGAAGGAATGAAAGGAAAGGTAAAAACGAGGTAAAACTCTTTATTACCATTGGTAGGTTATTCATGTGGACACACTTTGCTGTAGCTGCTGTAGATATAATTCAATTGCTTTATAAAACCGACAAACTACATGGAAAAAAATCAACCCCATTAAATTTTTATTCTATCCTCTCTACAAAAGTACATTTTTGGTGGAGTCATCTTAACTTTATCCTTCTCTAGACATGCTTTATGAGAGAATGTTTCATTACAAAGTCACACAAACAATTTTTTTCCCACATGACATTCTGATAAAATAACCTGGTGTCAGAATGAACCTGGGTCATCCACCTACAAACGTTGCTGCCTGTAAATTCAGTGCAGATAAAAGAAGAAACAGAATGATTGAAGGACATTTCTATAAAAAGAGGAAGGAAAGAAATAATGTTTGACTATGGCAGAATAAAATTTTCCTAGTTCTTTCTGTACAGGTCCCATGAGAATCTAGAAAAACTGCATAAATTAATTTTGTTTTCTGAAAATTCCCTTTATTCCTGGTCAAAGTATTTGCTGGATGGAGAACAGATTTGTATACCATAAGAATTCTAAATAATTTGACCATAAATCTAAAAGTGTCTTAAAGCACATTAAGAAAAAAAATAAAAAAAGAAGAAAAGAAAGCAAACCCTGAACCACTCACCAGAAAAAAATCAGGACAAAACAGAAAAGCCATTATTTTTCTATGTGTACCTACTATTGTGTCACTAAAATCTACAACATATTTCTGTCTCTGTGCAAGCAAGCTCCACATGTATTTGACAGAAGGAATGGATATTTTACAGGGCCAGTAGGTAATTCTGAGTGAAATGTTGAGATACACAGTCCCAGTGGGCTTCTTATGAAATTAGTTACATTGGAAATCAAAATGAAACTAAATGAGACATGGAAATTGAAGAAAACCCAGGGGACGGTGGACATGCTGTTGCTGGCATTGCTACCTTATCCCTTCCTTTCATGGAGAAAATCAGATTATAATCTGATGATTTATAAATTCCAAAAGGAGATTCACCACAATGATCATCTGTACCCTTCCCTGTGTGTTTGCAGGCGCAGCTTCACATGTACTTCTTGTTTTAGGGATAAAAACTGGGGGCAGGAATGAGGAATCAGGGATATTTGTGGTGGTGGCACTTGCTCCCGCAAACATGATAGGGCCTGGGGCATGGGAAGTGGGGAATGGATTCCATTTTTTGGCTTGTACACACAGCTTTAGGTTTATCTCCTGAACTGTTTTTTGGCTCAAGCCTCGAGTTTTTGTATCTTCACCCTGCTGATTCTCCCTCTCAATGAGAAGTGACCAAGTGCTGCTTGGTGTAAGAAGCACTTCTGCATAACTGTGCTGATCAGTCTTGAGTAGAAACTATGACAAACAACAGTTGTCAGACATGCACTCTGAAAACCAATTTAAAGATAAGTAGAGGAAGAGTTGAGATTTTTAAAAAAGGTTTTATTTTCATCCAAGAAGTAAAACTGCTGTCTCAGAAGGAATATTCCTCCATGGGCCTGGTAAAGATGTTTCATAAGAAGTGTTCACAGAATCAAATAACTCTCTCTGTAAATTCAGCAATTTCTGATTGAAAAAGAAAAAAGTTTTTTTTTAAGTGTTTAGCATACTGTACTTAAAGGCAATATGAATTACTGTCATGCCTCCATTAGCATTGATTTGTAGTTCACTAATGTCTAAAGCAGAATGGAGGATCTTCAAAGGTCAATAAAATCTAAAAAGCTTGCAGCGTGAGGTGCAAAGTCATTAAGTGATTCAAAGGGCAATACAGATCATTTATCATTATACATACCTGGGCAATGAGGATACCATCCTAATTTAGAGTTTAATTATCCTGAAACATGGGAATATTATCATTGCATAATTTACGTGAGATTCAAGGGTTTACCGTAAAGATTTTTAAATATTTTCAGTCAGTGGTACATGTGAATTTGTTAACAGAGGATCTCATCCATTTTTGTCCTGTAGCATTCTGGGGGATATTATTGTAATCTGTATCAGTTCCAGTACAGATAGGAGTACTCAAGAATGATCAAAGTGTGACTTTTTTTTTCCCCTTATTTATTCTGTTTGCATACCTGTGTGTATTCCTCTGGGTTGTTTTTCTGTCTATTATATAAATATATGTAAATATATATATATGTAAACACTGGGAAAAAGGCATATTTAAAAGGATAATACTTTCAGAAGTTTTTCAAATATATACAAAACATAAGAAGGTAGATAGGATTGTTTTTCTTATTTTTTCTCCCTTATGGCATACCTTTTAACTGATTGATAAGATTTATTATTTCCTATAGAGACTTTGGATTACAGCTTCAAAGAGTGAATACAGAGTGCAAATTTTATTGAATATTCATTATTTGTTGCTGGTTTCATTTGATTTGGATTGAGTTGGGTTGTGGTTTTTGGTTTATTTGTTCTTGGAAACAAACTTTTATTTTCCCAGATGTCTGCATCATACATGAACTAATTAAGTCTGATATTTTACCTCACAGAGAGCACCACAAACTCTTAAGACATCTCCATCTGTAAAGAGGGTTAAGCAAAACAGCCTGGAACACCTTCACAGCAAAACATTCTTTTGCAATATTCTGAATATAAAGAAAGGCAATTCATCCATTCAGGCTTTTATCCTGTCTGCTGCATCATGAGGACCTGGTGTCTTCATCACTGTAGTAGATAATTATGAAATATTTTAAAAGAAAAGATAGAATTCATAGGCCTATGGAATCAAATGTATCTGACAGTTCATTTTGTGGTCCTATCTTGAATTTTTTGCTATCGTTCATTATTGTATTTTTAGGAAACCTATGGAAGTAAAACAACAACAACAAAAAATCATTAGGTCCTTGCCCCAAAGTCAAAGGTAACTGGAAGATTGAATTCAAGACAGAGAAGCTTCTCTCTTTGAGTTCATAGAAAAGAAATAACGTTGGTAAAATCTTTTTCAGCTTCCAGTTGTCTTTACATTAAATAAAAGTTTCAAAGACTATTGTTGCACAGCCTGTTTCATACATTAAATAATGTCCAACTCATCTTTTAAAGTTCTTTAACAATGTCTCAAAGAATTCTAAGTCTTTAGTTGGTTTTCCCCCCTCCCCAAATATTGTCCCTCTTGGGACTGATGAATAGCATGGATTTCTCTTGTTTTGGTTTTGTTTGTTTTGTTTTTTATCTTTTATATATATATATATATATATATTAATCTTTTTATAGCACTCTTTTACAGGATGGTAATGGAACTGAAGAAAAAAAAAAAAGCCTTTGAATAGACATAAAAATTCCTGACATAAAAATTCCTAACAACAGTTTTGTGGTGATGTAAAAAGCAATTTTGGCCCAGAAAAGACAAGATTATTCTGCAGTAAGGTTGAGCATTTTGTCCTTCTGTGTATGAACACATTATGCCTTTCTATGCTTTTATGCCATGTATGTATAAAAGTATCATTATATCCCCCTCAAATTGAAATACTGGAGGCTAAATATTTCTCTGTTCCAGACTGAAGCAGCTAAAAAAAATCTACCAGAACTGCTTCTGCTTCTATAAGATTCCCAGACAATTCCTTTTATTAGGAAATATGTATAGAGCTTTAAAGAGTTTAAAGAGTGTTTCAGCTAAATGGAATCACTGCAGTGTAAATTACGTGTAAAATGAAGAAATCCATACTCTTTCCAAAAGTTTCATTGAAAGAGTTTGAGCCATGTAGAAGAGATGACTGAATGAGCACCGTGGTAGTTTAAAATCATTCCTTTATGCATGGGGAATACTCAGCCTTGACAAATAGATGGGAAATTGAAAGAATGCAAACACACACCATTGAGACAAAGCTGTGGAAATGATTAGATTGTCAACTTACTAAACAAGCAAGAATTCACTTTAGACCTAAAAAATTACATTATTTACTCTTCTCAGACAAATTCAAATACTGAAATACATTAACCTTGAACATATTTTGTTAAAAAAATCCCTTCAGTTTCCAATTAATTTCTATATTGATACATCTTTCCAGAAATGGAAAAAAAAGATAATAAGTTATCTTTCCTCAGCTTAAGAGAGGATTTTCTTGTAGTCCCACATTTTCATGTTTTCATTTAACGTATGATAAAATTCTTTTATATGAAATAATTATTTATTAGTAACTGTAATGAAGAGTATTTAAAAAGTGTGGTGGCCAAAAAAAAAAAAAAACCAAACCAAAAAAACCCACCTGAACAGTAGGAGTTCAGTGGTTTGGAGAATATTAATAGATAGCAGGCTCAGATCTAGAGTTCTTTCTCCTGGCAGACACAAGGAAAGATCATGAAGACATTTTTGCCCACAGTTGTGTGCAGTACAGCATAACAATTAGATGACTCAGGGCTTAGCCTTTTTTCTTACAAAATAACTGCTCCCTTATAGCTGGACAGACATCAAAAACCTGTCCTGAAAACCCCTTTCCAGCATCCTCCTCTTCACAGTAAACCAGATTTCTTCATCTCTCTTCAATTTAGGAATTGCCTATCTCTGTTACTGCATCCCTTGGCATGCACTTTTCAATTAATACCTTTCCCAGATGTCATTTAAATGAAATACTATAATTTTTTTCTGATTTTCCAGGTAGATTGGCACACACACACACTCAAATTAAGAACCCATACTCTTTCACCCACTACTGCTAAAAAAAAATTATTCTTTTTTATGTTGTGCTCAGCGAGATTACTGGTTGAAAAACCTCATGGTGTCTTCTTCAAACCCTGGTTATTAAGGCCTTACAATTTAATTTTAATTGGTGCTTGTAAAAATTTAGAATGGAAAAAGTGTCCCTTAAAATGCCCTATCCTGTGTAAATTTAATGATGTTCATTAGCTCAGTTTAGTATGAAGTCTCCATATCTCTATCACCTTCCCTTTTTCAAGAATATGGATTGAATTATGATCATTATATTAATGATGCTTGACTAGTATTGAATTTTATTGACCCTATCTTCTTGTCCTCATGCACTCTGTGGCAGAATTCAAGGAGAATCACTTAGTCAAACTGCATGGGTTTTTTCCTTCAAGTGACTCAAGGCAAGAATATTAAAAACAATTAATTAGTGTTGCTCTTTTTATATTTTTTGATAATACCTTGAAATGAAATCTTTCTGTGAGATCTGCCAGTGAAATGTAAACCTGGCAACCTTTGGTTTCTTCAGCTTTGAATTTGGAAGTTGATCTCAGTCCTGCTGGACACAGTTTTCACCTCCCATTCTACTTTAATTTTCTGCAACAACCTGACTGGATTTGAAGAGGCTTCTGACAAAAATTTACAGAAATTCTATTCATTATGATACATTGTAAAGACTGAAATTTGAAATGCTGAATATTGACAGACAATATGCTTTCGGAGATTGATGACTACCAATATGTTTGTTTTTAAATTAAGCTTTCTTTTCTTGTTAACTTTAATTCCATTATTCAGATTGATACCTATAGAGACACACAGACCAAAAGAGTAAAAATGGAAATCATAAGCCAAAACTAAATAAGAAATAATAAAAATTCCATTTCTCTCTTTTTCTTTCTTTTTTAAACCTTCTATAAGAACAAGAAAACATTGGCAGAAGTATTTTGTTTAGATTATTTTATTAGTCAAATTACTTTTCCATTTGAATTTTGCTAAAATTCAGTTTTTCTCAGGGAACAGAAGTGATGTTTTATGTCACTGAGGTGGGAGGTGGTGTGACAAAAAAGTCAATATTCTGAGCAGTGGCACATGTTTCCTAGAGAGGTGTGGGTCCTTCCTTCATCCTTGGAGTCATCCCAAAAGCTCTTGGGATGTGATCCTGATCAGGACATGACCTGCTGTAGGTCTCCAGCAAGATGGTTGGACAAAATGTCTCCCAGAGGGATTTAAATTCCTAAATATTCTGTGATTTTTCATGTATTAGGGGCTAAAATGTAATGGTTCTCAAGTTCAGAGTGTTCTGGTTTTATGGCTCTTAGTTATTAGAACTGCTTTCCCTTGGTAATTCACCTAGGTGTGATTAATTTCAATAATTTCATTTTTCAAAACCTGAGCCGTTAAATCGGTTTATTTTCAAATTACTTTCCATCCTAACATCACCACAAACCCTCAGCAGCCGCAAAATGTGATTGATGAAGTCATACCCAGGCTGTTGTTTTGCTGCCTGATCACAACTCCTTTTTCACGGAATTATGATCTGAACGGGGTGTAACTGTAGATGACACAGTGTCAGAAGCAGGACACGGGATATTTTATCAAAATGTGGCTCAAAGCAGCCTTCTCTGAGAGAGTTTGTATGGAATAAAAATCAGTTTTGCAGATTCCAGCCTCCCTTCTGTTAATAAAGTATGCTGCCCAAATTTTGGATGGCAAAATTTTGGTGGTATGGGCCAGTGAGGGAGGTTCACACTTTACACACCTCCCCAGGGGAAGCATTCTCTGTCCAGGTGAAACCTGGCTGCTCACAGGTGGGAATTTCCAGCCCTTGAAGCCTAGCTCTCAGATTCTGCAATGTATAAAATAAAAATAATAGTTAATGTTGGAGTTTTGTACCACAGCACAGAATACAATAGATTTAGAATAGGAGGGATTAGGATTAGGATTAGAATTAGGATAGGTTTAGGAAGAAATTCTTCCCTGTGAAGGTGGTAAAGGACCTGGAATAGTTGAGTAGTCACATTATTTATATTTGAATTAAAAATTCAGAGAGTATTCTTTGAGAACTAACTATTTATAAATTAATTTAATTAGCAAAACAACAAAAAAGAATAGTACCTTCCTCAAAAAAATGTTTTTAAACCTAATTGCTAAGTGGCTGACCTTTTATTTTGTATGGCATTCTGTTTCAAGTCAATTAGTAATAATGGCCAATTGTACTTAAAGTGAGGAATATGACATTTAGTTTGAATGTGCGTTTTTAAGTGTTAATAATTGCAGGCAACACAATGCTTGAGAAAGTATCATTTTACTGCAGTGATAAAAAATATATGATTATGCTTTTCAAAAAGCAATGTTCCTGATTAGAGGGGAGAGTACAAGAGGACTTGAATTACAACTTATAAAGCTGCAGAACTCTTTTTAAGATATTGTTCTGAACTCTAGAGATGTATTGCTGCAGTGCAGACACACAAACCTTTGCTCTCATTGAACTCAGAGGTGTTAGATACTCCTTCATGAAATATAGAATTTCTTTACCATTTTCAGGGGTTTAAAAATTATTGTTATTTAGTTTTTTATTATTAATATTTTTTTCTGTTATTGCTAGCCAAAAAGGAACTTCTAAACTGCATTCAGCCTCATAATGTGCCATTGGAAAAGCAAATGGTTGTTTAGAATTTGGAAGCACAAGCTGATTAAAAAAAAATAAAAGAGTGATGGGAAAATGCAATTAAAGGCCCTCTGAGCATGATAGTTGATAATTACATGCACACTTTTCCCAAATTTATGTTTATTTTTATTTTACCTTAAAATAATAATTAAAAAAATTCTACCATTCACCCTGAAAAAAATAAATTGACCATGACAAGAATATTTCTAATCCAAATAACTGCATTGTGACTAAGCAGCAGGAATGCATCTGGATGTCACTGAACTTTTGGTGAGGAGCAGCTGTTTCTCTCCTTCTCCAAAACTGGTGTTCTAATAAAGCTAAAAAATGAAAAAAAAAAAAAAAGAAAGAGAGAGATAAAAAGCTATAAAAAGCTTTTTCCCCATGGAAACAAGATTTGAACTGTGTATTGTCTTATAATTTAAATTTACAGGATATTTGGAATTTTTCTTTTCCCTAGAGCTGGAGATAACCTGCTGGAATCTTCTTGCTCCTAATTAATAATGACAGTCATAATTTGTAATAACTTATAATGAGTAATCATTATTTGTCATTAGTTCTTTGTCATGGCTTGGTACTACTGATATTCACATAATTTCTTTTAGTTCAGTTTCCCTTGTTCATTTTGAGGTTGCTATTTTCCTTATTTCTCCCTCTTTCTCCCCAAAACTTCTTCAAGACATCAGCCATTGGGATTGAAAAAGAAATAACTAAGTAAACATTTTAATGACCACTACTGTGGCTTTATATTTTTAAATTTATATTTATATTTAATTTACATTTATATTTATATTTATATTTATATTTAATTTATATTTATATTTATATTTATATTTATATTTATATTTATATTTATATTTATATTTATTTATATATTTTTTATATTTATGTCTTACCACTGCTCCATTGCCATATGCAAATACAGAAAAATATACAAGCAAGAAACAGAAATGCACATTTATGGAGTTCTAGTGAACTTCAGGGTGTCTTTTTTATTAAATCATTTGCTTTCTCCAGCCAAAGAGGAAGAATATGAGCACAACAGTTGCAGTCTGTGAGGGAGTATCCAGAACAGCAGAAAAAAAGCTGCAATGGCTAAGATACTTCAATTTTCTCCAGGCTTATGACTAAACTACAGCAAAACACACATTGCCTGGATATGTCCCAGAGTTGGTGGCCAAGATAAATCCATTTAAACACACAGCTCAGAGTCTCTCAGCCAAACTGATGCTCTACATGCCCAGTAAAGGACTATTTTTTGGCTCTGCCATATGGGAGAATGCATTAAAGTCTGGTTCTTGAGAAATAACCGGCAATTTTAACTGTTTTATTCAAATATCTACCACTCATGATTTTTTTTTCCCAGAGTTGTTGTTTTAGGAAAGTTTTTTTATGTTTCTGTGACATTTCCAATGTAGAGCAGATGCAAAGTCTAGAGATGAAAAAGGGTACAAATTCCAAACCAAAAAAACCAAAAAAACCCAAAAAAAAACCAAAACCAAAAACCCAACCCTTGGATTGCAATGCTTTTGGAAAGTAAATCCATGTAAATAACAGATAAAAATGCATAAATAAAACTTAGCATCCATTTCAAGCAACTGCCATGCTCATTTTCTCCAAATTAGGAAGAACTAAACTTTACAGTAAAACTGTTTTTTAATTCCTAATCTGTGTCAGTTTAGATACCACAGTGGCTAGCCTGAACTAGTACGTGTGTGTTTGTTTTGAGCACTGAAGTACAAATAATAGTGAAGAGAGGAAAAAAAAGAAAAAGAAGAAGACATTTAGAAGATCCGAGAAAAAAAAAATAGGAAAAAAAAAAGGAAGACATTTAGAAAATCTCTATGATCACGGATATTTAATCTATTGTAAAAGCATTACTTAATTCCATTTGTAATAATATTATACCATATTGAATGTTTATTGTTATAAATGGGTCCTATAACTGAATTTCAAACAGCAGTGCTGGAGTTTGTCCCATTATAGGATTAAACCGACGTTATCAGTCAAATTAATAGAATTTGCATCAACAATTTTTTTTATTTTGCTGTTTAGATATAGCCAGTACATGAAAATGAAAAGGGGCTCAGCCAAATAATGATCTGTGCCCCTGAAGTGAAGGAATTAAAGTGAAGTGAAGGAAATTAAACTGAGTCATTGATGTTTGGGGTTTTTTGGTAGTTTTTCATAGAAGAGAGTTTCAGAGAACTCACCTAATGAGTCAGGGAGCTTATCCATATCTCAGATGCCAAACTTTCATCAGAAAAGAGGGATCTACCAGAAAGGTCACTGGCTAAATTGAGTCTTTGGGTTGTGGGCTGCTGCTCTTTGCAGCCTGAACTTTGTAAATCATGCCTTGAGCAGCGGTTTGCAATTCCTGTAAACCATTTATGAGCGTGTTTAAATGTCAGCCCTCCTGGGAAACTGCGTGGGCATGCTTGGGTGTGCGAGGGGAGGCATTGGAACAAAATCCCTGTGCCCACAAGAGGGGCTTTGGTCGACAGTTTTCATCGGATTTTGTGTTTTCAAGAAGTTATTTTTATGGAGAAGCAGTCTGCTTAACTTTCTCAGTGCCTCTAGGTGATCTTTCAAAGATGGACATCTCTGCACCCACTGGGCATTAAGGCAGAGAAATGAGCACTCAGGAAATGGGGGTGTGTTCTACGACAGTATCCTTCCAAATTGTGGCTGTGTGCTCCTGAGAAACTGCCATTCCTCTCACTTTTCACCCCTCAGAAATTTAATTTCTCAATTCTTTGAAACAACACTGCTGACAGAAGTAAAATGCTCCCAGATATTCATTTCTGACTCCCATAAAAATGCAAAGCTAGTAGCACAAAACGAGTCAAAAAAGCTTCATGGGTTTACCCAGAAAGGTTCTACTTCCCCTCCCTTCCAGAAAGGCAAAACAATCTGCACTTAACTCAGAACCAATTTTGACAGAGAAGCTGCCTTTGCACTCAGCTGATCCTGAAGAAATTGGGAGTTAACCAACTCTTTACAGGTCAAAGCCTGTGCTGATAGACTGTGCTCTGGGAATACAGCTCTGCCTGCTCTGCTGTGGTGCCTTGCTGCCACTTTGCTGTGTGAGGACACCACAATTCCAAAATATACCACGATTCCAGCCCCAGAGCACTCACCTGCAGCCTCCCAGGTCCCACAACAAATAGCAGAAGGGGAGCCCTCAAAAACAGATAGATAAAGGGACAAAAAATATCACATTTTCCTCTTCTTCCCTAGCACAGCACCTGAGGATCTGAAAGTCAGGCTCACACAAAACAACCCTGGAAAAGAATGGGAAATTGAAACATCATATCACAGATTAAATCACTGAATCCTAGAAATTATTTGAATACTTCATTCTCTGCAAGACTCTGTCCTTGATCCTTATCTCAACAACAGATGATGTTGAAAACTTATTTCTTCCGTACCAAAAGCAAGAGACTCCTGGACCTGTAACTACTTTTCTGCACATACTGGAGTATGATTAAATCTTTATGCTCTGCTAAACAGTGAACAAATCTCTTCATGTCTTTTAAAGGATCTCTGCAAAAGGAAAGGTATCAAAGAGATGGAGCTGAATGGTTGGGAAGTAACATAAAAAGATGAATATGCCTTTCTGGTGTATTAAAATCTTGGTATTTAAAGCATAAATTGCATTATATTATACAAACTATTAAACTGTATTTAATGTTTGAGAATGCTATTAAATTTGTACATAAATCCCTATTTTTTGTATATGATTTTACATACAAAAACAGTAGCTCATGCAAATAAGTAGTATTGTGATAATTCTGGTTGATAGCATAATTTCAGTTTCCCCTTATCTCAGTCAACCTTAGTTTGATATAAAAACTACTGAGAGACGAAATTGGTTATTATCAGTATGCTAAACTTCAAATTAAAAACACATCATGAAGAAGGGTTACTATCATCCTTTACCCAACAAATTTCATAATATAAATTTAATCCTTCCTGAAAACGGACAAAATGTGACATTAGCAATTTAGGATGGTGGATATTTATTTAAAATCTGTTGTCTATAATATTTGTTAAAGATTTTTAATGAATTTTCTCCAACATTAATGACAGAAAAATTAACTGTTCCTCCAGTCTAATCCTGCAGGATATCTGAAGAAATTTTCTTCAGCAAAATTCTTATGCTTTTAGCTAATAATCTTAAAAAGTACAAATGATGCACGTTTTTACTGACACTGCAAATCTGATCGTATTTCCAAGACCAAACCCTACACTCATACTGAATATACATGAACATCCCTGTGTAGAATACTTGTTTCCATTATTCCCCTTTTGGTTTTTGCCTTCAAAAACCACAAGCCTGTTAACAAGTCTGCCTTGCTCATGAGGCTGAGAAGTGAAAAGAGCAAGAAGTGGCTGTGACAGAAGTAATTAACCTGATGTCTGGAGATGATAGTCTCACACAAAGTGTTTGGACATATGCAAAGTGCCTGGATGTTTCACTCAATTTCTCCTGTGGCTGCTCTTGTGTTGATGCTGGAAACTCACACATTTGTTCTCTTTTCAAAAAAGTTTTCTCTGCAAAATCCAGCTGAATAAATTGGGGCAACTCGAAGATCATCTGAGATGTTGGGACTATTGCAGAACCACTTTTCCAAAACCAAATTGTGCTCAATCCCTACCTTGTCCCCAGCCCAGATCTCTGAGTGCCACCTCCAGGGATGGGCACTCCAACCCTCCCTGGGCATTTCCAATCCCTGAGCACCCTTTCCATGGGGAAATTCTTGCTGGTTTCCTCCTCAGCCTCCTTTTCTCCAGGTTGAGCCCCTTTCCAGCTCCCTCAGCCCCTCCTGGGGCTCTAAACCCTTCCCCAGCTGTGTTCCCATCTCCATTCTGCAACAATCAAATAAAACCCCTTTCCCTGAGTGAAAACTTTTCCCAATATGTTAGATTCAAAATTTATCTGAGGCTGAATTTCCTTCAGAATGGCAGAGTATATGGGGCTGCAAATTACTTATGTCAGGTAATTCGTAAGAAACCGAACAATGCAAAAGAATTCTTTTTTTATCATGAGTTGCACATGTAATCCAGCTAAGATAAATGATTGTGTTTAGCTCAATGGATTCCTTGGCTCTGGCTCACCAGCACTCCCAAGACTATTTATTGCAGCAGTTTAAAATATTATCCATTTTATAGTCTTCTAAATCATTTTCTTATCAGGAGATGGTCTCTGAATTGGAAAAAAATATTGCAGTGGTGTAGTTCATGAAAAAGTCATTAGAAAATGCAGAGGATAGTGAAACTAGGAGCAGGAATGCTACATAACAATCCTCAAACTAACAAGTTTATAGACCCTGTGTGACAGATATTTACTGATGATGAGAACTGACAGCTCCCCACAAATTCACAGGGGATCAAGGGTGATCAGCAGTGATTGAAATTAACTTGCTGATTATTTGAAACTGAAATTTTGCTGATCCTGAAGATCTTTGGATCCTTAAAAATAATAATAATAATTTTTTTTTTTAAAAACCCACCAAAAAACGTCATTTTCCTATTTTTCACTGAAGAAGAGTCCAAATAAACAGTTTTGCACAGCAAAAGATATTTACATAAGGAATAAATGGGATAGATGTTCTCACTGAACCCTTAATAAAGGCATAACATTCAGTAAGAAGAAAGCTGTGCATTTTATTTTAGTTTTAATAACCATTTAATATTTTGTAAAACAAAGGTAGGAAACAGCAGTGCTGCTGCAATTGCAAATATGCCGCAATTTTTAAAACTTTTACACCAAAAAAAACCAGCTTTTTAATCTTGCTAGCTTCCTACAATCTGCTGAAAGTTTTATCAAGCTCTAAACTTCTCTCCTGGACTCAAGGAAAAAAAACTCAGTTGTTTTGTCAGACAAAGCTAATCATATGTACTCACTGCTTGAACTGCTATTGTTTTGGAATTACACAGAGAAATTATAATTTTATACAGTCAATTTTCATTTCACATGAAAATAGTTGGGCTGAGAAGAAAAAACTCCACATTTAGGAGAAGAAAAACTCCACAAAAAAAAAATCAGGAGATATTTCTGCCTCTAATAATGAAATTTCATTTTAAAAGTGCATTTACTTTCAGAAGTAAATATAAATATGCTAATAATTTTTTAGTGCCATCTTCACAGAAGCTTTTACATTGTAAAATCAGTAAATATGTCAGATTCTAACATCTAACACTTAAAGTCTATTTCTTTTTAGTAGATATAGGATAGGAACCTGATTGATATCAAAATGAATATTAAAATAGGACAAAATACGTTTCTGTTGTTTTTCTGTTGTGTTGGTTTTTTTTTTTTTTGTGTGGGTTTTTTTTTTGGTTTTTTTTTTTTAGACTGCTGTACAGCTTTACTTTAAAAAATATTGAATCAGTAAACAGACACCTTGATAAAAAATTCAATTTTTCATAATTTGGAACTTCAGGCAGTAAAACAGACAAAGAACAGGCATGAAGAGATGAGTTCAAAGTAAATCCACAGCAATTTCAAATTTGAGACCTCCAAGTAGATCAAAATAGAATATTGAAACAAAAATCTTCCACAAAGCTGTTTATTTTCTCCAAGTACAGAATTTCTCTCATTTCTCCGGTACCTCACCCTTCCTCCTCTGCACACTAAAGTCAGAGATGCTGAAAAAACATAGAGAAACATATCTCTTTTTGAACTGGTTATAATATTGGCTAAATCCAGTTTTTCTGGAGTTGTTGCTTATCTGAAAGTACCTAATACATTTAATTTTTTTTTTGTAATGCTTTTCAAAACCAAATTTAGTTCTCTGCACAGTCATGAGACTTTTCAGCAGCAACTTTCCCATTCTTGTTTGAATTGCCTAAACTTTACATCTTGTTTTTACCTCTTAAAAGACCAACCACAGTGATAGGTGATCGTATATTTTCATGTGTTGGTTTTAGCTCATTTTTAATTTTTGATATTTAAAAATATATTACTCTTAATCCTAGAGTTTCTGGAGACAGTCTGAGAGAGAACCTAGTGAGTTACAGCAGAGGTCAATTAGCCTTTATTTACATTTGCTGAAACCATCAGCCTGCTAAATAATTTTCCAGTTTGCCCTAATGGGATTAGAATGAAAGATTTGTGTGGCAAGAGTGAAAAGTCTGGACTTACAAATGCATTTTGTCAGAAAAATAAATGGAAAAGGAGAAAGAAAAAAAAAAACCCAAACAACAACAACAACAACAACAAACAACAACAACAACAAAAAACCTTAAATACAAGAAAAAAAATTGTTTACATGACTTAGGATGCCTCTGTAGGTGTTGCAAGGACCTTGGAGCCTCTGCCAGGTGCCAGGATTGAGTCTTCTGGGATCTGGTAGCATAGGGATCTGAAAGCACAGAAAAGGAGCTGCGGCCCACAAAACATCACAGTGCTCCTAATCCTGAAGCAGAAAAACAGAGGTGTGATATGCCAACCCATTCTACCCTGCTAAAATGGAAGGAATTTTAGTAAATATCACCATATGATCATCCCTGAGAAGGGATGAGGTGAATGTCAGTGGTAGGTGCATGGGAGTGTGCTGACACATCCTGCTCTGAGTGCAATTTTAATCTTAAATTGTACTCACAGGATCATTGAGGTTGAAAAAGACCTTCAGGATCATCCAGTCCAACCTTTGAGTAAGAGTTTTTCCAGGTGTGAAGAATCAGGGTTCATCTGGAAGAAACTGGAAAGTTGTTGGAAAAACAGAGGAAACACCAATTTCCACCTTCCTCATCAGCTTTCCTTTTTTTCTCCTCAGTGCCTGACCATCAGTGTAATCCTAATATTTAAATCTCAGAATCCTAGAGGGGTCTTCCCCAGATTTCCAGCCCCTCTAGCCCAGCCTGGAGTGTTCCATGGGGTTGTTGTGCTCTCATCACTCTCCTTTTCGAAAATAAACCCTTTCCTCTGTTCATGGGGTGTTTGCTGCTTGTGCAACATGTCTCCAACCTCTTCAGCCTGCCATGGAACACAAGAAATGACAAGCAACAAAAAACATGGCCAAAATACGTCTTGAACCATTTGCATCTCATTCAACAGTCATGGTAGGGTTGTGTGATTTTGGATTTAGTTTTGTAATCTGGGTTGAATTTTTTGTTTGTTTGTTTGGGTTTGTAGAGTTTTGTTTTGTTTGTTTTGTTTTGTTTAGATTTTGTTGTTGAGGGTTTTGTTGAGATTTAATTTTTTTTTTACTAGAAATGTAATTTTGAAGTTAAATTCTCTTAGAAACCATGGCCATACCAGTAGAAAGGGCTAGGCAGGGAAAGGGTTTTTTTTTTGTTTTCTTATGTTCAAAATCACAGGTTATGCTGTTTCTCAAGCAGTTTCCACTCTCACACTTACTGCCCAGAAATTCTAAACTCATGACAAGCACTCGCATCAAAAAGACAGAAATCAGAACAGAAATCTTCTAGATAACCAGTTCCAAAGCTTTCACCTGAAAAAGGAGTCACCTATTATTGAAATAAATAAATAAAATCTGAGTTTAACTTTCAGATCCTCATGGTTGATACACAAAACAGAGAGCTGTGGGCAGACAGGAGGAGAAATCCTGTACAATGTGCAATTCTGACCTGCAAACATTTGGGGACAATAAATGTGGACACCTCCACTGCGATATTTTTTAGGGAGACGAATCTTTAGGATAGAAAAAAAAAAATATTTAAGAACCACCTTTGAGTGATATAACTAATCATGATGCCATGCTAGACTGAGCTGAGTGTAAGTGCTGTTCTGGCAGCACTCTGCATTGCCTCAGCTCTTACCTATCTAACAGATGTCATTTTATGTCAGCAGGAGACTTTTCCACATCCTCTGTTCTGTGTAAAGGTTCCAATTCACATGTTGCCACTGGGCAAGGCAATTCTCAAACATTTGGTGAGCTTTCATGGATGGGATGCTGAAGCTCAGTCACTAGAGCTTCATACTGGTTCAGCTGATCTGGTGGAATGGCTCTTAGATGTCAAAAAAAGTAATTTTCACAATAAAAGCATTAAAAATCAGACAGGAAAGGGGAAGTCTGAATGCCTCCAAGTCTTTTGCTTCCAATAACAAGTTATATCGCTCTGAATAGAAAATAATTATTGTTTTTGGTGTGTTCTGGGAATATGAATGTCAGCATACATTCAGAAGCCAATATGATTCATATTTCTTTTATCCTTACATGAAATATTGTTATCATTTCTCAGAAGCAAATGTATTTGATGTGTGACTCTTTTCTGGTGGGTTACTGACTCCAGCACTGCTTTGTGGAGATGTAAAACTTTTCTGTTCAGTTCATTGAATGCTCAGCTGCTCAGCTGTTGGCAAAAATTGAGCTAAATAGCCCCAAATGCTGTAATACCTCTTCCCTGACTGTCAGTTTATCACAGGATGGATTTTTCTGGCAGGCACCTCTCCTCAGTGGCATTCTGTTGAGCCGTGAGCATGAGGTTTGTGTTGGATTCTCTTCAGAGAGACCAGAAAATCTGAGGCTGCACTCTCACAGTGAGACACTTCAGCAGAAAATGGTTTATCCATTTCTGCCCTGATTTCATTTTGTATGCCATGTACCATGGATTAGACTTGCTTTAACTTTTTATTGTGGGTGGGGGACAGGTTTATGCTCACCCCGTGGCAATCTTTACCAAAGTCATTCCATGGACAAACCTTTAAGGCAGATAAATAAATAAATAATACCTTTTCCAATTCCTTCTCAGGGACATACCTTCTATTGACACTTTCTTGGTTTGTTTCACATGTTTCCTAAAATCTGGGTCTTCTCTGAACCTTGCGGGCTGCCAGGACATCTTTCTTTATTCCTTGACCCATATGCATCTCGTCTCTAAGGGCTGTATTCAACACTTCCTTTTCTTTTCCCCTCTCCTTTCTACAGAGTTTGTTCCCTTCTAATTTTTTGGGGGGATGTTTTTTGCATTGAATGCAACCATAAATTATTAATTAAACACTAATTACAAATCGTTAATTTTGTTTTTTT
>PYHW01009314.1:991831-1008141 GCA_013186435.1 Turdus rufiventris | reverse complement strand
ATGCAGCCACCATGGAATGGCACTGCTGCCAACACCCTGCCTGACGGGGTGTCAGGTTGTACTCTGACTGTGTCAGGGTTTGGAGTTTCTTCTTTGTAGTGCTGTATTTCTATTTGAATTTCCCTGTTAAAGAACTGTTATTCCTAATTCCCATCTCTTTGCCTGAAAGCCCCTTGATTTCAAAATTCTAATAATTTGGAGGGAGGGTGTTTCCATTCTCCATTTCAAAGAGAAGCTCCTGCCTTTCTCAGCAGACACCTGTCCTCTAAACTAAAACAGCAACTTTTCATTCTTTGTCCATATATAAGCTGCACCTGATTATAAGTTGCACTTGATTATAAGCCACACTTCCGAGTTCGAACCAAAATTTTAGTCCAAATGGTGTGGCTTATAATCGTGAAATTACTGTATTTTGTGTCTCTGATTTTGCAACGTGATCATCTGCAACTCATTACAACAGAAATGGATATGCTAAGACTGAAATATTCTGCAAAACAAGAGCCTTAGAAAATTGATCTTAAGGTAAGAAACTGTGTCTGTTTAAGAGACTAAAGGTACAAGAAACATAAATCAGTCCTATTATATGTTCAAAGTGTATTGGTTTTGTTTTCTCTTTTGAGATAATTTTAGTGTTGCTGAAATATATCCACTGGAAATAACTCTTTTCCCAAGACAATTAGCTTAGTTCCTCATGATGCATTTCTCAAAGTTTTCATTTAACTGAATAAAAATATGAAGAGTTGTTCATTAAATGGTTTAAGAATTGGTTTGGTAGTAACTGATGTTGCCAGGGGAGTGACAACAAATGTCTCTGAGCAAAGCCAGTTCTACACATTTCTACAGAAATGGGTTGATGGTCCAATACCAGTACAATCAAAATCAAACCAAACACAACAAACCAAAAAACACCCACAAGAAAACAACAACAAAAAACCCCCAAAACCCAAACCAATAAAACCCCAAACAAAACCAAACAAAAACCTTCAAAAATAACATCTCCCCCAAACCTCAAAAACTCACAAAGACAAAAACAAAACTAAAAACCAACCAACAAAAATCTACCCAACCAACCAACCAATAAACCAAAAGACCACCAAAACCTGCACAAACAACAAAAAAAAAAAAACAAACCCAAACTCAAATCAGCAGCTTCCAAAAAAGCAGACCAAAGCAAACCCGGAGGAAACCCCCCAAAACTCAAAAAAACCCAAACCAACAAACAACTTCAAAATAACCCCCCGCCAAACCCCCCAAAACCCAAAAAGACAGAAACAAAACAAAACAAAAAAACCCACCCAACAATCAAGCAAGCAAACAAGCAACAAAAAAACCCACTAAAAACTCCACAACCAAAAGACCTCAGACCCATGCCAACACACCTCCAAAAATTAAACTGAACAAAATCAAACCAAACAAAATCAAAACAAAGCAAAGCAAAGTAAACCAAACCAAACCAAACCAAACCCAACCCTCTTCAACCAATACTAATTCAAAAGAATAAGGTTTGCATGGCAAATTTAGTCAATCAGAATTTTTTTCCTGAAGTGTGACAGATCATTTAGAGGTTAATATTTCTGCTTCTTTTGGAAGGTGACCAGCTCTCACAGGATGGTGTTAGGGCATTGAAAGAGAGCAGAAAATTCAGGTTTATTCTTTCCAGAATGCTAGGTTATCACAAAAAATAACACAACAAAAGCAAATTGTATACTTACATTACATAAACAGATTGTTCATAACCCCTGAAAGTGTGGAAAGAGAATATTTTATAAATAAGTGCATAAAAAGAGAATATTTTATAATTACTGGGAAGTTGCACAATGCTGGAACTTATAATCTATTGCCCAAACACCTTATTTTGAATTTGTCTTCTGTAACAAAAAATATTATCATCTGCTTATAAAACACTGCACTTCAAGACTTTGTTATTCATTGCTATGTTGGTACCTCCTGCTTTCTGTCCCTGGAATATATTCATGTTTTTAAGACCATGTTCCTTGTTCTAAGGCAGATATTTTAGGCTCAACGAATGGAAATGAAATAGTGACCCATCACACAATGTAAGCTACACATTCTGGCCTCAGGTGCTATAAACTCTTAAATTTTCTAGGAGACTAAAGTAATTGCTAACAGCCATGACCTCCATCACTACAAAGTTCATAAAAACACTGAAATCCCACATGCAATTTTTTCTGACCGTGATTGGAGCCATCCAAACCACTCAAAGAAAACAAAAGAAAATATGATAGGATGAGAGTGTTTTGTGTAAAGCTCTTTTGCCTGGGGATGTTATTATTTTTTAAAGCTATTTCAAATGAAATATCACTGTTTGCAATGCCTAATTATTTATTAGGTAGTCTTGCAGAGGTACCTCTTCAAAAGGTTTCAGAATTAACCTCTCTGGTCGATTTATTCCCATCTGAGAGAGCACAGGAAGAAATACACAATCCAGTTTCCACTGGGAATAAAAATTCAACTAAACATATTTAACTATTTCATGTATTCAAATTTCTCTGATAATTTGCTCATGTTCCTCTAGATACCAGCTTGGGAGAAAACAAACTTTGGGGACTGGGTTTGAAGTTATTAATTATTCCCTTATTAAAGTGAAATTTAGTAAGACTTTTGGAATGGGACAGACAGGAAAGGAGTCATTCTTCTATGTCTTAATTTGAATTTGAAAGTACTTTGATCCATACCATTCTGAATTTCATTTTAATCAGCATTGTCTGTGACCAATAAAGACATTTATATTATGGAACTTAAAGTTTTTGATGATGATGATCATCATCATATCCAGAGGTTTTAATTCGAAATTCCCTTTCTCTGTTATTTTAAAGATGAAACTTACTCTGTGGAATGTAAACAGGAGTCATTTCATATGAATATCTTTTTCAGCAATTCTTAGACATTTACCTAAAAAGAGTCCAGGAATTTCTTTGAGAAGTTGGATTATTATTGAAGCTGTAAGATTGACCCACCATATAGGCAAGAAATAAAATTCAATCTGCATTGCCTCCCGTCCCCACAACAACAAGTCTTATAATTAAATTTAGTTTCTGCTTAGGTTGAATGTTATGCATTTTATTGAAGTAAAAATGAGAAAGCTAAAAATATTTAATATTAAAAAATGTGTAGCGCAAATTATAAATTAAATAATTTTTCTCTGTAATAGTAAAAATATCAATTGAAAATAAAAAAATACTTCCACTTAAAAGAGCATCTCTATCTCAGTTTCTTTAGCTTTTCCAAAAGTCTTTATTTTTCAACTAAAACATCAGTAAAACCTGAGTGGAATAACTTAAATTCACCAATCAAATATCTTCCTGATTTTTCCCTTTCATCCAACATGAACTCTACTGCCAAAGTTAACATCAAATGGTACTTCAAAGAGTTTTAAGAAAGTTATGCTCATCCATTCAGATATTCATAATTTCAATTTTCTTATTTGGGAAAAGTGCAAAAATACCTTTTATAAACAACAACAACAACAAAAACAAACAAACAAAAAACAACAAAAAAAAGCCCAAACAAAAAAAGAAGAATACTACACTGCAGACATTGGGGAGTAAAAAGAGAAAACAGAGAAATAATTTGAAAAAAGGAACTGACAACATATTTTATTTTCAAAACAAATAGAAACCACAGGCAGAAGGCTATATTTGATTAAATTTCTGTAGAGAACAAGACATTTTATTATGCTGTGCATTGTATGAGTCGTTTCAATAATAAAATGCAATTTAGTTTTACTACCAATGGCCTGTACAGTCTCCTAAGGAATGGACATGATGAAAATAATACATATTGTTTATCATTGGGAGTTTTCAAGCTGTGAGAGAAATTTCAAGCAGTGGTCATCATTGCTCGGCCACAAGAAAACAGAGTTGGAAATTAAAAGAGCCACGGTAAAGATGAGGAAAACAAAGAGTTTCTGGATTTCATTATTCATATTTAAGGAAAGTGCTGCAATATCTATTTGGAAATATAGTATATATCAAATATAGTATATATATAATATAGTATTTGGAAAATAGCTTATGTGAGAGTAAACCCTGTGGAGAACAGCTGAGGGAGCTGGGAAAGGGAGAAAAGGAGGCTCAGGGGGGACAGCAACAGGAATTTCCCCATGGAAAGGGTGCTCAGGGACTGGGAGTGCCTAGGGAAGTTTGGATCCCCATCCCTGGAGGTGCCCAAGGAATTCCTGGATTGGCACTCAGAGCTCTGGGTTGGGGACAAGGTGGGCACAGGTTGGTCTTGGGAGGTTTTTCCAACCTCAAGGATTCCCTGATTCTTTGATTCCAATGTTAGGAATACTCTGATGGTGATGGTCAGCCACTCTGAGAAAAGAAGGAAAAGTGGTGAGGAAGGTGT
Organism: Turdus rufiventris; assembly: GCA_013186435.1. NCBI lineage: Eukaryota > Metazoa > Chordata > Aves > Passeriformes > Turdidae > Turdus > Turdus rufiventris. The sequence goes on along the minus strand of PYHW01009314.1, from coordinate 1,003,773 downwards.
AAATTACATTTTCTGCCAGCTTTCCAATTTCTGCCAGGTGAACCTGGTCCTTTGCACCTGGGTTATTGTTACCCTGCTGTGGTAATATTTATTTTGGCTAATACTGGTCAAGAACATCATATTAAAAGAAATGTTGTCAGGTTTGGAGATCCTGCACAGGATAAATTACAGCAGATGTCCAGGATCCTCACACCCCTCACATCTGCTAACAGAGCAATTCTGCTCACAGATCCATTGCCTTTACCTGTGGCTGCTTTGTAAAACATTGTGGTAACTTCTTTGACAGTGACAGAAACCTGCTTTGCCTCCTCTGTGGACCCTGATCTGAAATGTCATTCTACATCCAAACAGTTAATTGAAAAGTATTTTCATTTTTCAGATGAAAAAGTGTTATACCAGCTCATGCACAACATGATTTAAAATAATTCAATTTTTATTTCATTCTTTAGTGCCTGCTGTAAGCAAGAATTTAATACACCCAGACACGAGAGATTTGTCTAAAATTTATTTTTTAAAAAATTCTTTCCTTTTTTTGTGTTTCTCTGTGTGTTTCTGTGTTGGAGTGGCAGAGGGAGTCAGAAAGATATACAGACTTTATTTTCTGATAACTCTCAGAAACTAAAAGGTCAGAATTTCCATCCACCTGGAATCTAAAAAGCAATATAATGTGCAGATAACTCTCTCTTAAAAGTAATACAATACAATTCAATATTGTTTTCATGTGTATCTCTTAATGTTACCTTACTTTTTGAACTCCTTTTCCTCTCACCACCACTGCATTCAATAATTTTAGCCCCACTATGTTCAATATCTTTGATTTGAACATGGTCTTGGATCAGGAAGGTAAACAGAACTTCTTATCTTCCTGTTTCACCATTTTCATCCCTTTTGTTTCCACTAAGTAAAGTTATTTCTGAGACATCAGACCTTAAGTTTGCCTAAAGAAAATTCCATGGAAAAAGAGAGGAAGATGAAACTTTTTACAACCTGAAGATGGCAAAGAGCACACAAGGCAAAAAAAAATCCCCCAAAACAGGAAGAAACTCAACCCAACCCAGTGCAAACAACTTAACCTCCCCCAAAACAGATAAAATTAAATTATTTCCATATAATAAGTGAAACAAATTCAATTAATACGTAAGCTCTATGGAAAATTTATAGTAATTATAGAAGAGTTCTATAGGGTTTCATCCAATTGAACTCTTTATCAGCAATACAAGAAGATGAAAGAGTGAGATAAGGCTCCAATTTCCCATGAAAGCTTTATCCAAAAAACTGAGGCACCACTATGGAAGCAGAAAATAAATACCAAGAAAAATTAGCATGCAAGTCTGCCTACATCTGTACAACTAAACTTCTTTGTGGAAAATTTAAATCAGATTTCGACAGGCAATCCGTGTTTATTTGTTAATAAACCCAGAATTATTCAGTAGGCAACACAGAAAATGAAAATGTGATGAACCAGAGAACAACCAGAGAACTCAACTTACAGGGGAAAAAGGAAAAAAAACCAAAAACAAACAATGAAAACCAAAACTAAAGTAAGCAAAACTGAGAAAAGAAGATTCAGAAATTAATACAGAAATAACAAATAGTAAGTATTTTTGGCGTTTACAGAAATTTGAGTGTCATTTACTCCAACAATCTCTTGTTTATTTGCAATCGTATAGGGAACACCTACACTACAAATTACTTGTGGTTGATTTTACTACATTAGGCAATCTATTCCACAACATTGGTTGCAGTGTGAGCATGTGGATGTTACTACAAGGTTGATCAGGTGCATTTTACCTCACAATTGTTCTAATACTGTTAAAAAAAAAATTCAATCGTGGAATATCCAGGGTTGGAAGGAGCTCACAAGGACCATGAGTCCAATTCCTGTCCCTGCACAGGACAAAACATAAAAAAAGACTAAATGTACCTCTCAGAAGTTACACTCCTCATCTGCATTTGTTTTAAATGCAAAAAAACATTATTATGAAAATTATTCTTTGCTGTCCTTTACTCGAATTTTGTCTGCTGGCCAGTATTGTGTATAAATATTTTTCATTATATAGATAATCTATATATTGTATGCATTCCATAATGTTTATAATTGGTTTTCTACTAAATTGCAGACCTGGCCATGAATTAAGCAGTAAGTAGTATAGAAAAAGTATTCTGCTTCCCAGCCTGGATTAAATGCCAGTTGCTTTGATCAAACATGTTAAAAAAAAAAAAATCTATTACTTCCTAATGAACATAATGTTCTACAATCAACTTGATTGGTATTATGCAGGGAATTACAATTTTATTCATTGTTGTTGGGAATGATATATTCCACTGCAGCATCAACCAGGCCACAGAGATAAGAGGCTTTAAGAGTTTAATTAGAAAGGTTTTTAGTCTTAAAGATATGCAAAGAAGATTAATACTAGTGGGCTTGAAAGCTACATGGGATCTCTGATGACAACTCCAGCTCTGAGGCAAATACTTGTTTTCTAATTAAAACCCACAGTACTAAAAATGCTTTGAAGAGATCTGTGCAGACATCCTTATTCTCCAGTTGCAGAGACAATCAAAATATTGACACTAATTTAGATTTCTGCTCCCAGAGGTGCTGGGGGTAACAACAAGGATTTGCAGCTTTTGCCTGTGGAAATTTCCCCCAGAGGAGCTGGAGGTGTCTGCCAGTCCCATCCATCACCATCATCCTTCCATGGTCATCACACACTCAAAGAAAAACACATGCATCAGATGGTTCTGATAAAAATTCCTGACAATTTTTGTGCCTTTTCCTCTGCTTGTGTTGGAGATGGCAAATTGAAATTATCACAGCCTATAATGGGAGCCACTGTGAAACTGGAGAAACGTGATGTTAGCGGTTAATGAAATAATTTTGCCACTTGTGAGCATTAAAAAATAAATGACACAAAGGTTTTTGTGAACTACAAAACAGGACAACAGGAATTATAGTTATATAAAAAATAATATATATATATATAAGTACTGAAGAGTGAATACAAGCTTTCTGAGACAGAACTAGTGAGATAAATCAGAGAAGTATAAGGGGTAGAGAATGACCGAGTCTAACACCTCTGAATTTTTTGTAACTGAGTTTTATATTTCTGCATGAGAGAACAGAGTGATACAGCTCTACATTCTAATTTTGGAGGCTTCTCATATGGAGAATGGTTGTGGCAGATACACCTTGTTTGCTTTAGACATTAAATAGAAACCTTTAACAGATGTCTCCCCTGGCACTGTGAGCACTGAAAGTGCTGGAATAACCTTGGCAGATAAACTGTCATAATTAGATGTCAAACAAGGAGTCCCATTTGAATAACAAAACTTATTTTATGCCGCTGAGTGCTCCAAATGTTGCACTGTGGTATGTGCAGGTTGTGCACCAGAAGTGTCTGCTCTGAAAGGAAACAGGATGATAAAATTTTTCATTGGGACAAAAATGCTGTTTTCCCTATGAAAACTGTTAAATTTGATTCTGGAAAGCTTTGGAAGAGGCAGCAGCTCACAAGGAACAGATTTTNTTTTTTTTTTTTTTTTTTTTTTTTACCTAGGGCAGCTGATATCAGTGTGGTTTTAAAAATAACACTCCCAAGTAAGACCTGTTTCTGTGGGGGAAAAAAAAAGCATCAAAACCAAAGAACTTAATCCTAGGCAAAGTCAGAAGAATTAAATTTTCTTCTAAAATCAGTGTGCCCATGACATTCATTCATGTGAAGGCTGATGTGTTTAAAGGCAGAGAATTCAGTTTAAAGGCAGAGGAGAAACCAGCATAACCCAACGAAATGACTTAAAAATGAGCTTAAAGTAGGAGCAAAGTAGGATGTGAGAAGGCTTTTAGCTAGAGCTGGTGCCACAGGGATGCCCACCCAAGGGATTACACTGAGTCCAAGTGGAAAAATAAACTGCGTAGCAGAAGTTGACCATTTATGCCTATTATCTCTGGTGAGAGAAGTAGATACATGCAAACATTCATCTTATTCTGCTGCCTTTTAATCCAAATTTCTGATTTCACCCTGCAGGGAAGGAGAAGCTTCACACAGCAAGGGCATGAGGCTTATTTAAGATCTGCCAAATAGGAATAGCATCTGTAGCAACATTTTCCCAGAGCACCAACTTAGCATCAAGTGGAGGAGAAATTTGAATTTTCACAAGACTGGAGTTGCGTCTTGCAATGGTTTCAGTGCAGGAGTGGCATCTTAGGGGAGCTGGAGCACAGGGCAGAGTTTGTAATTGATGTAATTGATGTAATTGATGCTGAACTCCTGCTAATCCTTCCCTTCCAACTGTGTGTCACTCCCTAAATCCCTTAAAAACCAGAGACACGTAATCATTCTTACTGGTTAAAGCCCTGGACTTTTGTCATAAATTAATAAATTTATGGAGGAGTTTCTTAGCAAATAAAATTCACTCTGTGGATATTGTGATGGGAAAGATGTAGTGAAAGTGGCCTCATTTTGAAGCCCAATTATATTTCATGTACAGTAATTGCACGACCATAAGGTGCACCGGACTATAAGGCGCACCCCACAAGAGTCACAACTTTGTAGCTCAGATAAGGTGCACCGGACTATAAGGCGCACTATTTTTTTGCAGTGAGGAGCCATGCGGCACGCAACAAAGTAGCGAATTACTGGCAGATTCTCAATTTGCAAAGTTTTTCGCTGCTTTTTCGCCACTTTTTTGCGGCGATTTTTCGACGCTTTTTGGCCACTTTTCGCGGCGATTTTTTGCCGTTTTTTGGCCGCTTTTTGCAGTGATTTTTCGACACTTTTTTTGTGGCGATTTTTTGCTGTTTTTCGGCCGCCTTTCATGGCGATTTTTCACCACTTTTTGGTTGCTTTTCGGCAGTGATTTTTTTGCCGCTTTTTTGTGGTGATTTTTCGCTGCTTTCTCGTGGTGTTTTTTTTGACGCTTTTTCGTGATCAGGGAGAAGTGATTTTTTGCGACTTTTTTGTGTGCCGTTTCCCGGTTTCCCCCGCCCGGCAGCTGCGGCTCCCGCAGTGCCCGACTTCCCCTGCACGGCCGCAGCTCCCGCGGGTCCTGGCTCAGTTTGCAGACCGCACTTCCGGGTTCGCAATTTTCCAGACTTTGTAGATCAGATAAAGCGCACCAGACTATAAGGTGCACTTCCGGGTTTGAGGAAAATTTTAGTCAAAAGGGTGCGCCTTGTAGTCGTGAAATTACTGTACTTGTAATTACATCAAGTATAAAACTGATTCCAAGTTTTTTCTTAACTAATAATGAACCTGGTGTTTTCATTTGCCTGGGACAAATTTTATGAAATCAGTTGTTCACAGCACTGCATTATCCATTAAAATGCTTAATACTTATCAATACTATATATCTGCATATTAGTATAACAAATATATCACCACGTATATAAATACATTAATATTTATATTACTATTTATTAAAAACTTAATGCTTATTAATTCCATACAAAGCTACTGGATTTGTAAGAAAACCACATTTTCTTTTACTGTAATGCCATCTCCATGCAGCAAACTGCATCGTTTTACTCTCTCTTGTGTGATAATAATTTTCTTAAGTCCAATCTGCTATGAAATGGAAGCTTCTGTATCTAAAAACCTGTCATGCACATAAAACTTGAGACCATACCCATCATTTCTTGGTTCTGTCCCTCTTTCCCATCTTTCATTACCATGTCCAGACGACTCTTGAATGTTTCCAGGGATCGGAAATTTACGGCTTTTCTCTTCTTGGTCACTGTCACAGTGCAAAATACTTTATTTAATTGTTTATTAGTTGAATTACTCTTTGGGTTTTAACATAACCATTTCCATTCCTGCATAAATTCATATTTTTCCACTGAACAGTGAATATTTGGTGTCCTTATTTCCATTCAGAAATAAGAAAAAAAAAATATAAGAGGAGGAAAAACAGAGGGAAAACAGAAGGAGAGAAAAGGAAGAGAAAAAGACTGCTGGAAGCATTCACTGAAGTTATTAAAGACCCAGAAGAAAAAGAAGATTTTCTACGAGCTGAGCTTGTTTCAAACACCTGAAAAGTGGGGAAGACCTTGAAAGGCAAGTCTGAGTAACTCTGAGCAAACATATCCCTGCAGATTTGTTCCTCTCTGTGACAACATGTAGCTGCAAAATATTTATTCCCAGTCTTTATTCCCCCAGGATTCTGGGCTCTGATCCTCCCTGCTTCCCCCTGATTTGCCAAACCTGCCACATTTGGCTGAATCCACAACATTTTACAATTTAACCCAGTGTCCTGAGGCAGCCCTGCACTGACAAAAGGGGAATTCTTGAGAGTGTTTCTGGTTTGTTTGGTACAGAAATAAAGGAAAAGTGGAAATGTGGCAGTGGAAAGAAGAAAGTTGGAGAAAAGTTAAAAAAAAAAAAAGAAAAAAAGAAAATTCAAGACAGTTTGCTTCAAGTGTGTGGCAAAGAAAGAAATCCATCACAGATTAAGTTGATCTCTGGAATTATTATTTCATGTAGAAGACAAACATTAATTACCAGTGCAATAAGCAATATCTAAGATTATAGAAAATTCATAAATTATGTTAAAAATCTGCATTAATGTATTTGAAATAAGGAGATTGAGTGAATTTCAGAAATTTTGTGTGTGTGGTACAATTCTGTACATTTCACATTATCTTCTTTTAAGATTAGTTTTTATCCTAAACCCACAAATTTTAGCGTCAACCTTAAAAGTTCTAACAAAGAAAATTAAAAACTTAAATTAGTAGAGCAACACTCAAAAAGTACTTAGGTCATATTAAGTTATAGTATGATTAAGTCAAATAATATTTTTTAAAATATAAATAAAATAAGTATTTTATTTTAATTTCTATACTATTTATATAGACCTTTGGTGACAGAAATGTTATAAATATTGTGTAAGAAACTTTTAACCTGACAAGATCTGTAGGCTAAATTTTAATTTTATCTTGGATGCTTTTGTGAAATTCTTAAAACTTTTCAAAGTGACACAAAAAGCTGATGTTCCAGTATACATAACAGAGGTGTATGTTATACTTAACCACTTTGTTTTTACAAATAGCCTGTTAGCTGAAGTGATTCAGAATCATTATTCGCATTTTAAATTTTGAAAATTTCAATTTCTACATGCTTGTTCTGGAATGCTGTGCCAGACATTGAAATGCCTCATATTTCCTTTTCCTTTTTTTTCTACAGAGGGTTTAAAAATATGGAAGATTAAAGCAAGAAAAAACCATGGCACCTAATTAATTTACAAGTTTTTATTAACTAGATGTTAAACTAGAATGTAGTTAGTTGTGGTTAAGGTCTAAGAGCAGTAGCTAATTCAAGAGTTAATTAATGAGAGTTAATATGGATCAAAATGAAAGAAGGCTATTTGACATTTTCATATGGTTTAAAAAAAAAAAATTACCTGGTCAAATTAATTTCTTGGATTGATGAAGGAAGATTTTTCTGAGGTTTTTTCTAAGCTCAGAGGAGAGGGCATTTTTGTTTAGGGGGATGGTGAAATTACTAAAATCACAAATTATTTCAACCTCGTTTGAAGGGACAGAGAGACATCCAGCAGGGACATGGCAAATGCAACTAAAAAATGAAAAATCACAAATTTCAATGAGGATATAAAAGGGTTCTTCCCTCTGATTCATTCAAAGTTCCACAAATTTCAGAAGAAAGAGGGAAAAAATGAAAAACCAAAAAAAGAGGAATCAAAGAGATTAGGAGGGATGGCGATCCCCTCCCTAAAACTGTTAGGGCTCTTGTACCAGAGATTCTCTTGATGTTAAAAAGATCATTTGTGTTATACACCCCATGCAACCAATGGAATTATAAGGGAATATAATGTAAAAAAATAAAAGAGGCTGCTAAATTAGCAATTTATCAAATTTAAGAGAGAAATTATTTTAGGAAAAGGAATCTAGAGTCCCAATACACAATTAGCATTAATTAAAACAGTGCAGTGCTTACATGGCTGATACAAGTTTATGAGACCGATCTAAATATTTCCATTGAACTGATTTCCAGGGACAATATATTCTTTAAATGTGATTTTTTTTTTTCAAATTTCTGTCACGCCTACAAGATCCCTGCAGTTGAAAATGATTATTCTCCAACAGAAATGGGTTTTACATGTCCTGCTTCAGAAAATATTGAACAATCCAGACATTTACCCTGTGATCTAATTATGAGGATATTCATTGAAGAATGACTATTTTTTCCCACCACTTTCTGATATTTTCACTTTAAAGGAAATTAGGTGCAAAATGAAAAATCTTTTATGGTAGACTCCCAATAAATACTCTTATTTTCTAGATTTTCCAGAGGGAGTAACTTTTTGTATAATCAGAAGGCTTTTTTGTCCACATCACAGGCAAATGAGTATTAATTAAAATGTTCGCATTTTCTTGGAATACCCAATTAAAAACCCAAAACCAAATAAATAAATCATATGTAAAACATTGTCCACATTGCAAAAGATAAACTAATGCAGTGTGTCATAATGCCACAAAAATTTTGGGAAAGTTCTAGATTTTAGGAGGAATGTTGCTGATGAAACCTGACTGCTACAGTAAAATTTAAGTTCAAAAACCATCCTGTGTATACAGTAGATATTCACAAGCATAAATTATGCATTTGTTTTATATATAATTCAAATTTCAGTTAGGCTGTATAAAACATCTCTGTAAATTATATCTATATTTCATATAGCACAGCACCAGAGTGTTATCTTCCAGAAATAAAGTCACAAACAGCAGCAAGTGCACAGTCAAAACACCAAGAAAAATCTATTACTATTAGATTTAGTGTAATTAAGCTTCACACAGCTGCTTAACAATATGCATGCCATAAAATAAAGGAGTGGGGAAAGCTGCAGTGTGATCCTTCCGTGCAAAATCACCAAGCATGCTGTAAAAGCACATTTTTAGAAGCACTTTGGTGGTATTTTCAACTCTTCAGGCTCCACTGTAAAATGTTTTGGGCTCCCAGTGTAAGAAAGATGTAGATAAATTGGTGTGCATTCAGCAAAATGTTTGGGAAATTGAGCACTTGTCATGAGGAGAGGCTGAAGAAAGTAGATTTTGTTTTAAAATGGATGGGAGAAAAAAATGTGAGGGCATTTAGCATCATCTTCCTAATGCCTTTCAGGAAAAAAGAGGTTTTTTACAGACATGATTTCTGATTGGAAGTACAGAAAGAACAATATGAGGACAATCAGCGTGCTGGGAAAGGTTGTTCCAAGACTGTGAGTCAAAGCCCCAGGGAAATTGGGGTGAAATTTTGTGCTGACCCTGCTTTGATGGGGTTTTGGGCTAAAAAACCTCCTGAGGTCCATTCCATCCATGATCCATAATAGAAAAGTGGAGAGGAAGATGAGGATTTCAAGCTGTTAAGAACTCCATCAGTGCCAGAGTTTAGGCACTGGCATGGCTTTGTAAAAAATCCTGAGTATGAAAGAAGTGTGTGAGGTTGAGTTTTGTAAGGAAAGACACTCTATTTTTACCTGGTGATAATAGTTAGAGCTCATTTTGCAGCCTTTAAAGCCATGGTCACAAATTAAAAGTTCAGATAAAGACCAACAGGGCTTTAAAGAAATATCAAGAAAAGTCAATGCTGGTTCTAAATGGTTGGAATAAAAACAGTTTATGTGGGAAGAACTGAATTTAACTGATATCCTCCCTACAAATAAGGCTTGAAATCCATTAAAATTTAACTTTTTAGATAAATTAACTGGATTGAGAATGGTTCTTTGTTCAGTGGGAATGCAAAATCGAATAATGATTTAATTTTTTTTTTTCACTAGATCTAAGCCAACTCTCATTTCAGACCCCAAAATTCTATTTCCTTGGAGACATAAATCTTAGAAGCGCTGTATTATCTAAAGGAGCAAGTGTTTTTGTTTTGCAATACAAGTATGACTCTAAGTTAAATCTCAGTTCATTTGATGAACCAGGCTGTAAACACCAATAATTTTTTTTTTTTTTTTTTTTTTTGAGGCATGGATGGACTGGATTAATTCAGACTACATTTGTAATGCTGAGTTCCTCCTTCACTCATTAGAAAACCCTAAATAAATTACTTTTTCTCTTAATTAAGTGGTTAAACATCTGTGTAGGTGAACTCTAGTGCAGTTATCTCAAAATGAGATCCTGCACTCCCCGTGTTGCACATTTTAGTTTTTTTCCTGGTAGCTTTGACTCCTGCTTTACAAACCCAAGATCCTTGTGCTCAGCATTGTATAAAGTGTGCTCTGCAATTGGGCACCATATGGCATCAAAGAAAAATTATATATTCTCCTTCGACTAACAGCAAGTGAAAAAAAACCAATAAAATTAAAGAACAAACTGGTAGAGCATTGTTGTTTTCTATCATTTTAAGAATTTAGAGAAAATGACAAAGAAATATCAATAAACCCAGGGTACTGTAACATCTTGTCACTTCCAAATTTGAGACTGTTTATTTTCTGCCTAGAACTGATTGTTTCAATTAAGCAGTGTTCCCATTCTTGCATAATTATCTCCATATAAGTTGTCATTTTACTTTCAAACAGCAGACTGGAGACTACTTAGCTCCTAACTAGAAAGAACAGTTGTGTTTTTAAGTAAACAGAGATATTGAGGACAGAAAACATTTTTATGCTGCCTGCCAAAAACATTACAAATGTACTGGGATTTTTAACAGCCATTCTATTGCAATCACTGATTAAGTGTGCTATCAAATATCACAGACTTACATATTTTAGGCAAATTCTGAGGATTTCTGTTGCTGACAACTGTAAAGGAGATAAATGAATAAAGATTATACATTGTAATTACACCATTTCACTGTGTTAATGACATACTAAAGGACTCACTCGCATTTTCTGAATATATAATCCCCACTAAAACTAAATTAACTGCTCTTAAACTGGTCTTCACAGATATTTAGAATTTATATGTCAATCAGTGAAAAGAGCACACTCTTTTTCTCTGTATCAGAAACCACAGGCCACACAAGATGCTTTCTACATAATTATTTTCATTTCTCTAGTGCCATATGGCCAAGGACTCCACAAAGTTATTTTGAAAACTACTATCCTCTCCCTGAGGATGGAAAAGAAATCCCAATGGGGTGAATCACAAAATCAGAAATAAATAATGTACATTTCGTGCTCAGTGCTTCCAGTGGGGGGACAAATTCAAACACACCTCCAAAAAAAAGGCAAAACTCTTAGTTTAAGCAGAGAAAATGTCAATATTGTACCCAAATATTGAAACACATATCACAGCTTTCCAGAACCTACAAGATTTTGATTTGGGTTGGGCTTCATAAGCATTTATTCTTCCAGGGTGAGGGCACCAGGGCAACACATCTGTCTTGACATTACTTTATTAGTCTCAAAATAAAACCAACAAGAAATTCCTAATTTTGCCATGGAAGTATGACTCACTCTATTTAAGATCACATGTTATCTTGCTAAATAGCCAAATTTTAAAAGGAGAGTGGGTAAAGCAGAGAACCAAGTGAAATGTGACTCATCTGCCACCGTTATGAGGAATAATCACGGGTTTATTTTAACAACATACACAAGTTGTTAAAAAGCATTTAACACCTATGTGAGTGGTTTGAGACATAACAAGAAAATAAAACAGCCACCTAAAACGATAAAAAAATTGCATTATAATAAAATTATAACACAACACTCTTTTCAGCTGTTTGGAAATGCCTTGCTAAGTCTATCTGGCCTCAACATGTTCAGGTCTGCAAAAGGAAGCAGGTATCACCAGCTGATAAATAAGGGGATGTACAGTATTTTCATGATTGCAAGCCACACCTGATTATAAGCCACACATTACAATACAGAGTATGATAAAAGGTATCTATTCTATCAACATCTGTTGAGGGTGGGGGCAGTGATCCTGATCTCCGTGGGAGATATTCTGCTAATGGGCCATCCATTGAAACCAGCTGGGGCAGTGT
>PYHW01009314.1:881728-894665 GCA_013186435.1 Turdus rufiventris | reverse complement strand
GTCCTGTAGAAGGTGCAGTTTTCTCTCCAGAGGTCCAGTGGTGATGTGGAGAAATCCGGTTTCCCTCTGGAGTCCAGAGAAAGGGGCTCCCTCTGTGTCCCAAAACCTCTGTTTTCATTTTGGTAAGAAATGTTGGGCTCTTCCCCCTGGCTGAAGCAACTTCTAATGGGATGCAGTAATTTTATCAGTCCCACAGTGGGACTTAATGGGCCATTAGCAGAAAATGACGTGCTGGAGGAAGGCTGCTGTTGTGAAAAGATAAAGAACAATGGCCCATCAGCAAAATATCTCCTGCAGAGATAAGGATCACTGCCCCCACCCTCAATAGATGGTGATAGAACAGATACCTTTTATCACACCCTGTATTGTAAGGTGTGGCTTATGTTCAGGTGCGGCTTATATATGGACAAAAGAACAAAAGTTGCTGACACCCGGGAGTGCGGCTTATACTCAGTGCGGCTTATAATCGTGAAATTACTGTATTTGCATATCTGCAATCTGATATTAATGCAAATTTTGAAAAATATTTTTGGTTGATTGGTTGGGTTTTTTTTAGCTGGTTGCATGCTTGCTGTCTTCAAAAAAATACTATAATAACAATTTTTTATCATTTTATCTCCTTCTCATTAGCAAACCTCAACATGCACAGGTCAGAAGGTTGTTTCCAGAAAGCTGCTGGTGGTCGTGAGCAAGTGATGTCATCAGAAGAAAATATTTCTGAGAAGAAGATTCTCTAGAAGTAAAAAAGACTTGACTAGATTTTCCCTAAGCTAAGCTAAGAAAGCCTTATTCTAAGGACAGTTTTAGAGGGGAAAAAAAATTAACCTTCTCAAGAAAATAAATATTTATGCCTAAACTCGTATTAAATGAAAAGCAACCATGCTTCTAAACACACTGAGGGTTTTAATTTAAAGACTGGGTGATCTCCCAAGTGATTTTGAAGATCATGAATCATTCAAAGGTCATGAAAATGCACCTGGCCCCAACCTCCTGAGCACATATATTTGACATTTATTCCAAAGCCAGCACCTTTATTTATGCTAGCCTTTTCTTTTAATGCTGGGGCAGAGCTTTGCAGATGTTTATCTGAGGCTGGTGGGGAGAGGAAATGCTCAGAGAAGATTTCAGTGTTCTTTCAGTGCCCCCAACATGCACTGCTGAACTTTCCATGAGAGTTCAGCCCCTGATGCAGCACACAAAATGGAAATTTCTCCTTCCTGGAGCTGCTGTTGGCTGCCTGGCTGGAAGGAGAGGAGGGGTGCTTTGTCACAGAGGCTTTCTGAGCAGCTCTTTGTTAGATAAATAAAATAAGTCCTTTAAACCTCCCCTGGCACCATGTGGCAGAAGTGAAACACGAGAATAAATCCTCACACAATATGTCAGCAGAACTGCCAAGTCATGCCAGGAAATATTCACTTTTGGTTTAAAATCCATCCCTTAAAGATGGTGTAACTCAAAGGGAAATTGGAGCAACTTCATTAACTGGTGCAGATCTCCTAAGAGTTTCCCACAGAAAGTACTTGACAAGGGTTTTTTGGGTTTTTTTCATGAAATTAAAATCAATAATTTCTATATGATAAAGAAAATGCTTTTAATATCTGAGAGGTCTTTCAAAAATATTAAATCTTACAAGAAATAAGGTTTGACCTACATTATTAAGAGCATTTCCTCCTAACCACAGGTTGATAGAAGTTAATACACACATTTAAAAATGTACACACATTTAAATACACACATTTAAAATGTAAACCCCATCTGTAGCAATTCAGAAGATACACACAACAAGTTTAGAAAGAAAGGAAAAATAACTGTAGGCAAAACCCTCCCATTTAAGTTGAGAGAGACCAAGGTTTTGTTGAGTTATTATTTTCCCCAGATGGTCAAATGTTCCATGCTTTCAGCTGAAGCCTGAGACCCAGGTACATATTTTCATTCACCACCCTTCTTCATCACTTTATTGAGTGCTAATAAACTGAAATAGAAATTATTAAAGTTGCAATTATTTAGGAAACCAACAAAGCTAGGAAAGCTTTACAGGCTTGCAATCATAAAAATGAATGTGTTCGTTTGGGAAGGATCCTCTTAGGGCTGTTTGCTTCCTACATGTGCTTCTTAACATTACAGATTTAATAATAGCCTAAAGATATCACAGTTATTATCATGAAAGTATTTAAGGATGGTTATAAGATGATAATTTTCCTAATTATTCTGATACCAATTTTCCCTTTAAATTCACCTTCAAGCAAAAACATGACTTGCCTACTGTTTCAAATATAAAATATAATTTTCTTAGGCTGGTAAAAATGAAAAGGTTAATCCAGGTTCAAAGTGATGTCTTCATTCTTTTCCTGGAAATGTGGTACTAACCTGTTCCTTCCATTTCAGCAAACTATAATAGTCATTCCTTTTCAGTTAGAAGAGTCTTGGATACCTCCTCATGTATCCCTCTCATTCACCAGGATCTCCCAGTGATTTTGTTAACAGACAATTCAGATTGCAGACACGATTTAGACCCTGAACTTGCAGGCAGGACTCATAAAATAAATTAATTTATCATTCACAGCAGCAGCAGCAGTGTTCTACCACACTATCATAGGTCTTAAAGAAATTTCCAGTACTTAAGAGAAAAAGGAATATTATAGAATATGAACAAAAAATGGCTACTCTATTTTATTATTCTGCTAGATGTTAGTGTATTTTCAGCACAAAAATGCACATGAATCAAAATTAATGCAATGTCAGCACAAGTAATTAGTGAATTCTCTGTCTTTCTGCTCAAAAGGTTCCATATAATTTTTTTTAATTGACACAGCATTACATTACTGATTCATTGCATTTTATTAACTCAACTGATCCACATGAATTTCGGTGCAGGGATGGCCTTTAACACAGTTTGTACTTTTTTATGCATTCATTTGAATGATGAATTCTGCTCCTATCCATGCCCCTGGCCTGGCGCGAGGATGGGGTTGTGTCCTGGTTTGGAGGACAGGTGTCTGCTGAGAGAGGCAGGAGCCTCTCTTTGAAATGGAGAATGTAAACCCCCTCCCTCCAAATTGCTATAATTTTAAAATTAAAGGGCTCTCAGGCAAAGATATGGGAATTAGGAATAACAGTTCTTTAGTAGGGAAATTAAATAGAAATACAGAATTACAAAGAAACAAACCCCAAACCCTGACACAGTCAGAATCCAAGCTGACACCCATCAGGCAGGCAGGGTGTTGGCAGCAGTCCCATTCCATGGTGGCTGCATCCTCCTGCAGTGACAGATGTGGCTCAGTTGGAGCAGTGCTCCTGGACAAGGTGCAGTTTCCTCCCAAGCTCCAGTGATGATGTGGAAGGGTCTGGTTTTCCTCTGGGATCCAGTGGAAAAGGCTGCTCTGATGTTCCAAATCTCAGATTTTTTCAGGGTAGGAAATGCTTGGCTCCTCCCCTGGGTGGAGCATCTGCCATGGGATGATGGAATTTTATCATGCCCTGGGACTGAATGGCCATGAACAGGAGAGATCTTCTGGAGGGAGGATGGGCTGTGGAAACATAAAGAACACTGCCCCAGGTGGTTTAACAGCTGTGCCATTGACAGGAGATATCCCACAGAGATCAGGATCACTGCCCCAGCTGGTTTAACTGATGGTGACAGGATACAAATTTTTGGTCACATATTTTATTGCAATCTAAGAGAGGTTGTTCCATCACACTCTCATGGCCAGTGTAAGACTGAAGGGGGACTTCATGGGTGTGTTTAACATCCTCTCAAGGGTGCTGGAAATTTCCCAGGCTTCCCAGGGAATGGGGACGTCCTCAAGGCTGCCAGAACTCCATGAGCATGCAGAAAATTTTTCCAAGAATGCCCAGGGTGGGATTGCTGGGGTTTCTGTGCAGGGACAAAGTTTGGACTTGATCAACCTTGTGGGTCCCTTCCAGCTCAGCATATTTTATGATTCCATGAAAAAAAAAAAAATTCTTTCACATACACCTTTGTAACACAAAACTCTCTCCAAACCTGTGCAGTCTTAGCAGAGTTGAACAGCTTTCTCTACGTTTTTCTAAGCAGAAATATTGATTTAATCTGCTGTCTACAGCCACCATGTATATTTTTTTGTATAGGAAAGCATCCTTCTTCTAACATCATCTGGTTTATTTTTTTTTTAACTACCCCCACAATATTGAATACATTAATTAATTAATTTTTAATAATTCATTTAAATTGCTTTGTCTTTGTCACATTTGCTGGTTGGACATGGAATAATATGTCTTAAAATGTCTATAGAGTACTTAAAAAGCCATTCATGTCTCACATTAAAGGAATCCTGAACCCTCAGTCCTTCTGGTCTGAATTATTCTACGGTTTACACAAAACTAATTTATAGAAACAGATAAAAATAACCACATTTGCATACAACTCTAACACATTTGAATTTTCTTTTAAATTATGAACCTGCTTTGTAAAATTTCACAAAAATGGGCTCTCTTCCATGCAACACTTAGTGTAATGAGTGTGCCAACATTTAAATTACATAGCCACAGACAGAAAAGACTACTTTTTTTATAAGTGAAAAAGTAGTGCAATTTTAGTTATTAAAAAAAAAAAAAAAAGAAACAACAACAACAACAAAAGAAAAAACAACAAAAAAGAGCAGAACTAATACTTTGTGAAGCTAGTGATTTGCAACACTGCTGGAAGTATGTTTACATGTTCCAGCACTCTGTGCCCCATGTAGAGATCATTTTACCCAGAACTATCCTCTATGGTTATGTGTAGTTTGGTGTTCTTTCCTAAAAACTTTTATCCAGTTTCCCCTTCACAACACTTTTGCTGAAGGAGGATTGTACAAGCGTTGGCAAAAAAAAGAAAAGGAGAGAAAAAAAAAGAAGGGTTGCCAATGAAGCTTAAAAAATAATTATTAGGTTGGTGACCATTAATATTTCTGGACAGTTCCAATTGACACCATGCTCTGCTGCAGCAGAATGTTCTGCTGGTGGAGGATCAGCCCCCATAACAGAGGTTGACATTGAATTAAAATCCCGACTCTTTTTAATTAAACTGTTGTGAAGGTGGATCCCTCCTCTTACTTCAGGGTTAAATAGAGGTATGTAATTGTACTGCTTCATAGACCTAACATCAGGATAAACCTAAATGGTTTTAAAGACATTCTGCAGCAGTGTCGAACTATTTTATGTGGAATGTACTATATTTCCCTCTAATTAGTGGTATAGATAGTAATAGCTAAAGTAATTAATGTGATTTATTGAAACCTAGTCACAGACCTCTGGCAGAATTCTGCAGATAAATTTGAAATTAGTTTAATATCACAGTCACCTGATTAAATTTAACTCTCTCCCATGCCTTGATTTCCTATTTTCCACCTGTAAATTGTTGAGAATATTGTTTCATTGGGTCACAGTGTTGGGATTTCAGTTACAGGGGAAGTTTGTGTGATCAGCAGCAATTTAAGCTTTCAGCATTGTAATTTTAGAAGAACATTTGAAGTAACTCTGCCTCAATTTCATAACATGAGAATTTGCCTTTAATTCTTTTACAAAGCCGAAGAGCAAACACAGGGAGACAATGGGAGGTGTCTCTTTAGCAGCTTTATTAAATCTGTATATTTAAATATATGTATACCATAGCAGTGCCCAGACTAAATTCACTTTGTGGCAAACCCGAGAAATATTTAATATTTCTCCATTCAGCCTCCATGCTTCCTTAAAATGCACAGAGGACCAAAAAAAACTGTTTAAGTGACACCAGAAGACCACAGATCTGTCACCTGCTGCTGGTGGCCATAACCACACAGCCATATTTCTTCTCCAACTTTTTTTTTTGTAATAAATTTCTCTAAATGGAGACAAAGAGTAGCTGCTGATTTATCTCCTTCCCCCCCTTTCATGTTGGGAGGGATGGAGATTTAACAGAGAAGTCTCACAGATAAGTATGTATAACAGAAAAATTTATGAACATAAAATTTGAAAAAAAAATAATAACAGCAAGTTTTATTTTTAAAAAATATTGTTAAGCCACTCTTACTAAGTAACTGCAAGGAAAAGAGCAAGTGAATTAGAAAATATTTTCACAACTCCATGTAAAAGATAAATTTAGTTCAGACAAATAATATTTTTACCAAGCAAAACGATATTCAGAAGCAAACAAGAAAGTAATGTTATAAGTAAAAAAATAAAAAAAAACCTTAAAATTTTCCATTGCCCGAAAACTAAAAAATAACTTCTAGCTTCAACTGTAACATACTAACTTTTTGTGATTAAAACATAGCAACATAAATATACCAACACTAGTAGTTATGATCAGCTATTTTCCCTGATGCTGGCAGAGTGTTTGATTTTTTAATCAGTACCACATCTGGCTGTGAATGCACCCCTGAGCAGCAGAACTGCAAAGTAATTTTTAAAAGATCTTTAAAGTGTTTTTTTTAACTGATACTCACTCAGCTGAGCCCAGAAAACGTTGTTTGCTGCCAAAAAACATCTTTTAGCAACAGCTCCCAGCAGTAAAGCCCCCCAAAAAGCACACATCCCCTTCCCATCCTTGTTTTAGAAGTTATGATGATTGCACAGCCTTAAATCAGAGGACTCAAAATTTTTAAGCAATTTCTGATTTGGTGGGTTTCTACTGCAGAGTGCTCAAGAGATCTTCATGATGAGCAAAGTGAGATTTTTGGAGTTTTCAATAATGTAACCAACTTTTCCTTTTGGTGTTTCAATTTTCTGTCAACAGCCACAATTTTTTCAGCTTTTAAGTGAATCCCACAATACAAACATCTTTTGAAGATGTTCTATTAAACTGTCAAATTAAATTTTTTTATAATTTGAGTTTTTCCAGATGTAGAGAAATATGAGTTATTTTCCAGTACAGAAAAAATTATAAATCCTCCTAACCAAGGATTATGTACCTCTAATTGACATTAAATAATGTGATTGCTTTTATTTCTAATTAAAAATTCTGTGAGCAGTGATTTTTATTTTTTGTAATTTCTCCTTTGAATATATTTTTTTTTAGGAAAACATCATATTTAAACTAAATTTCACTGAAAATTTATAAAGCAAAGGAAAACAAAGAATATTTACCATTTTTGAAATATCACCAAAAGGCCACTAAGCCATTCAGGTTAAAAAAGCTCAGGATCACCACCATCTTTATATCAGTAATAAATGGATTTTCTCATTCCTGAAACTTGTTCAGACTGTGCTCGCTGAAGTACTATGCATCCCCAATTTCTGAAATATTTTAAAGAATTTACAGTGGATTCACTTTATATGACAGGAAAAGAGTTTAAAAAATTAAAATAAAGATCAGAAATAGTATCAGATTAGAGATTAGAAAAATATTTTAATTTGTATTAATGCCTCTGTACCTGTTCAGCCACTGGAATTTTCATATGCAACAAGCAGAATAAGGTAACTGTTCACAGTTGGTGTCTAAAGAGCTCCAAATCAGAAATGCTACACAACAACTTTAGAATTTTTGTCTTTTTAAACTCTGAAAAGGGAGAATGCTAAGGGCATGGGGAGAAGAAGAGAACTCCACTAATCTCAAAATGAAGAATAAATTTTAAGATGTTCCCATCTGTGCAGTCTCCAGGAGAATTCTTGTCCTATTTGAATGTACCTAAACCTGAGCATACTGGTAGATTACATTGGAAACTATTTGAGTATACAGTAATTTCACGACCATAAGGCACACCGGACTATAAGGCGCACTATTGTTTTGCAGCGCTGAGCCGCGCGGCATGCAACAAAGTAGCGAATTACTGGCAGGTACTCTATTTGCAACATTTTTCGCGGCACTTTTTCGCCGCTTTTCCGCGGTACTTTCTCACCGCTTCTCAGCGCTTTCCCGTGGTGCTTCTTGGCGCTTCCCCACAGCTGCGCAGCTTCCCTCCGCTTCTTCCTGCCCGGCAGCCGTGCCAGTTCCCAGTTTCCCCCGCCTGGCGGCCGCGGCTCCCACGGTTCCCAACTTCCCCCACATGGCCGCAGCTCCCCCGGGCTTAGTTTGCAGAGCGCACTTCCGGGTTCGCAATTTTCCGAACTTTGTAGATCAGATAAGGCGCACTGGACTATAAGGCGCACTTCCGGGTTTGAAGGAAAATTTTAGTCAAAAGGGTGCGCCTTATAGTTGTGAAATTACTGTACTTAGATATTTTCTGCAGGTTTGGGCACACCAAGAGCTTTAAGTCTTTTAAAGACTTGTTGTGCAAATTGTTGTTGCCACTTCACCCTTCAACTCAAGGAGTTAAAAATAATAAGAAATTTATTTCCAACCTGTTTTCTGATGACTTCTTTGTACAGAAAAACTAGTGTCACCTGTGATACCAGCCTTGATTGATCAGCAGCTGCTGAAGAAGTTAACACCCAGTTATTTCCACTTTTAAGTGTTGGGGAAATCACTCTTAAAAAACAAATTGAACAGAGATAACACAGTGTGCCTAAATATCCAGCATAGCTGAGCCTGAGAAAGTTTCAAAGCACAACAGCAGCAGAGAATTCCCCTTTTCTGGGGAGAAAATGTTTGTATTTTTATACCATCATCTCATGCAACTTTTCATTTTCATAAAATGCAATACCCAGATATAAAACTATTATTTGGCTCCAGCCAGATCCTTCCCTTGTGAAACAAGAGTTCCCCATCTCCTCTCATTTCCAAAGAGTGTTTTAAGCAGTGGAGTTGACTCAGTTTGTAACTCCTGGCTGGCAGAATTCATTACCCAAAGTGCCTCAGCACTTCTGCTGTGGTAGGAAACAAATAGAAAAAAAATAACTAAAATAACAAAACAAACAAACAAACAAACAAACAAACCCCACCAAAAAAACCCAAAGAAACACAAAAAACCAACCAACCAACCAAGAAAAAACCCCCAAAAACCCGAAAAAACACAAAACAAAATACAAAACAAAACAACAAAAAAACCCCAAAAAACTAAAACAAAACAAAAAATCAAACAAACAACAACAAAAAAAAAAAAAAAAAAACAACAAAAAAACCCAAAACCAACAAATCCCAACCACCTCAACATACATTTATATATTTGCTTGCTTAGCAGGACTGAATTAATGTAAATGCATAATGTAAGTGCATTAATTTAAATAAGATCTGGCATGGCTATTACCTCTAGGTGCAGCATTGTTTCCACCTGTGGAGGTAAGAGGCAATATGTATCAGATGTGTCTGGTACAGACAGACAGTTTTGGGTTGGTCTTTTTTGTGGTTTTTTGGCTTTTTTTTTAAGGTTCTTGATTAGCACTTTTAGAAGACTCTTCTCAAGTGTTAAGAATGGGCAAGCTGTCCACCCAGGGCAGGCTCCTTGCTATTACTTACCAATTTTAATATATTAATTGAATTCCATCAATGGCAATCTCTGAACTGTGAAACTGCTACCTATTCCCCATGACCCGAAGTTGTCCTGTTTTAAATCCATTAAATTAAATTATGTGATACAAAGGTAAATTAATCATGCATACCCAGCAGCAGAAAATCAGACATATAAACAGAATATTGATATTCTGCTGCTACTTGAGACCATCGTGGAATTACCCACAGGTGTCCTTCATAAGTGCTGGTGAGATAATTAATGGCAATAAACTCTGGCCTTGGTAACTAATTCAATCAGCTATGGAGAACATTTCACTAAAGTGATTTCAGAGGCTCATGAACTCTTAAAAACAGCAAGTTATTCCCTTTTTCACATGGATACAGTTTGGAAGCACCAGCCAATAAAAGTTGAATGATAAGCCATCAGGCTATAGTTTCTCTTAATAGCCCAATGCAGTAAAGCTGACACCATTAAATCTAAAATGCTAAAATGATTCTCTGCTATAGGTGCTGTAATATATTACATTTCCTTTCCAAAATGCAGAAATACCACTCTGTCTTTGACACAATAACCTTGCTGACATAAAACTCTTCCCCCAAAACTTTGAGAAAAAAGCCCTCAAAAATTTCTGTACAGCACATTGCAATGAAATTTGGAGCTTTCTTTCCTCATAAAATATATCCAAGTAGTGCTGTTCTCCATTTTTAAGTTTCCATGCTTAACTTAATTCTTGGAATCTTCCACTGCAGCTCTCTATATGCAATGCTTTACCCTTGTGAGAGAAGGGTTTTAATTTCCAGCCCTCGCAAGGAATTTTATTGCTAAAGAAATCTTGATCACAATCTGCCTGGAAATAGTAAAATGTTTAATAATTTGCTACTTTTGGGATTGGTGGAGCCAGTATGGAGCTACCTCATGTGGACTTTAATGGGGTTCCAGGGTGGGATTAATGATGTAAAATCTATCATCTATATTGATGGTAATGTGTCTGTGGGAATATTAATACAGGGTTGTGAATGCTGCGCTGTGGGCAATCCAACTGAGAGGAAAAAAAAAAATCTGCAGAGATTTTTAAGCCTTATTTTTAATCTTCCATCTGTCCTGCAGCCAGCTTTGTAGAAGGCTGGAAAAGTCCAAAATAAACCTTCTGGAAAACAGGTGCAGAACTCTGAAAATACCTATTATTAATACAGGGAGATCAGTGTTTCAATTACTTTAACCATTACTGAAGAGGACAGGAAAATAAGCGTATTCCACGATCTGTAGCAGATGCAACACCATTCAAACTATAAAAAGAACTGTAACTATAAATATATATTTAAGTTTTCTTTTTTATATATGCTATATATGTGTAGAGACCAATATATTTTTAAAAAATAGATAAAATCCATGCGTAAATCCAGTCCAGGCTACACAGAAGATTAGCACTGAAACAGCACTCAGAATTTAAGGAGAAGGGATATTCTTCCATAAATCTTGCTTTTCCAGGTCTAGGCTAAGTCTAGAGCAAGCACCTAATTGTCCCTGTCTCAAATATGAAGCTCTTGGGGTTTTTTTTAAACTTTAGCTCCCAGCGGAGCTCCCAGGTTAGGAACTGAAGTGTTTGATCCCACACAGCAATATTCAGGTAATTTTATAAATAAGGAAAAATATGACAATTTTGTTGCTGGTTTTGTTTGTTTGTTTATGTTTTGGTTTTGGTTAATTTTGTTTTTTGTTATGTTTTTTGTTTCGTTTTTTAGTTTTGTTTGTTTTTGAAATATTTTTTTGTCAGAGCTGTCTGGCTGGGACCCAGCAGAAGTGCTGTGTTAACTTGTGGTTAGAAACACCCAAGCCTGAAAATGTGGGCTTGGGTCAGGCTCCCTGCTCCTGCCATTATCAGTTTTCATTTTTTACCCACAAACCACCTCAGAAAGTACAAAAATTCACAGGAATAAAAGATTCAACTGAGGGTTTTTTGGGTTTTTTTTTGTCTTAGCTGCCAGACCATAAAAGCTTGGCTGTAGCCACATAAAATGTTCACAGTATATGGAACAAAAAATTAAATTACATCTTTATACACAGCAGCCCAGTTTTGTCAGAGGAGAGATTTATTTCATCAGCTCAGTGTTTCCGTCAGTATAGGAGAGGCAGGATTAAAACATGATTTTTCCTTCCCTGCCTTACACTCCTGAGGAGCTGGGTCAGGACTTGTGGATCTGAGGTTAGAAATCACTTGTTGCTCATGATCTAGTTAGTAAGCTAAAAAGGCTCTGGTAGAGCAGGAGAAGGTGCGATTTTGATTTTCAAGTAAAATATTTAAAATTTATCTATGTCTTACACTACAAACTTAAGACTCCTATTGGATCTATCCTCTTTTTCTTTTATTCCTTAAAATAGACATTAACCTTTGAAGAAGGAGTGTGGGGAAAAAAAAAAAAAAAGGGAGTTAGAGAATTTAAGGAATTCTAACTTTAGGTCACTTGAAACTGAGTGACAGAGTTGACATAATTAGCACGAAAATGAGAAATGGGGGTGGAATATTACAAACATACAAAAATCTTCACAGCAACAGGTTATTAACAGCACAACTATGCAATATTTATATTCATGTTATGAATATCAAAATTCAAGCTAAATCTCCTATTTTAGTAACGTTTCAAATTAACACATAAACACACAAGTGGAAGAAACGAAAAAAGTAGAAAAATATCCAGTCACATTTTTAATCAGGTTGGCTCATTTTTTTTCTAGAAAATTTCTGATTTGTGACTACAGGAAACTTAAAATAAATGAGGACAAAAATTACCTAAAAATCATGAACCACATATTTCATAGCATATTAGAGCAAATTCCCTTAATATTATTCAGACTCATATTTAACTTTTGAGACTCAGATTTTCTCTGTGTTACTGTTAAGAAACAGTAACTTTGTTATAGGTGGAAGCTGATTCCCCAAAATGCCATGGAGTAGGGTTGAAAACCACATTAAAATAAAAAACACACTTAAACCAAATAGGGTCAGAAAACTTTTATCCCACATCCCAATGAGTCTGGACACCTTCCAGAATTCCAGACAAAGTTTCCTTCTGCCAGCAGCACAAGGCAGTGGGAGGAGAAAGTCTTTGGAAAATTAATCCCAAAAATTTGAGCTCAAGACTCAAACTGATTGATTTTTACTGAGTGCATTCCCAAAATTAGTTTGTTGTTTGCTTCATCATCAGCACTTCCAGCTTCTATATAATTTCAGCCAACCCTGAAACAAAAGCAAAGGCAAAGCAAGAAAACAAAGAAACAAAAGCAAAGGAACAAAACCACCAAAAACAAAAACCCTGATGAGAAATAAATGGAGAATGGCTAAAGAGCTTGATTCTATTCAGGAATGATGCATAGATGTCTTTGGTTGCAATACAGGATGTGACTAAAAGTTTGTATCCTGTCACCGTCTGTTAAACCAGCTGGGGCAGTGATCCTGATCTCTGTGGGATATCTCCTGTTAATGGCACAGCTGTTAAACCAGCTGAGGCAGTGTTCTTTATCTTTCCACAGCCCATCCTCCCTCCAGGAGATCTCTCCTGTTCATGGCCATTGAGTCCCAGTGCATGGCTGATAAAATTCCATCATCCCATGGG